>SJYA01001316.1:2709995-2807949 GCA_006410615.1 Neotragus moschatus | reverse complement strand
CCCCATCCCCCCCCCCCATGAGACTTCAGGATGTTTGAATAAACATTTGTCCTTCTATTTTTCTTGTCCCGCCCCCGCTCCACTGCTCTGTTGTCTTCGCTGCAAATGTAGATGGAAAACATTTTCCTTTGACCTACCTTTTCCGTATTACTTGAGTTCATCACAAGGATGCTTCATAGATGATATTGTGATCATTCATTTTTTCACTCAAGTCTAGGCAGTTACACATAACTTCAGTTAGTGAATTAAAGTATTTAATAAACTCTAAGATATAAGAAACAGTCTGATTTCAGAGATATAATAGTGTGAAAACATGCTTATAATGGTGGTAAAGTGTTACTGATTTAAGTTGTACTTTTTTCCAGGATGTCACAATGGAAAAAAAAAATGCAGACAGTTGTATCAGTGAAATGTGGTAACTTTTATTGGGCCCTGGCTACTGTAGGTTATCACTCATATTTGATATGAATTATGCATAATATGAATGGAACCAAGATAAACATATGTGTGCCAAATTCCAGTTTTCGACCACTTTTAAAAACAACTCTTTTAAATACACCATTATTAATTATGGAACCTGATTATCACATATATTCTTAAAATGCTTATGAAAGAAAAGAAAAGGAATAAAAGAAACTTTCTACTTCTCAGTCTATCAGTTCATCATCATTAGCATTCTACTGCGGAGAAGGCAATGGCAACCCACTCCAGTGTTCTTGCCTGGAGAATCCCAGGGGTGGGGGAGCCTGGTGGGCTGCCGTCTATGGGGTCACACAGAATTGGACACGACTGAAGCGACTTAGCAGCAGCAGCAGCATTCTACTGAAAAAGCAGTACTAGTGGTTTACATTATCTTTGGATCATTCACACATGATCAGTGTAACATGGTGTTTAATACCATGAGCTTCAGAGGAAAGTAGACCCATACTCTGCTTTGTCCTGGGGTCTACTTTGAAACCTTGAGCAAATTGCTTTTTTCTTTCATTTTTCTCAAATAAGAACCATACTTAACACATCAAGCTGTGTTGAGGATTAAATTATTTATATAAGGACACTTTATCCCTTGTCCGGACATATGACTGGGATGTTAGTTTGCTAGCGTGGCTGTAACTGTGTACCACAGACTGGGTGACTTAACAACAGAAGTTTATTTTCTCAGTTTTGGAGGCTTCAAGTTCAAGGTCAGGGTGCAGGCGTCAGAGGCCTTTCTCCTGGGCTTGCAGATGGCTGTCTTCTTGCTACCTCTTCCCATAGTCATCCTCTTGTGGACACACATTCATGGTGTCCTCCCTGTGTCCTAATCTCCCCTCCTTTTAAGGACAACAGCCTAGCAGCTGTCAGCAATCCTAACAACTTATTTGTAATTTAATTACTTCTTTAGCGGCCCTATCTTCAAATATAGTCATATTCTCAGGTATTTGGGACTGCAGCCTGTGAACCTGCTGCTGCTGCTGCTGCTAAGTCGCTTCAGTTGTGTCCGATGCTGTGCGACCCCATAGATGGCAGCCCACCAGGCTCCTCTGTCCCTGGGATTCTCCAGACAAGAACACTGGAGTGGGTTGCCATTTCCTTCTCCAATGCATGAAAGTGAAAAGTGAAAGTGAAGTCGCTCAGTCTTGTCTGAATCTTCATGACCTCATGGACTGCATCCCACCAGGCTCCTCCATCCATGGGATTTTCCAGGCAAGAGTGCTGGAGTGGGGTGCCATTGCCTTCTCCGCTGTGAACCTCGGGGGACTACAATTCAGACCATAACAGCAACCCCACAGGATTAGTTATTATTCAGAAATGATTACTGCTTCTGTGAGGATTGTCAGGTGGTGTCTGGTGTCAGAATGAGAGTAGGAGTATAGTGAAATGAGTCCTTGTCCCAGGTTAGCATGGTCAGCATAGGCCTCCTGAGAACCTTGGAATTCTCCCTGGTGGTGAGGATTGTAGTGCAAGTTTAAGCAAAAGATCAGTAGTTATAAAATAGGTTTAAAATGCTAAATTTGGAATGAACACGGTATGGTTGGAAAAATGTGAGAAAACTCAATTTGGCAGGGAGAGAGCATCACATTGGGAAGGCATGAGAGGTTAAGTGTCTATCAGAAAAGGAGAGACCAGCTTATACAGTTGCTCAAAAACCAGGCTGGGTTTGTAAACTCATGTTAAAGATTATTGAACTGTAGTATGACATAAAAATAATTTTCAGAGGGTCAGAAAGTTTTTTTTTTTTACTATACAAATTTCTGTATATTTTTAATGCATGAGATGAGCATATATTTTACATATTGTTCATGTATTTAAATACATTCGAAAGCTTTATGCAGTGGTCTTGTTAGCAATACATGATAATGGTAGGTAGTCAGCAGTCTCTTGTGTATGCTCAGTCGCGTCTTACTCTTTGTGACCCCATGGACTGTAGCCCACCAGGCTCCTCTGTCCATGAGATTTCCCAGGTGAGAACACTGGAGTGAGTTAAGTTCTTACCGTTTCATTCAGTAACACACGTGGAGCATCCTGAAATAATGTGTTCAGTTCCTCTGCTCTCCTCCATCTCTGTGAGAAAATGTAAGGTTTAAGGATCCTTTCTAGACAAGTCATATCGAATTTATGGATAATCCCTGAGTTTGTAAGCATTTTATGGAGACTCTTGAAAGTTGAATATTCCTTTGGATTATGAAAATGTCTCTTCTCACCTTTCTTTTAAATATTTTTTTTTACCAATATTATTGTTTCAGCCACATGTGCTGTCTTTATAAGGACAGCATTCTTTCTTGAAAAGTAATATAAAATTTCATTACAAAATGCTCACTTGGGTTCCATTTCATAAAGTTAATTTACTTCACAGAGCTTTGGAAATGCTTTGTCTCGTGGAGTTTTTGATCTTTGATTAAAATGTCAGGTAATAAAAATATTATGTGAATTGATATCTGAAATCAAATCTAGGGCAGAGAATATACCTTTAGTTACAACATGGAAAGTTTTGTGCATTAGTTATTGTTTTTGAAATCCCCTTAAAAGTGAAAAATAAAGAGGTCAGTGTGATAATCTAAAAATTAATTTTCAGAGATTCAGATGTTAATTGAATTGTCTGTGTATTTTCATTGTCAGAGTAGAAGTTTAATATCTCTTGACTTATTGTTTAAATTGAGAGTTAGTAGTGATGCATCTTGAATTATTGTATGGTCCTAAGGACCTCTTAACTTATAGAAATTGTCTGGGATGCTAAATTTTTATCTCTTTTTGCTAATATGAAGGACCAGGAACTTTGCAGATTTTTTTGTTTAATGAGGACAGTTTTAGTTTTAAGTCATCTTTTAAGGAAAATGAAATTATATCTCAATAGTAGGAAATACTATATCTGCGTTACCAGTTCTGAGGGAATTATCTCCTCATTAGAGTTGTAGTATTAAGACTTTTGAGCTTCCCTGGGAACTCAGGTGGTAAAGAATCTGGCTGCAATGCAGGAGACTCTGGTTTGATTCCTGGGTCAGCAAGATCCCCTGGAGAAGGGATAAGCTACCCACTCCAGTATTCTTGGGCTTGCCTGGTAGCTCAGTCAGTAAAGAATCCGCCTGCAGTGCAGGAGACCTGGGTTCAATCCCCAGGTTGGAAAGATCCCTTGGAGGAGGGCATGGCAACCCACTCCAGTGTTCTTGCCTGGAGAATCCCCTTGGACAGAGGAGCCTGGCGGGCTATAGCCCATGGGGTCTCAAAGAGTCAGACATGACTGAGAAACAAGCACATTGAGACTCTTGCTTATTTAAACGTAATTTCATAGCATAAATCTCCTGTATACTAGACCCTTTAAGAGATCATTATGGACATTGTTATTGTTCTGTAACTCATGTCAGTGAACCATTTTCAGAGGCAGCTTGAGTCAGTAAGGTCAAGTCTCTTATATATCCACACGGTTTAGGAATAAGTGATAGTAATGTCAGAGCATAAGAAGAGAAAACTTTCGGGCATTCTGAGGCAAATTAGGGCTAAGGGGCTGCTTTAATTTAAAAAACAAAAGCACTACTGTTTCTCTCCAGAAAACCAAATATCTTGGAGTTAAACATGGAAAATGTTTATAGTGTTGTATAGTTTTATTACTTCAGACAGAAGGAAAAGAGTTTATTGAGTTAACCTTCAGCCAATAAGAAATTTTATACAGGCCAACAATCAAGAGGTGAACAAAAAATATTTTCTGGTTTAGGGAGAATGAGTAATAAAGGCTTAGAACCTTAGCTGTTCGCTTTGAAACAAGTGCAGTCTTTCTGTTAACAGTAGACAGCTAGCAAGTAGAAAGGCTTTGTGAATGGCTCTCAAAGTGTAGGTTATGCCCTTTTCTACTTTTTTATTTTTCCCTTTGGATTTTAATTTGGTGGTTGAACTTCAAGCAGATGTCTTGAACTAAGAAGTAAGAGTTGTATGTGGAGGATGGTATGAAATTGGTATTGGAAGAGCCTGGGCTTTTTAGGATTGTGGAAATGCCATACCAAATCTCTCTGTTATCTGGGAATTTGCTTATGATAGAGAAATACACTTTTGTTTAAGCCACTGCTATGTTAGGCTTCCTATCACTCATAGTGAATGTAATTGTGACTCAGATACCCTCCCCAGCTGTGTTTACTTGTTGTTGTTGTTCAGTCTCTAAGTTGTGTCTGACTTTTTGTGACTCCATGGACTGCAGCACGCCAGGCTTACTTGTCCTTTCCTGGAGTTTATTCAAACTCATGTCCATTGAGTCAGTGATGCTATCTAACCATCTCATCCTCTGTTGCCCCCTTCTCCTGCTGCTCTCAGTTTTTCCCAGGATCAGGATCTTTTCCATTGAGTTGGCTCTTCTTATCAGGTGGCCAAAGATTTGAAGCTTCAGCTTCAGCATCAGTCCTTCCAGTGAGTATTCGGATTTGATTTCCTTTAGGATGAACTGGTTTGATCTCCTTGCAGTCCAAGGGAGTCTCAAGAGTCTTCAGAACTGCATTTCGAAAGCATCAGTTTTTCAGTGATCTTTTACTCCTAGAGCCAAGTGAGCTATGTTCTGCTCCACAAATCTAGTCCACTGCCTGTTTTGTAAATAAAGTTTTATTGGAGCACAGCCATGCCCACTTGTTTACACATTGTCTGTGGCTGGCCATGGCTACTCTCCTGTTAATGTGGCAGAGTTAAGTAGCTGTGTTGGAAGCCATGTGGCCCTGAAAGCCTGAAACTTTTATGATGTGCTCCTTTATAGAAAAAAAAAATTAACCAATCTTATCTCTTGATTGACCCCGTTTTTTTTCCTTTGCTAATGTCTCTTTCATTCATTTTTTTCCTGTATTTATACAGGTCCATTACCAGGCTGAACATTTTTAGCTCATGTTTGAACTACTTTAGCTGTCTTGTTGCAAGTGTTCTTAAATAATTTGTAGTTCTATCATTTATTCATTCTGATATGCCATAACATGGTAAGCTTTCCCAGACATATTTCCATTATGTCACTCCTCTGATGGCAAACTTTCAGTGACTTCCTCTTTTCTACAGCATGAGGTCATACAATTTTTGCTTCTCTTTTATGATTCCTTATATTCTTTCCCTATCCTGGCATGACAGGTTTATTCTTTTATTCATTTATCAATCATTTAACAAACTTTTGAAATACCAACCTGTGCTAGGAAACATAAAATGAATCCCTAGTTCTAGTGATCCTTTGTAAAATAGTAGCAGCTTCTAATTGGTCTCATAGCCACTAGTCTTCCCTGTTCCGCTCTTTTATCTTTCTTGGTGCTTTCTGGAGAGTTTTCTGGAATGCAGTTTTGAATATGTCACACTCCTGATTATAGCCTTCAGTGACCCCACATCCCCTGCATGGCAGCATGTGCAGATTAAATCTCAGTTTGTAGTGTAGCATATGAAGCTTTACCTGGTTTGGCCCTTGCGTATTTTTTGTAATCCTAGTTTTCCTTTGAGATGACCTTATACTCTTTCCTTGAGAGCTTGCCCTTTTAAAAATTTCTGCCCAATGTCTGTTCCTTTTGCTCATGCATATAGCTGTCTGAGGAATCCTTCTCTCTCCCTCTTTCCTGCCAGCCCTTTTCTGCAATAATAACATGTCCTTATTACGTCTTCCTAGATGAAGCATGAGTGACACCTTCATCAGAGGTGTCCCTGCCCCCTCCAGCTGAGCTCATCCCTGCCTCCTCTATGTTAATAGAGCCTTTTTCATACTTATTATCACTTATAATGGTCAGAGTTGCTGGTTCAAACAGTCATGTCACCTCTACTACACAGTGACTCCTTAAAGTTTCCTGATGGCATGTTCCTCTTGGTTCTTGCATCTTTCCGTCATGCCTGTTATCATAGTTGTGTGTTATATTTCTTTGTATTGTTGTTGGATTAATGTCCTTCTCATTCAGCACTTACCCCACTCCCAGCCAGGTCGGCAGCTTTCTGCGCATCACTTCATTACCCAGTGTAGAGCTGATTGCCTGGCATGCAGCATGCTCTCAATGCCTGGTTGTTGAGTAAGTATTATAGTTTAGTTTGCTGAGGGCAGAAGACTGGTTTTCCTGTTGTGTTTGTGTCTGTTTCACATAGCACAGAACTCGACAATGTTAATCGCTGATGAAGCCTTGAAGAGTACTTAAAGAGAAAAGAGGGGTTCTTTTCAAATAAATCTGAGCAGAATCTCAACATATAAAAGAGATAAAATCAGAAGTACCATGTTTGAATACCCTCCCCCTGGGTCCTCACTGGGCTCCTGAGGGAACTTCCCAGAATCCCTTGGCCTCACCTCAGGAATGATGGTTGGGAAACCACTGCTAGAGTGGAAATAACACTGTCTAAAATAGCAGGTGAGCAGTGTTTTTCATCAAGTTCTGGCTGTCCCCGTGTGTCTGGGCAAATTATTTCACTACTCTGGGACTTGGTTTTCTTGTCTTTGAGATGAAAAACCTGAACGAAAGTTCTTGGTGTATCTTTCTAGCTGTGTGAGTGTATCTAAAAGTGCATGTTTTTTTCCTAGCCTTTGGTCTTCATTTAGATATGCATGTTGTCTTATTTGCCCTTTTTAAAATTTCTGCCCAATTTCGGTTCCTTTTGCTCATATAGTATAGCTGTCTGAAGACTCCTCCTTTCTCCCTCTTTCCTCCCAGCCCTTTTCTGTAATAATAACATTGGAGCATGCTTTCCTTTGCCTTGCCCTAGTGCTGAATTTCTCTCAAGACCACGCCAACTTTCAACTCATCTAAGAAGTACTCCCCAGCTACTCCTTTGCATAATACACTTGCCACATACATTGTTCACAGAGCACATAAGCTAGAAGCTAACATACAGAGTTTTCCCAGTGCAGAGTTTCCATGCCAGAATGTGTTTTAGCAGGTAGATTGGCCAGACACCCATCTTGCTTACCTTAAGTGAGTGAAGTGAAGTCACTCAGTCGTGTCCGACTCTTAGTGACCCCATGAACTGCAGCCTATCAGGCTCCTCCATCCATGGGATTTTCCAGGCAAGAGTACTGGAGTGGGGTGCCAGTGAAGATCTCAATCCTGTCTGCATATTAGTACTATCTAGAGGAGCTTGTGTTCTTGCCTGGAGAATCCCAGGGACGGGGGAGCCTGGTGGGCTGCCATCAGTGGGGTCACACAGAGTCGGACACGACTGAAGTGACTTAGCAGCAGCAGCAGAGGAGCTTTGCGATCCCACAGACTGTAGCCCACCAGGCTTTTCTGTCCATGGAATTCTCCAGGCAAGAATACTGGAGTGGATTGCCATTCCCTTCTCCAGAGGAACTTTCCAACCCAGGGATCGAACCCTGGTCTCCTGCCTCACAGGCAGATTCTTTGCCATTTGAGCTACAGGGAAGTCTTTGCTTACCTTAAACAACCTAATATTGTTTCAAGATATTAAGGCATGGTCTTTCTATATATATGTTATTTACTTTCTGATAAATATATTAATATATACATTTTATTGGAACACTCTGTAAAGTTTCTTCTATTGATCAATTATCTCTGTTAGCTTTATCTGCTTGATTGCACAGACCTCACATTTCTATGTGTATCTTATTTACTATTGTTGATTGATCTTTTGAAAATGAAGCCCCTATTTAGTTGTTCAAGTTAGAAGAAATAGAGGGAGATGTACTTTGAATATTATTTAGTGAGACTGTAATTCAAATGAGGTTGTACTTACTTATACAAGAGTTGGGCCATAAAGAAAGATGAGCACCAAAGAACTGATGCTTTTGAACTGTGGTATTGGAGAAGACTCTTGAGAGTCCCCTGGACAGCAAGGAGATCAAACCAGTCAATCCTAAAGGAGATCAGTCCTGAATATTCACTGGAAGGACTGATGCTGAAGCTGAAGCTCCAGTACCTTGGCTACCTGATGCAAAGAATTGACTTGTTGGAAAACACCTTGATGCTGTGAAAGATTGAAGGCAGGTGGAGAAGGGGATGATAGAGGATGAGATGGTTGGATGGCATCACCGACTCAATGGACATGAGTTTGAGCAAGCTCTAGGAGTTGNGGAAATGCTTTGTCTCGTGGAGTTTTTGATCTTTGATTAAAATGTCAGGTAATAAAAATATTATGTGAATTGATATCTGAAATCAAATCTAGGGCAGAGAATATACCTTTAGTTACAACATGGAAAGTTTTGTGCATTAGTTATTGTTTTTGAAATCCCCTTAAAAGTGAAAAATAAAGAGGTCAGTGTGATAATCTAAAAATTAATTTTCAGAGATTCAGATGTTAATTGAATTGTCTGTGTATTTTCATTGTCAGAGTAGAAGTTTAATATCTCTTGACTTATTGTTTAAATTGAGAGTTAGTAGTGATGCATCTTGAATTATTGTATGGTCCTAAGGACCTCTTAACTTATAGAAATTGTCTGGGATGCTAAATTTTTATCTCTTTTTGCTAATATGAAGGACCAGGAACTTCGCAGATTTTTTTGTTTAATGAGGACAGTTTTAGTTTTAAGTCATCTTTTAAGGAAAATGAAATTATATCTCAATAGTAGGAAATACTATATCTGCGTTACCAGTTCTGAGGGAATTATCTCCTCATTAGAGTTGTAGTATTAAGACTTTTGAGCTTCCCTGGGAACTCAGGTGGTAAAGAATCTGGCTGCAATGCAGGAGACTCTGGTTTGATTCCTGGGTCAGCAAGATCCCCTGGAGAAGGGATAAGCTACCCACTCCAGTATTCTTGGGCTTGCCTGGTAGCTCAGTCAGTAAAGAATCCGCCTGCAGTGCAGGAGACCTGGGTTCAATCCCCAGGTTGGAAAGATCCCTTGGAGGAGGGCATGGCAACCCACTCCAGTGTTCTTGCCTGGAGAATCCCCTTGGACAGAGGAGCCTGGCGGGCTATAGCCCATGGGGTCTCAAAGAGTCAGACATGACTGAGAAACAAGCACATTGAGACTCTTGCTTATTTAAACGTAATTTCATAGCATAAATCTCCTGTATACTAGACCCTTTAAGAGATCATTATGGACATTGTTATTGTTCTGTAACTCATGTCAGTGAACCATTTTCAGAGGCAGCTTGAGTCAGTAAGGTCAAGTCTCTTATATATCCACACGGTTTAGGAATAAGTGATAGTAATGTCAGAGCATAAGAAGAGAAAACTTTCGGGCATTCTGAGGCAAATTAGGGCTAAGGGGCTGCTTTAATTTAAAAAACAAAAGCACTACTGTTTCTCTCCAGAAAACCAAATATCTTGGAGTTAAACATGGAAAATGTTTATAGTGTTGTATAGTTTTATTACTTCAGACAGAAGGAAAAGAGTTTATTGAGTTAACCTTCAGCCAATAAGAAATTTTATACAGGCCAACAATCAAGAGGTGAACAAAAAATATTTTCTGGTTTAGGGAGAATGAGTAATAAAGGCTTAGAACCTTAGCTGTTCGCTTTGAAACAAGTGCAGTCTTTCTGTTAACAGTAGACAGCTAGCAAGTAGAAAGGCTTTGTGAATGGCTCTCAAAGTGTAGGTTATGCCCTTTTCTACTTTTTTATTTTTCCCTTTAGATTTTAATTTGGTGGTTGAACTTCAAGCAGATGTCTTGAACTAAGAAGTAAGAGTTGTATGTGGAGGATGGTATGAAATTGGTATTGGAAGAGCCTGGGCTTTTTAGGATTGTGGAAATGCCATACCAAATCTCTCTGTTATCTGGGAATTTGCTTATGATAGAGAAATACACTTTTGTTTAAGCCACTGCTATGTTAGGCTTCCTATCACTCATAGTGAATGTAATTGTGACTCAGATACCCTCCCCAGCTGTGTTTACTTGTTGTTGTTGTTCAGTCTCTAAGTTGTGTCTGACTTTTTGTGACTCCATGGACTGCAGCACGCCAGGCTTACTTGTCCTTTCCTGGAGTTTATTCAAACTCATGTCCATTGAGTCAGTGATGCTATCTAACCATCTCATCCTCTGTTGCCCCCTTCTCCTGCTGCTCTCAGTTTTTCCCAGGATCAGGATCTTTTCCATTGAGTTGGCTCTTCTTATCAGGTGGCCAAAGATTTGAAGCTTCAGCTTCAGCATCAGTCCTTCCAGTGAGTATTCGGATTTGATTTCCTTTAGGATGAACTGGTTTGATCTCCTTGCAGTCCAAGGGAGTCTCAAGAGTCTTCAGAACTGCATTTCGAAAGCATCAGTTTTTCAGTGATCTTTTACTCCTAGAGCCAAGTGAGCTATGTTCTGCTCCACAAATCTAGTCCACTGCCTGTTTTGTAAATAAAGTTTTATTGGAGCACAGCCATGCCCACTTGTTTACACATTGTCTGTGGCTGGCCATGGCTACTCTCCTGTTAATGTGGCAGAGTTAAGTAGCTGTGTTGGAAGCCATGTGGCCCTGAAAGCCTGAAACTTTTATGATGTGCTCCTTTATAGAAAAAAAAAATTAACCAATCTTATCTCTTGATTGACCCCGTTTTTTTTCCTTTGCTAATGTCTCTTTCATTCATTTTTTTCCTGTATTTATACAGGTCCATTACCAGGCTGAACATTTTTAGCTCATGTTTGAACTACTTTAGCTGTCTTGTTGCAAGTGTTCTTAAATAATTTGTAGTTCTATCATTTATTCATTCTGATATGCCATAACATGGTAAGCTTTCCCAGACATATTTCCATTATGTCACTCCTCTGATGGCAAACTTTCAGTGACTTCCTCTTTTCTACAGCATGAGGTCATACAATTTTTGCTTCTCTTTTATGATTCCTTATATTCTTTCCCTATCCTGGCATGACAGGTTTATTCTTTTATTCATTTATCAATCATTTAACAAACTTTTGAAATACCAACCTGTGCTAGGAAACATAAAATGAATCCCTAGTTCTAGTGATCCTTTGTAAAATAGTAGCAGCTTCTAATTGGTCTCATAGCCACTAGTCTTCCCTGTTCCGCTCTTTTATCTTTCTTGGTGCTTTCTGGAGAGTTTTCTGGAATGCAGTTTTGAATATGTCACACTCCTGATTATAGCCTTCAGTGACCCCACATCCCCTGCATGGCAGCATGTGCAGATTAAATCTCAGTTTGTAGTGTAGCATATGAAGCTTTACCTGGTTTGGCCCTTGCGTATTTTTTGTAATCCTAGTTTTCCTTTGAGATGACCTTATACTCTTTCCTTGAGAGCTTGCCCTTTTAAAAATTTCTGCCCAATGTCTGTTCCTTTTGCTCATGCATATAGCTGTCTGAGGAATCCTTCTCTCTCCCTCTTTCCTGCCAGCCCTTTTCTGCAATAATAACATGTCCTTATTACGTCTTCCTAGATGAAGCATGAGTGACACCTTCATCAGAGGTGTCCCTGCCCCCTCCAGCTGAGCTCATCCCTGCCTCCTCTATGTTAATAGAGCCTTTTTCATACTTATTATCACTTATAATGGTCAGAGTTGCTGGTTCAAACAGTCATGTCACCTCTACTACACAGTGACTCCTTAAAGTTTCCTGATGGCATGTTCCTCTTGGTTCTTGCATCTTTCCGTCATGCCTGTTATCATAGTTGTGTGTTATATTTCTTTGTATTGTTGTTGGATTAATGTCCTTCTCATTCAGCACTTACCCCACTCCCAGCCAGGTCGGCAGCTTTCTGCGCATCACTTCATTACCCAGTGTAGAGCTGATTGCCTGGCATGCAGCATGCTCTCAATGCCTGGTTGTTGAGTAAGTATTATAGTTTAGTTTGCTGAGGGCAGAAGACTGGTTTTCCTGTTGTGTTTGTGTCTGTTTCACATAGCACAGAACTCGACAATGTTAATCGCTGATGAAGCCTTGAAGAGTACTTAAAGAGAAAAGAGGGGTTCTTTTCAAATAAATCTGAGCAGAATCTCAACATATAAAAGAGATAAAATCAGAAGTACCATGTTTGAATACCCTCCCCCTGGGTCCTCACTGGGCTCCTGAGGGAACTTCCCAGAATCCCTTGGCCTCACCTCAGGAATGATGGTTGGGAAACCACTGCTAGAGTGGAAATAACACTGTCTAAAATAGCAGGTGAGCAGTGTTTTTCATCAAGTTCTGGCTGTCCCCGTGTGTCTGGGCAAATTATTTCACTACTCTGGGACTTGGTTTTCTTGTCTTTGAGATGAAAAACCTGAACGAAAGTTCTTGGTGTATCTTTCTAGCTGTGTGAGTGTATCTAAAAGTGCATGTTTTTTTCCTAGCCTTTGGTCTTCATTTAGATATGCATGTTGTCTTATTTGCCCTTTTTAAAATTTCTGCCCAATTTCGGTTCCTTTTGCTCATATAGTATAGCTGTCTGAAGACTCCTCCTTTCTCCCTCTTTCCTCCCAGCCCTTTTCTGTAATAATAACATTGGAGCATGCTTTCCTTTGCCTTGCCCTAGTGCTGAATTTCTCTCAAGACCACGCCAACTTTCAACTCATCTAAGAAGTACTCCCCAGCTACTCCTTTGCATAATACACTTGCCACATACATTGTTCACAGAGCACATAAGCTAGAAGCTAACATACAGAGTTTTCCCAGTGCAGAGTTTCCATGCCAGAATGTGTTTTAGCAGGTAGATTGGCCAGACACCCATCTTGCTTACCTTAAGTGAGTGAAGTGAAGTCACTCAGTCGTGTCCGACTCTTAGTGACCCCATGAACTGCAGCCTATCAGGCTCCTCCATCCATGGGATTTTCCAGGCAAGAGTACTGGAGTGGGGTGCCAGTGAAGATCTCAATCCTGTCTGCATATTAGTACTATCTAGAGGAGCTTGTGTTCTTGCCTGGAGAATCCCAGGGACGGGGGAGCCTGGTGGGCTGCCATCAGTGGGGTCACACAGAGTCGGACACGACTGAAGTGACTTAGCAGCAGCAGCAGAGGAGCTTTGCGATCCCACAGACTGTAGCCCACCAGGCTTTTCTGTCCATGGAATTCTCCAGGCAAGAATACTGGAGTGGATTGCCATTCCCTTCTCCAGAGGAACTTTCCAACCCAGGGATCGAACCCTGGTCTCCTGCCTCACAGGCAGATTCTTTGCCATTTGAGCTACAGGGAAGTCTTTGCTTACCTTAAACAACCTAATATTGTTTCAAGATATTAAGGCATGGTCTTTCTATATATATGTTATTTACTTTCTGATAAATATATTAATATATACATTTTATTGGAACACTCTGTAAAGTTTCTTCTATTGATCAATTATCTCTGTTAGCTTTATCTGCTTGATTGCACAGACCTCACATTTCTATGTGTATCTTATTTACTATTGTTGATTGATCTTTTGAAAATGAAGCCCCTATTTAGTTGTTCAAGTTAGAAGAAATAGAGGGAGATGTACTTTGAATATTATTTAGTGAGACTGTAATTCAAATGAGGTTGTACTTACTTATACAAGAGTTGGGCCATAAAGAAAGATGAGCACCAAAGAACTGATGCTTTTGAACTGTGGTATTGGAGAAGACTCTTGAGAGTCCCCTGGACAGCAAGGAGATCAAACCAGTCAATCCTAAAGGAGATCAGTCCTGAATATTCACTGGAAGGACTGATGCTGAAGCTGAAGCTCCAGTACCTTGGCTACCTGATGCAAAGAATTGACTTGTTGGAAAACACCTTGATGCTGTGAAAGATTGAAGGCAGGTGGAGAAGGGGATGATAGAGGATGAGATGGTTGGATGGCATCACCGACTCAATGGACATGAGTTTGAGCAAGCTCTAGGAGTTGGTAGTGGACAGGGAAGCCTGGTGTGCTCCAGTCCATGGGGTCACAAGAGGACCATGCAAAAAAAAAAAAAAAGTTGGACATGACAAAAAAAAAAAAGAGGACTGAGCGACTGAACTGATACAAGAGAGACAATCCATTAAAACCATCTCTATTTTTCATTAGTGAAAGAGCAGAACAGAAGAGAGACAAGGTTTGCTCTCAGATCTGAATTTGAATCGGAGCTCTGCGTGCCTTTAGGCAAAATAAAACCTCTCTGATTTTAGAATCCTTTATTTAAATGGGGTAATGCCTTCTCAGGGTTGTTGTTAGGATTAGAGCTAAAGCCATGTCTAAAGCCTATCACATAGTAGACATCCCACCAAAGTTAACTGTTCATGGTATTTCTTATCACCGGAGAAATCTGAGATAAGCTCCCTGTAGTCAAAGAAAAAGATTGAGGGTTTTGATAGGGTCCATGCACATCCATTTATTTTCTGGCCTGGGTTATGTAAGAGATTTTAGATTGAAGTTAAGAGCTTTTTTTTTCATTTTCCACTTCCAGCAGATTTTCTCTTGGTTTAAAACTGCTGAAAGAAATTGGAGAAAATAAGGAGAGTTGGTAACTTTCATGAAAGTAACTTGCATGTTCATATTTTGTGGGACTGATTTTTATTTTCTGAATTTACTTAGTGGTACACTGAATGTCTTTCAAAGAAATGTAGTCTGTTTTAGACTAAAAGAGTAAATTGTGCCTGTGTTTTCATGTTTACATATATGCAGAGGAGCACTGATATGATGATACATCTTTAGGCACTCAAGAGCCCTGAACTGTATTTAGAGCAATGACCCCGTGATCATCAATGAAGCATTTGTGGACAAACGTTGGGAAGCAGGTTCACTGGCAGATAGGGCAAATGTGAACCAGCAAAGCACTTAGAGTGGACCTATGACCACACAGATGTAGAAAACAGATTTTGAATTTCTCAACACAGTGTCTTGGCTTTGGACTCCCTTAGTTTAAATATTGACTTTTAAAATAAGTTGAAAGTTGATATATGCCACCTTGCAATATCTTTCTCAGCACACTATGTTAAGTGGCAGTAACACAGCCTTGATGAATAACTAGTTCTGTGTTGCTTTTGATTTATAGCCCTGGTAATTTTTCTTGTTCTGGGAATACATTGCATGAGAACACATGTTGAAGTTAAAATTAGCTTTAAACCTATCTAAGTAAAAGTGAGAATTCTCATATAACCAACTTAAAAATATTTAAATTTAAATATAGTGTTTCAAATATATAGATTTAATTCTCTTTCTCAGAGAAAATTATCAAAAGAATAAAAAATATAAGCACAAAAACAAAAAAAGAACTTAGAGTATTAAAATGAATGATATATCCGTTTTAGAAGAAAATAGAATACTTAAATACCCTTGGAAAAAACAATGTAAAAATTTGCCATAATAAAAACAGGCATATGTCTTCTTACTTAAAGGTAAAAAATATACTGTAATTAAAAAATGCAAACTTCTTAATTGGCCACAGTTTTTTCTTTTTACAGTGAATAATTCTTTTAAGTCATGAACTCTGTATAATGAACTATATGGAAAATCTCCTGGTAATTGGGTAATTCCAGAACTTTGACTTGGCTGTGTATATTTGGTATCAAGAGAGTTTATGACTTAATTGTCATGCCTAAGAAATATTTGCATTTTGTTAGATTTAACTTAAAGTACAATTAAGAATTGAAAACCTAAAGTTCAATGACTCCATTTAGATTATATGCAGTCATTGAAAAATGCTTTACTTGCTATGTCTATACTGAAAAATTTTCATGGGCACAACCAGCTGTATCCTAAGAGATAGTGTGGGAAAGTTTAAGCAGAGTTTCCAGAAGTTCCATGAAGGGAATGAGGGCCCTTGGAGACGTATTAGTCAGTCTGTAATAGAGTTGGAATGTGAATAAGGCTGAGTGCTGAAGAATTGATGCTTTTGAACTGTCGTGTTGGAGAAGACTCTTGAGAGTCCCTTGGACTGCAAGGAGATCCAACCAGTCCATTCTGAAGGAGATCGGCCCTGGGATTTCTTGGGAAGGAAAGATGCTGAAGCTGAAACTCCAGTACTTTGGCCACCTCATGCGAAGAGTTGACTCATTGGAAAAGACCCTGATGCTGGGAGGGATTGGGGGCAGGAGGAGAAGGGGACGACAGAGGATGAGATGGCTGGATGGCATCACTGACTCGATGGACATGAGTTTGAGTGAACTCCAGGAGCTGGTGATGGACAGGAAGGCCTGGCATGTTGCAATTCATGGGGTCGCAAAGAGTCAGACACGACTGAGCGACTGAATTGAATAAATAAATTATTTTATCTTGGGAGGTGACAAAAAGAGGCAGAAACTAAGCATGTACGATACTTTTATATGATACTGATGTGTAGGGAAGAGATAGAAATTCATGATAAAACCCCCAAAGTTGGGTTATATTCAAACTCTTGTTAGTTTACAGAGAAATAAAACCATTGAATTAAGGGATAATTTCCTCTTTTGACCTGGAATAAGCCTTTTAGACTTTTTGTGCAGTCTTCAACCCTCTTAAGTAGACATACTCATACCTTTAACATCTTTCTTAGGTTTAATGATTAATGCAATTTGAATCGAGAAGATTGCCTAGAATCAGCCGTTCAGAAAGTAGGAAGTATTATAAATGCAATGTTCTCATTACAGAGTATGTACAGCAGTCACATTTATTGTAAAGTGTCTTTCTGTAATTGAAAATAGAAAAAAATTCCATTTTTAT
Organism: Neotragus moschatus; assembly: GCA_006410615.1. Taxonomy (NCBI): domain Eukaryota; kingdom Metazoa; phylum Chordata; class Mammalia; order Artiodactyla; family Bovidae; genus Neotragus; species Neotragus moschatus. The sequence continues at coordinate 2,791,050 of SJYA01001316.1, read as the reverse complement.
TAACTTATAGAATAGATAACTTTAATTTACATGTGTTTTGTCCGTGTGAAACAGATTAATTTTGGCCATTTAATAAAATAATGACATTAAAAAGTCTGATTGTGGTACTCTTAACAACTCAGAAAAGATCTGAAATTTTATTAGAGAACATGAGATACCACACATGACCATATTCATTATTTCACTTGGAGGGTATCTTCATAAAGGCAGTGAAAATGACATTTTAGTGGTTCGATTAATTTCCCTATTAGCTGTCCAAATATAAACTGTACTTGTAACTTTACATTCAGAGAGATTGTGTTTCTTTTCCTTTTTGTCCTCTTTGGACTTTCCTGGCATCTGTCCAGATGCTATGACTTAATAATATCTGTATGGCTTATTTTCTGTTCAGAAAGATGGTCACACCTTGCTAGTTAGTGGTGGCTCCACAGGGGCCATGTCTCCCTCATTCCTGAAGGCAAGGGCTCACTGAGCCTCCACAGAGGAACGTTACAGTGCTCAGCTCTGGGACGTGGTGAGCACTTAATTAAAAAAAAAATAAAAGCAAGTTTAAGAATGCTGTTTTTCATGGACTGCACATTACATGAGAAAATGAAAATGCTATGTCGAGTTCTGGGCCAAATTTTAACATTTATTTAAAAATTAGGTATTTTATTTTTTTGGAGTGAGGAATGTCTGAACATTTACACTGCCAATTTAGACACTGCAATGTTAGGGTCATTTGAGAAGCGGCAACCTCAAAGTAATTTTATACTCCTTGAGTTGCTTTTCACTTTGATCCTTACTCTGACACTTGAAGGCAGCTCATGGAGTTGGGCAGGTGGCAGGCACAGAGCCATGGACCTCTGGTGTTTGAGACAACTCGAGAATCCATCCTGTGCTAAGTCAGTGAGAATTGAAGATCTTCTTGATTAGTGAGATTTACCACTGGCACCATTATATTCTTGTACCCTTGATCCATGTTCTAAAGTAATTAGGTCTTATTCTGGAGATCCACCTTCCCTCACTACTCCATTATCTATTGTCAAATGTCCCTCATGTTCTGCAGGTTCTATCCAGCTTCACTCATGCTTGTTTTGTGGATTTCCTAGCAGTTTTTCTGGGCAATCATAGTTCATCCCTATATCTCAGATCGTCTTGATCAGCTGCATTCCACCCATCCCTGTGACTACATTCTAACACTGAGACAAATGCTTGTATAGAAGCCTACAGTTGCCAGGCCAGTAAGATAGTAAAGAATCTGCCTGCAGTGTGGAAGACCCAGATTTGATCCCTGGGTCAGGAAGATCCCCTGGAAAAGGGAATGGCTACCCACTCTAGTATTCTTGCCTGGAGAATCCCATGGACAGAAGAACCTGGCGGGCTGTAGTCCATGGAGTCACAAAGAGTTGGACACGACTGAGCAAGTAACACACACAGACTAGGATGTTCATTCTGTTCCGAACCTGGAGGACTTAATTTTGACATTGGGTAACAACCTCAGAAAACTTGTAGCCCATCACAAAGTACTCCCCTGCCCCATGTATTATCCTAACAAAATTTTAATTACTTTAAAAACATTTGGATTTTAGGATTAAGAGCACAAAGTACTCCCCTGCCCCATGTATTATCCTAACAAAATTTTAATTACTTTAAAAACATTTGGATTTTAGGATTAAGAGCCTGTGTTCTTACTGCAATAATAGAATCAAAGAATAGAAATCTTCTTCTCTGATTTAGTTTCCTCCTCACCAACATGATATTTCACATTGAAATCTTGTTGTTTATTCTTATTATCTACCCACTACAGTGTGAGATCCACTTAGGGAATTTTGTCGGCTTTTTTCCCCTCTATGTCTTCAGTTCTTGTAATGGAGCCTGGTGTACAGTACATGCCCAGTAAATATTTGTAGACTGAAATTCTAACTTTGTCAAATAATTAGATATTTAGGTTTAGAAGTTTGCTAAAGAGTTAATGTTTACTATGCTGATGCTTTTGAACTGTGGTGTTGGAGAAGACTCTTGAGAGTCCTTTGGACTGCAGGGAGATCCAACCAGTCCATTCTGAAGGAGATCAGCCCTGGGATTTCTTTGGAGGGAATGATGCCAAAGCGGAAACTCCAGTACTTTGGCCACCTCATGCGAGGAGTTGACTCATTGGAAAAGACTCTGATGCTGGGAGGGATTGGGGGCAGGAGGAGAAGGGGACGACCGAGGATGGGATGGCTGGATGGCATCACTGACTTGATGGAGCTGGTGATGGACAGGGAGGCCTGGTGCTGCAATTCATGAGGTCGCAAAGAGCTGGACATGACTGAGGGACTGAACTGAACTGAAGTGATGCTTTGATTGCCTTATGGTTTTTTAAGAAATAAAAGCAATACTTTCATGAGTTTTTAAATGTTTGCTATATTTCTCAATGTTTCAACATTTACTATGCTTAAGAACTATAAGTAGAGATTAACTTTTTAGTTATTTGCAAGCCTAGGATTTTTCGTTATATAGTTGTTTTATATCTTAGAACCTTTTAAATTCTTTTTTTTTTGTCTCTTGTAAACCCATTAAAGTAAGCCAAGAATATTTATTGATCCTAAGACATACAGTATTACGTATTTTATGATCACTGAATCTGGAATATGGTTTAATGTCATCATGTGACTATCACAGCTTTTTTGTTTTTGTTTTTTTTCCCTTAATGTTATATAAAATGGTGATGTGCTGCACCATGTGAATAACAATGTTTTATGTTTGAGGAAATACTTTAGTTACACTTTGAAGTTTTCGATACTGTTTGAAAATCATTAATTTCTAGAGTAATTTTCCATTTGAGTCACAAAGCTACTGTGAAAAAAATCACAAAAACACCTGATAGTCTTCTTCCCTCCACTTCATATACCTCAGTTACACTAACAGAATAATAATTTGAAGGGGGTTTGCTATTACTAAAATTGAACTAGAGGAAGTGATTAATCACCTGACAGTGATTTCAAGGTAGCCCTTCTGACAATGTGTGTAATGGAAACCTGTCCGTTTGCAGCTTCACACATGAGCTCAGCCTGTTGTGTGACCTCCTCTATCAGGTACAGTTTCCATCTCCTAAGTAAAGCAAAGGTGTCCTCCAGAGGCCATTCCGTTTTTGATAGAATATTAGAATCCTGTGTTAACAAGTTTGTGAGAATCTAGAATGTATCTCCCAGGCAGGAAGCAAGGGACTTTAAGAGTTGTCAGAGAAACTATGTAGAGTTGTCAAGTTTTAAAGAAACTATTTGACACCTCAGATTCACAGACTGACACTGTAGAAAGTCACCTACCTCTGAGCCTGTTTCCGTACTTGCAAAATGGGAGAACTGGCCTGTAGAATGATAAATAAAAAAGTTGTCTCTGTAGGAATGGATGTGTTTTAGAAAGAGTCGATTTGATTTCAACAAGAAATTTGTTTGAACATTCATTGATTGGAAGAGACTGATCATTTGTTGGTTGGAAGAGAGTGATCCCAATAGTCTTTGAACTTAACATGTTTATTAATTAAATTAGTCATTGTTACGAACTAAATGTGACTAAGATAGTTTAGTATTCAGTCTGTCACTTTAAAGAAAAACAATTTAGACCTCAGCCTCTATCACATAGTCATTTTACTTATGTTTAGTTTCACATGACAATTAAAACATGATGGATAAGCATGCAGTACCCTAATTTAATTCAGAGATGCCTCAGCTGCAAGCAGCAGCTCCGTGTCTATTTACCTTCTTGATCTTATCAAATATGACACCACAGAGATCAGATTTAATTACCTTTTTTCTCTTACTGCTTATTCATTGACAGATTTATTACCTTCAATATTTAATGTTACAGAATATTTTGGATTGATTATTCCAACAAAATTTAAGTTTTTAAAGCATCAAACACTTCATATGTAAATTGTAATAATGATACTGATATAAATGTTGTTAGTAATAAAATTTAACCTAATTTAGTGTATTTGTTGCCACAAAATAGGAACTTGTGACACAATTTCTCTCTTATAGAACACTATAATCTTAAACTAGTTTTTGCACTTAAAATATATTTCATGTCTTAGACAAAGGTGCTAAAAATAAAAGTTATAGAAGTAATATAATCTTGTTTAAGAGTGATTATTTTAAATAAGATTCCTAAATGATTTTAAGATCATTTGATTTTCTTTGACATTGGATTGCATTTGTATTGAAGGTTTGGGTGATCATTTATTATAAATATTATAAATAATTGTGCTCAGAATCTTTAAGAAGTTAGAGGAATATTTAAATGGTATGGTATTAATGCAAGATGTGGTTTATATAATATTCTTTAATATTCTTTTTTCCCCTACAATAAATAATAAGGTGAAAAAAAATCACTCAGGCTATGGATAACAAAATCTTCTTTGAAGAAATTTTATGAGCCGTCTTTACAAAGTATTTGGGGGAGAATTAGGTCCACTTAAAACATATAATTTGCATTCAGTGTCTTGCTAGCTGTAATTTTAGCTAACTTGTTTTTTATAAGTTTGTCTCTATTCATACTGATTTTTCTGATCTGTGTTTATTTTCACTTGAAATTTAATTCAGTATTTTTTTTCCAAACAACTTTTTTTATTGATGTATAGTTGATTTACAATGTTGTGTCAGTCTCAGGTGTATAGCAAAGTGATTCAGTTATATACGTATATTTTTTCAGACTTTTTTCTCATTGACTTTTACAAGATACTGAATACAGTTTTCTGTGCCATACAGTAGGTCCTTATTGTTTACTTTATATATAGTAGTGTGTTTCTGTTAATCACAAACTCCTAACTTATTTCTCCCAAACCTCTTCTCCTTTGGTAACTGGAGGTTTATTTTCTGTATCTGTGAGTCTATTTCTGTTTTGTAAATAGATTCATTTGTGTCATTTTTTCCATTATACAGATAATTAATATCATATGATATTTGTCTTTCTCTGACTTGCTTCAGTTACTAGGATAATCTCTAGCTCCATCCATGTTGCTGAAGAAGGCATTAGTTCATTCTTTTTCACGGCTTAGTAATACTCCACTGTATGTTTATACCACATTTTCTTGACTCATTCATCTTTATCCATTCATAGACATTTAGGTCGCTTCCATGTCCTGGTTATAAATACTGCTGCTGTCAACATTGTAGTGGATGTATTTTTTGAATTAGGGTTTTCATTGTTTGTGGATATATGCCCAAAATGAATAACTTTATATGATATCTTTGAATATGACAATGATCTGCTCTCTGTAGTACACTTGGGAAATGCAGGCAATAAAAAGAAAGTAGGTTTTTTCATTAGTTTTATCATCTCGGGTAACCATAGATGTCATATTGGTTCATTTCCTTCCTTTACTTATTCTAGGTGTGCACATACATCCATGCATTTTCATAAGTATCTCGTAGACAGGCATACTGCCCTCTCCATGGTGGGATGGGAGATATTATTGCAGTTATCTGCCTCTGGCCATTCTTTGACCACACCTTTACAGCCCTCTTACATTTAAAAAATGCTTCTGTTTGCCATCAAAGCCCCCCCTCCCCCCGCCACCCACTAAATTTCATTCCATACTGCATTACCTTAGAGTCTAGGATCTTGTCTTCTAAATCAAATCCAGGTGCAGATGAGGCTTCTTGAGTAAGGCTTCAAGTATTGAAAATTCTTGAACTAGAGGATTTTCTGAAAAACTTTGAACTAAAGATGTAAGTTATCTGCCCTTTACGTAGCCAACAATTTATGGCATGACAGGCACAGGAAAATTCTGTGGTTCCACCTGCTCAAAGACAGAAAACTGAGAGGCTGCTGTATTCCACAGCAGATATCAAACCCAGATGGTCTTGCTGTCAATTGCTTCAGTTGAGGCACAGTCTTTTTCTGGGAATTGTCCTCCTTGACTCTTGATTCTTCTCACTATGTCTATTTTTTCCATCCTCTGAATTTTCATTATTTTTCCAAAAAACACATGGCCTGTATTTGTTGCTGACAAGTTTTCTCAAGCTTCTACCTGTATATGAAAGTTTGGGGTCCAAAATCCACTTTTTATTTTGTGGTATTTTTGTTTTCTTTTAGCTCCAACTGGAATAATTGGCTAAGAAACTTTTAGAGTTTCTTATATGTTAATTTATAATTCACTCTGTTAGCAAAAGCCACACTCCCCAAATTTCTGAGAAAATTGCTTTTTTACCAGAGGTCCCCTATTTGGTGTGATAACAACTTTTTTTTTAATTGAAGTATAATTGACTTACAATATTATATTAGTCTCAAGTATACAGCATCATAATTTGATATTTTAAGAGATTATACTCCATATAAATTATTACTGACTGTTGTTTTATTCCCTGCACTGAACATTGCATCTTTGTATCTTATTTAATACCCAGTAACTTGTGGGATTTCCCTGGTGGCTCAGATGGTGAAGACTCTGCCTGCAATGCAGGAGACCTGGGTTCAGTCCCTGGGTTGGGAAGATCCTCTGGAGAAGGAAATGGCAGCCCATTCCAGTATTCTTGCCTGGGAAGTCCCATGGAAGGAGGAGCCTGGCGGGCTACCATCCATGGGGTTGCAAAGAGTTGGACATGACTGAGCAACTGACACTGAAAACTTGTCCTCTTAACCCCTTACCCCGACTTTGCCCCCCACCTTGTTCCCAACCTTAAAATTCTTAGTAGTCCTGTTGCTTAGAGAAGAAAGTTGTCTTCTTGTTCCCTTAACATCCTTAGAAGTTCTGNGGCTACCATTCATGGGGTTGCAAAGAGTTGGACATGACTGAGCAACTGACACTGAAAACTTGTCCTCTTAACCCCTTACCCCGACTTTGCCCCCCACCTTGTTCCCAACCTTAAAATTCTTAGTAGTCCTGTTGCTTAGAGAAGAAAGTTGTCTTCTTGTTCCCTTAACATCCTTAGAAGTTCTGTTATCTGTTTTAAAGAATCTATGAGGCAACCATCTTGATATTCCTGAAATTTTGATACGGAGTGTTTATAGTCACATGCTTACCTTTACTTGCAGACCAGATTTCTCTGACATCACCTGGCATTTTATCTTTTCCCTGAGGCTCCTTTTTATTTTGCTCTCTGAAGCGATAGGAAATGAAGAATAGTTCTATTTTCAAACCTAGAAAGTTCAGTCTTATTTTTAATAGTTCCTCCAAGTTTTGCTGAAAACCGAATAGTTGCTTTTTGAACTCACCTGTCTCTGTCAGCATCATGTCGTAAGTAGCAAAGGGGAGGCACGTGCTCCTTTCAGTATGCTGTTCAGAAATCTCCTTAAATTAATTCCTTGGTGTTCATTAGGTACATTTTTTACCTCAATGTGGGCAATCATATTTTGCTAAATGTCTTTCACCCACTGAGCAAGAATCTTCTTTTCTCTGCCTTCAGGAAACATAACTCTTGGTTCTCTGGGGCCTCACAGTCAAAACTCTGAGGCACATCAAGGTCTCATTGACAGTCTCATTCAGGCTTCCATCTGCTGTCTGGTCTAAAAGTCAGTGCTGTCAGTTTTGAGTTCACTTACTTTTATTGTACTCCTTTCACTTCTGATATCAGAGTATGTTCTAGTTATATATTGCTTTTTAACAAAGAACTATAAAACACAGTGGCTTGAGACAGTAAAAACCAGTGTTATCTCCTGCTTTCTGTGGGCCAGAATTCTGGGCAGAGCTCAGTTAGGTGGTTCTGACTCCATGTCTCATGCATTTGAAGTCTTTGCATCTGGAGCCAAAATAGCGGGAGGCTGAAGCAGCTGAAGGTGTGGTCCAGGCATATTTCTATTAATGTAGTCTTAAGGACTCTGTGAGTTCCCCTGTTGGCAGTTTGGTCTTTTAGCATCATGTCCCCTGCGTAGTCAGACTGCTAAAGTGGTAGCCAGAGGCTTCAAGAAGGTGGGTTCTGATGAGTCAGGTGAGGGTCGGACCATATTTTAATCACCTGGTCTTGAAGCACAGAGTGGCACTTCACTATAGTCATCAGCTCATCCAGATTCAAGGAGAGAGAATTTAGACCTCACCTCTCAGTGGGACATAAGAAGAGCATTTGGGATAGGAGATATTGTTGTGGCCATTATTTGAAACTGAAATCTACTGTGCTCTTATATCCAGTCTTTACAGGTCAGCTTCAAAGTTTATGGAATATAGATGTTGATAGAAATATAGATAGAATCTTTTATGTATTTTTAAAAAACAAACACTTAACATCCTTGCTTTCATCCTCAAAATTTGCTGTTTAAACACTCATTGAATTTCTAGTTATAGCATTTAATGGGGATCTAAAGTTGATGTTTTTCTCTTGACTAAGCCAAAATTAGGATTGTGGGTGGTACATGTTTTAAGTTGTATCAAGTTCTTAGGCATGCAGAGTTTATGAATAGTAATAGTTTTAACTGGCCAGCTATTGAAACTTTGTGGTTTTGTAAAAGAAGAAAAATGTTTCCTAAAAATTAAGAAAACTTACATTTCTTCCTACAACCTAGCTCTGCAGAAGAACCGACAGATTGTCACAGTAATTCTTAAAATTAATTTTTTTGAAATACTCAGAACATATGGTTGAACTTCATAAATCTGAGCAGTGAGCTCTTCCATTAAGGCGGTGAGCGTGAAGCTGCCAGCCTCTCCTTTCTTCTTGGTCGCATCAGCTTGGTTTGTCTTCTGTCACTCCATAACTGAGCCACATGTGCTTTGGAAAATTCTTGACTGTTTCGGATGTTTAGTCTGCCTAGGCTGAACCCTGTCCCCTGCATCTTATTACTTCAGCTTTCCCTCTGCTTTCAGCAGCAGTGCTGTCCAGCCAGCTGCTGTAGGAGTGCCAGGCCTGCAGTAGCTTGTGAGAGCCGAGGACCAGAAAACTGCTAGCTCTGTGAAACTCGACCGTGTCTTCACAGAACTCTTAAGGACCAGTTCTACTTAGCCCTCTTAAATGGATCGAAGGTGATATAAAATGAATAAGAAATATCAGAATAAAGCATCACAGTTGATTGCAATTATGATACCTAGGAAAGTGTAACACTTTTTAGCAATCAATGTAGCTTATCGACAGTGAAAACTCAGTATCATAAAAACAAAGGTAGCATTACTTGCATGCCAGGTCGCTTTGGTTGTGTCCCACTTTTTGCAACCCCATGGACTGTAGCCCGCCAGGCTCTGTGCGTGGGATTCTCCAGGCAAAAATACTGGAGTGGGTTGCCATTTCCTTCTCTAAGGTAGCATTGCTTAGTGAAATATTAACTGTAATTTGAATGATCTTTTAAAATATATTCAAAATGTGTATAAGTTCTAACGTAGGATTGCTTATTACATGTCAGAGTTATAATTTGGCCTCAGCAATTCGCCCTCAAGTAAATTTCTCTGTGATATAAATTCCAGCAAGCAACCTGGTAAAATTGAGTAGATTTTGTTCATTTAATTTCAACCAGATTTTTAAGACGATTAAATTGTATTTCAAACAAAAGAACTTAGATCATTACGTAGGTAGTAATCCTATAAAAGCAACACATGACAAAATAATATGACAGCATTGAAAACTGGGTCATAAAATAACATAAAAGTAACATGAGATAAGATAATTGAAATGTCAGATTGTGATAACTGTTTCCAGCTCATTTCAGTTAATTCACTTAGCATTTTAATTATATTATGAAGGGTATTAACAAAAAAAGGGTATTAACAGTTTAATATTATCACTTATTCATGAAAATTGAACTTATTCGCTTAAAGTTGAAATGTATATGTTCTATTTAATAGTTTCCTACTCAGATTTTACAAGTTATTATTTTTCTGAGCAAGTGGGTAACTCATTGATTGTCAGAATAGTGACTGTGTTGTTTATGTGTTCGCCATTATGCAAGATCAGATGGACCGAAATTAATAATTTTAGAACAGTCTTTTTGGGCCTATATATTTTTTGCTTACTTCCCCTCCTGCCCATCTGCACACTGCTTTACAAGCCCTCTTACGCCACATGGCTTCCTAATGCCGCTCACTGGTTTCTCATTGCCAGGAGGATGACAGTTACAAAGCCGCCATGATGAGCGCCTTCCTCCCTTTCTTGCTTTGTCTCCTGCGTCTCCCTCCACTGCAGCCTCTGCTCCATCCACAGGGACTGCTTGTCATTCTTGCACAGACTGTACTCTCTCACAGCTCTGCTTCTTTTGGGATGGATCCCTCTCTGCCTCTCTTCCTAGACTAATTCTACTCACCCCATTTAGGCTTAGTTCCATGGNTCTTGCCTTGTCTCCTGCGTCTCCCTCCACTGCAGCCTCTGCTCCATCCACAGGGACTGCTTGTCATTCTTGCACAGACTGTACTCTCTCACAGCTCTGCTTCTTTTGGGATGGATCCCTCTCTGCCTCTCTTCCTAGACTAATTCTACTCACCCCATTTAGGCTTAGTTCCATGGCTGCCTTTCCTTCCCAATGAATTAAGCGCTTGTATTTGTTCACTTACATATAGCTCCACCATTGGTTTTATTGCTGTACATTTTAGCTTTTGCCGGTGTGCTACTTGGAGTCTGCAGCTGTGTCTTACTTAGTTTTATGTTATCGATGGCGCACATATATTAGATATTCAAAATTGTTTACTGAAGGAGTGAATGATTGAATGAATTTATGGCCCATTTTATGTTTCATTTACATCTGCAGTCTTAAATCATCGAATCTTCTTTTTCAATGGGTCTTTTTTCTTGCTGGGAGCATAGCAGTACCTCTCATTTCATATTTCAGCTTTTTCATGTGTTTTTTTTTATATTCCTCACTTTTTTGTCCTTTTACCAAGGAGGAGAGAGTGGTAGGCACCAGGGCTTGTCATTGGTAATGTGTATTTGTACCACCTTCCAGCACTTAGCTGTTTTATGTGTCTTACCTTCAGTAGTGGGAGGCTGATAAGTCTGCATTATTCATTAATTAGGTGTTTGTGTAACACCACAAAGGATGGTACTGTGAATGTACAAAAGTGCATAAACATAGCTCTTGATTTCAATTAGTTGTATTGTCTGCTAGAAAAAAGGAGACAGATATGTAATACAAGATGGGGATGCTGTGGGTTTTCATAAAGGTATAGAAAGAATGCACAGGCTGTTTTGAGATAGGTTAACTCAGCTAGCTTTATCAGATAGAATTTAAAGAAGACAGGGTTGAATAGAAGTTGTCATTTCTTTTGACTCGCATACTGTGAATTCCATACAGATGGACTGTGCAGAAAATTTATCGACTATCTTGAAATTCCTTTAAAGAAAAATTGGTGGTAGTACAGTATTTACATATGCCATTTTGATGAAATATTGTCTTGGGTAGGCAAATTAAGAGATATCTTAAGTTTATTTTCTATGGAGGAGTTGACTTTTTAAATAAAATTCCTTCATGTAGTTCATGCATTTTAATATCCTCATGAAACTGGAGGAGCTGGTATCTCAGCAGAGCTTGTAGGACTGTGGAGCCACATGATAGTTGAATCAGTGTTTAGCTGGTTGGTTTGCCTGCCTGAAATGGGGCCAGGATTTGATTGCTTCTGCTTTTCTTTAATTTTGGTACCTGAGTTTATGCGTAATTATTAGCTGTTACAAAATAAGAACTTAAGTTGACACTAAGAGCTGGAAAATGAGACATTTGACATTAGGAAGCTTTATTCTCCGTTAAATGCAGTCCCAGAAAAAGGTGTTCTAGTGTTTATTTGAAAATAGAGATGCCATCTGCACCTGATAAAGGTATCTAAATATTTTAACCCATGATGAGTTTCTCAGGTTACAGCGGTTCTAAATAAATCCCGTTTCTCCTCAAAGGCTATTTCCCAATGCAGTGCTAGTGAGCAAACTCTTATCAGAATTATGTGCTACAAAATGATGTGCCATTCACAGTGGATGGGACCATGTGGCCTGCACTAGAGAACTCCCACGGTTAATGCTACAAATAATCAAAAAGAGTAATCTCTGGAAAATTCAGACACCATCTCAAATGTTTTGTGTATCATTTTTTTCTTCAGAGATACAAAGTTATTCACAAATTATAAGCAAACATATTCTAGGATTTACAGGGAGAATACATTAAAGCAATGAATCAGGAAATGGGTATAACTGAGTGGGGCATTACCCAAAGAACCATTATTCACCTAAATTATGTGAATTTCTAGAGGGACATGTTTCAATAATTGCTTTCATTTTTATTGTTCTTTTGAAGAATTTGCTTAGGAAACAAATGTATTCTTAAGGCCTATTGTTTCTTCTCCCCAGGCATCCAGATAGAAACTAAACAATTAAGTGCATGACAGAAATTTCAGCTCAGATTTAATCTTCCAATGACTGTTTGTATAGTTAGAGTAAAATTTGAATCTTTCCATGGCTTAAATTAGTGCTTTTAGCTGGGTGGCATATCAGAATCCCATGGAGGGTTTCAGAGAACATTGATCACTGGTTCCCGCTTCAGTGATAGGTCTTGGATGTGGCCTAGGCATTTGGATTTTTAAAAGCGTTACAGGTGATTCTCATGCGCAGTACAGTTTAAGAACCACTGGCCTGAAACACCCACATCATTCAGTACTAATTATTTAACTTCATTGTGTATCTCTGCTCCCTTTTCCCCAATGTTTTTCATTGTCTTTTTTGTTGTTATTGTTGTTTTTTGTCATTTGAATGCCAAGGATTGTTCTTACCCTAAGATCTTTCCATTAGCAGTTCCGTCCACCTGGAATGCTCTTCCTACAGATCCTTATATGGTTTATCTCCTTCTCATCTTTGAGGTCTCAGCTCCATGGGCTCTTCAGGCAAAGCTTTTCTTAATCCCCCGTCTCCAAAGCCTTCTTTTCTCCAGCGTTGTCATATTATTCCGTTCTATTGTTGCCATTCTGAAGGGACCATGAGATGTTTCATTATTTTTTTGGTCTTCTCTACCCCCAGCTGTAAGGTAAAACCCATGAAGGTATGTCTGGTTCACTAGCATATTCCCAGCATTAAAAGCCAAGCCTTTCATCCAGCAGTTCCTTGATAAATATTTTTTGAACAAGTGAATTAAAATGTCTATAGAAAAATTATTGTGGGAATATGGCTCCCTGGAATATGCCTCCTGACTCATTTGAAAAGACTCTGATGCTGGGAAAGATTGAAGGTAGGAGGAGAAGGGGACGACAGAGGGTGAAATGGTTGGATGCCATCACCGACTCAATGAACATGAGTTTGAGTCAACTCCATGGGTTGGTGATGAACAGGAGAGCCTGTGTGCTGCAGTCCATGGGGTCACAAAGAGTCAGACACCACTGAGCGACTGAACTGAACTGATGGCTCAAGTGGTAAAGAATCCTCCTGCATGCAGGAGACCTGGGTGTGATCCCTGGGTGAGGCAGAGCCTCTGGAAGTGGAGATGCAACCCACTCCAGTATTCTTGCCTGGAAAATTCCATGGACAGAGGAGCCTGGTGGGCTACAGTCCATGGAGTTGCAGAAAAGCCGGGCAAGACTGAGCCACTAGCACTGCTACACTAGTACTGCTGCTGCCGCTAAGTCGCTTCAGTCTGTGTGACCCCACAGACAGCCGCCCACCAGGCTCCCCCGTCCCTGGGATTCTCCAGGCAAGAACACTGGAGTGGGTTGCCATTTCCTTCTCCAATGCATGAAAGTGAAAAGTGAAAGTGAAGTCTCTCAGTCGTGTCTGACTCTTTGCGACCCCATGGACTACAGCCCACCAGGCTCCTCCGTCCATGGGATTTTCCAGGCAAGAGTCCTGGAGTGGCTAGACATAATTATCTTTTCCTCTCCAAAAACAAAACCTAATATGGGATCACATTTTAAAAATTAGAAGAAAGTTTGAAGATGAAATTAGTGAAAATGTCAACAGGCAGAGAAGAAGTAAACCTTGACATTTGCTCCCCCACCCGTGAAGTACTGCAACCTCTGGGTCAGTGATAGTAAGACTGGGCTGTTTTTTTACTACTGGAGGCTCTCACTGCGTGGCTGTACTTTGGGTCTTAACCATCATCCCCAAGCGCCACACGTTGGAAGTCTTCCCATACTCTCTTCTATTACTTCGTATAGTTTACTTCTATTTTAGGAGCTCTCAGATAGCACCTCCTCCTCCATAAAGCCTGCCCTGAGCTCAGTCTCCACGGAGAGTTGGTTTCCTGCTCGCTTGCCTCAGGCTGTCTCCATGCTGTTATAAGGATCTGTTCACCAGTCCCTGTCTCCCTCACCAGCTTCCCTGAGAGCAGTGATTGTGCTATAGTACCAAGCCCATCACTGGTTCTCAGCAAGTGTTATGGTGAATGAAAGCATAAATAAATACAAAATACTCCACAAGAAGCATTAGAACTGCCAATTAAAATTATAAAATGGATTTGTCAGGAATATAAGTAAGTTGAAGTGGTTTTTAATAGAACAAAGCAATAAATAAGGGTATTCTAGGCCAACTTGGGGGTGTGATGTTATGCACACTTAGGAAACTAAGAAAACATTCTTGGTGCCAATAAGTCTGAGCACTGGCTTCCAAATGATACGGGGCTTGTCATCTATACAAGGTTTTCATCACTCACTTGGGACTTTTATACATTATTTACCCTTTTTGATAAACTTCGTTTCAATAGCTGCTATTCAGATGGATGCATTTTCCAGTAACACCTGATATGCATTTTAAAATGTAGCTTTTAATTGGTATTGATTGCTAGTAAATCCAATGATAACTTTCTTCAGTGTATTTTGAACTTCGCTGTTCTGCCCAATAGAAAATGGAGCAATCTTTGGGCATATAAATATTTAAAATTCTCTAGGTAGACCCGTTAGTTCCATGGTACCATTGTTATCATTTTAGTTTTTGAATACTTCTTAGGGTCACTCTTTCAGACTGTATCCTGCTTTAAAATTGCTATCACTATGCATAAGTTTACCAGAAAGCTAGATTTTTAAAAAAAGGAAAATCATGTAATTGGAGTGAACATTTTCAACAGCATTGTGGAATTGTTTATTGCTTGATTTTATGTCACAAAGATGATCAAACAGAGAAGGAGTGAATACTCAGGACAAAAATGTCATCAGGTCCCCCTGATGCACAGTGTTATCACTACTTTGTTGATGGCAGACTCCAGATTGGTACTTGCTTTTCCTTTCTGCTTTTAGGAGGAAACACTAAATTTGTCACACTTCTAAAAATGAGACAAGCAAGAAGGAGTAAGGAGTTTTAATACCAGTGTCACAGCACCCAAAGAAGTTTTTGTTTGAATTTTTGAGTTTGCATTCCCACATAGTTGGACCTAGTTCTATACCAGCTCAAATATTACTCTGATGAAATTTAGGGTTCAGAGAATTTTGTTAGTTCTTAAGAAGATATAGAAACTTGTAAATGCTGCTTCACAGGGCATGTCTAGTGAACATATGGTTTGGTGTGTTAGAGTGTAACGTGGGATTTGTGTTGTGGGCAAAAGGGAAATGAAACCTAAAGGATAAGGCCAGGTCGAGATGGCTGAGTGGCCTCTGTTCTGTGCTGAAGGCTTGAATGCCCTGTTGGCAAGATGAGGTGTTGACGTTTTGTAACCTGTGGTAGCAGAGTAGAAGACGGACGCGGAAGGCGGAGTGATGACAGATGACACGATGGTCAGTCTTCCTGTGTTTAAGGCTATATAAAACCTAGACCTGAATTTTGGTAGGAACAGAGGGAAAGGTAGGAGGCACAAACTTGAGAGGTATTCCAAAGCTAGACAGAGTAGTAACTAATTAGAATTGGGGGAGAACAGAAGTAGAACACTAAAATTTTTACTGAGTAATGGTACTGTCATTACCCAAGTCATGAATGTGTTGTTTGTGTGTGTGTGTATTGCCATTATTAAAAAATATATATATATGCCTCAAACTGGAATACTTCAGTTTGTCCCCTAGGTGTTACTATTTTTCTCAATAGGAAAATCCCTACTGAGGGAGGGTCCCTCAGGTGTTGTTAAAATGTGTAGTAATACAGGCCAAGGGTTTAATATAAAAAATCCCAAATTCCGTTCTGTCTATATTTCTTTAAAATGTTGGCAAATTGGGCTGTTCGTTGTCTACTTTGGATTTCCATTTTTGCTTATGTAAAGTAGGAATCATGGTTCACATATTGCTGAAGCCTGGCTTGGAGAATTTTGAGCATTACTAGCATGTGAGATGAGTGCAATTGTTCAGNCAATTTGATCTCTGGTTCCTCTGCCTTTTCTAAAACCAGCTTGAACATCAGGGAGTTCACTGTTCCTGTATTGCTGAAGCCTGGCTTGGCACTTTACTAGCATGTGAGATGAGTGCAATTGTGTGGTAGTTTGAGCATTCTTTAGCATTGCCTTTCTTTGGGATTGGAATGAAAACTGACCTTTTCCAGTCCTGTGGGCACTGCTGAGTTTTCCACATTTCCTGGCATATTGAGTGCAACACTTTCACAGCATCATCTTTCAGGATTTGAAATAGCTCAACTGGAATTCCATCACCTCCACTAGTTTTATTCATAGTGATGCTTTCGAAGGCCCACTTGACTTCACATTCCAGAATGTCTAGCTCTAGATGAGTGATCACACCATTGTGATTATCTTGGTCGTGAATATCTTTTTTGTACAGTTCTTCTGTGTATTCTTGCCACTTCTTCTTAATATCTTCTGCTTCTGTTAGGTCCATACCATTTCTGTCCTTTATCGAGCCCATCTTTGCATGAAATATTCTCTTGGTATCTCTAACTTTCTTGAAGAGATGTCTAGTCTTTCCCATTCTGTTCTTTTCCTCTATGTCTTTGCATTGATAGGTATTACCTGAAATTATTCTTGGAGATTTTCTTTCACAGGATGAAAATCATTTATTTAAACTGAACTCAAAATGGTTTGCTGGTTTCAGGGGAAGAGAAATGTAAAACTTCAGGAACTTGAACCATATTGGACTTTTGCCGATAAGTAGATTCGGTTACTTTCCTATGTGAGGACAAAACAAGTGAGTAAATTACCGGGAAACAATATGCTCTTGTTATTTTGGAAGGTTCATGTTGTAGTTTAATCTTAAGTAAGTTCTGTGATTGACATTGTTGGTTTTCAGTTCCATTGCCTAGTCCCTTCTCAGTGGCTGTTACTGAATATTTTTGCCTTTTTGGCACAATTGTCCATCAAACAAAATAAGCACCACCTGATCAGAGCTCTTAGGGAGGGGCTGGTCTTCCATTTCTCTTTCACATCTAATAGCCACCATTCCCCTTGAATACCTATAGAGATGAGCCTTAAAATAAACATTATTCCAGTTTTCTCCATGAACTATAATTACATTTCAAAATGAAAAATCACATTTTCCATTTAGAAATTATAATTGCCTTTGCTAAGATGTGAATAAATGATCAAAATACAGCTGTTTCTAAAAGCTTGTAAATGTCTTTTCACGCATTTCTGTAGCTGCACTTTTTCCCCTATGTAACACAATTTTCAGGCACTTATCTTCAGTGTCCACAATCACCTTACATTGACGCAGACATAAATTCATCTGATTTATTTGCAAGTAGAAAACACACATGCCTTTCATAAAGTTCATCTGCAATAATGTGGCTAGTAGTGGTGAATCAAAAAATCTGCATGCATAGTTAAAACTATAAAAATAGATTCCTGATGATATTCTAAAGCAAAAGCATGAAATGAATTGTCTGGAACTGCTGAATGAAGTTGAACACTGGAAGAAAAATTGTGTATATCTAGTAAATGCAGAGGACTAAAGGAATGAATTCCAGACTTTTAAAACATCACCTTCAAATTGTCATTGGAGCATTTCTCAATGCTTAATTATGTACAGTGTTGTGCAAATAATCAAACCAGAAATTACATACAGCTGCTAGAACACGATAGGTGTGAATAGCGGGGTAAAGGTTTAATCACAGAGGCACTAGGAAGACATTTTTGTCTCTTCAAAATAATACTCTTAGAAAACACTGGATCAGCTATTGCTTATGCAATGTAGTAAAAAGTTATTTCAGTGTTTATTAAATGAATGAGACAAAAATTTAAAAAAACTCAATTTCTTCACTCTCAAATGTAATAAAAATCCTTTTAGACTGGTTTGAAATTCAAATTAGACATAATTGCTTTTCAAACATTTTGTAAATTATAACACGTCATGATAAATGTAGGAATTCCTAAGATACTGGATTACACACAATTTTATAATTCATGTCATATTAGGCATGAAGCAATTGATCAAAACTTCAAGGCACTATTATTAGTAATTTCACTCAAAGTCAAGCTGGTGAAAAACACAGAAGATCCATTAACAGCACCCCCCCAAGCATTCTTGGTAAGTGGACTTTGAGGACCTCCCTTCCTGCCACCCCATTTAGTCATGATGCTGATTCTGAGTTGGCAAAGACAGCTGTGTTACTCCTCTTAGAAAATTCTAAGGTTCTACTTCTTACGCTTGCTCTCATATCAACCTGTGAGAGATAGGATGTACATTGCTACCTATAACACACACATGTGAGCTGAAGCTAAGGACAGCTGGGAAGCATGCCCAAAACACATCACTGTCAGTGTGAGTGGGAAGAATCTGAGATTCTCTGTGAATCCTTGTACTCACTTGGACAACCTACAGTTCTCCTGGTTCTCTAACATCTGCAAGTCCTGCTTTGGAACTTCATTCCTTTAATGTAAAACTTTGGCTCCAAGCAATCAAATTGGACAGGATATTATTATCACCTTCATCTAGATAAATTTCAGTTATTTTCTAGTGATCATTTTTTGAAGAAAAGAAAAAGAAGAGACAAGA
The DNA here is from genome assembly GCA_006410615.1 of Neotragus moschatus. Taxonomy (NCBI): domain Eukaryota; kingdom Metazoa; phylum Chordata; class Mammalia; order Artiodactyla; family Bovidae; genus Neotragus; species Neotragus moschatus. Next base: position 2,772,350 of record SJYA01001316.1, on the reverse strand, counting down.
GTCATGAGAGATGTGGTCTGGAGGAGACTCTTGAGACTCTCCCAGGTTCAGCTGGTCAATTCTTGAAGCGAAACATTGCAGACCCTGCCAATCCCGGAGCTGTAGACAGCTGTGTCTAAATAGAGACATAGTTATTGTGGATGTACATATTCAGGACACACAAATGGGAAACAAAGTGAAACTATGATTCAAGAAGCAGTGTGTATATGTACCACAGCTTTCTTATCCATTCATCTGTTGATGGACATCTAGGTTGCTTCCATGTNAAGAAATTTTTTTTCATTGGCTTATCCTTATGATCAAATGAGAAGGCATATGAAGAAAGACTCCTTAAAAACATGCTGTATAAATGTGAGTCAAAAGATTTGTACAGATTTGACCAGGAAGAGAGGGAATACCCCATCAACAAGGGTCCCATACCTTGAACTTGTTTGAGTTCCTGTACTTCTGAAGTGTTCCTTTATGTTCTTCATGGATGTGATTTAAGTATCCGGAATGAGTGGCAGTTTGTATATGCTTTTTCAAAGCTGGATAGTTATACAAAGCAGTTATTTCAATTTAATGGTTCAATACATATTTATCTCTTCATAATAAAACAGAAATATAATCAGGCTGATTCCTAAATTGATGTGCTGTTTGTTAACATTATTTCATCTCTTCAATGGATTATGAAAGAATATAAGGATATTCTTTCTTTACCTTTTCTATGTGCGTGTGGAAAAGTCATGTCCAACTCTTTGTGACCCCATGGCCTGTAGCCCGCCAGGCTCTTCTGTCCATGAGATTCTCCATGAAAGAATACTGGAGTGGGTTGCCATGCCCTCCTCCAGGAGATCTTCCTGACCCTGGGATTGAACCCAAGTTTCCTGCGTTGCAGGCAGATTCTTTATCATCTGAACCAGCAAGGGAGCTCGTTTATAATTTTACCTCCCACCTATCCTCAGCCTAGTTCCTGCTCTGATCTTGGTCAATGTAGGCTGAATACCAGGATGAAGCAAATTAGAGGAAGGGAAAAACACCTCAAAGGGCACTCCTGTGCAGTTTTCACCTATTCCAAAGTAGTCTAATGAAATCAGAGTTTACAGAAACTAGAAAGATTGCTTTAGTTGGCCTCAAAGTTTATTTAACTTACTGTTGGAAATATATATGACAATATTCAGATCCACTAAAATACAGAAGTAAAAGTAAGATTTAAAATATTTTTGTCTTTCTTTCTGCATTACTCTTTACTTTTGACAGTACATTTCAAGAAAATTTCAAGCCCTGTCAAGCAGGACAGCCAATAGAAACAATCCCTATTTTATGTGTAAACCGAACAAGAGTAATAGATATATCATTCATTTCTTGTTACAGTTGGTTGGCTTTATTGTTTGCTTCCTATTTTTTCTCCTTTTTTTGATACATATTTTGATTAGAAAAATGTGGCATTAAAGTGAATAATGATATTCCTCGGCTTTACAAATTTAAATCTTGCACAGGAGAACAGATTGATCATATAGCAGTAAAATAAACCAGTGATGTTTTTATATTCCTTTATGAATTTTAATAATTCTTTTGTGAGATTTAACATACATTCCTATTTTCCATGCCCATTTAATTATTCAGTGATACTTTTATGAGTTACTGTTGTATGATTAATGGTATCAAAGGTCAGCTTCAGTGTGGTAGATGAGTATTTCCCTCCTCCACTGAACTGATTTTTGCTGAATTCTCCCTGGCTGGGATTTCTCCTTTTCCATCCTAAGGAATGTATGGTGGCAGCTTGTCTTATTGAGTTCCTCAATCTCTCCTGCTCTCCTTTTAGCTGACAGAAATCCTTCTGGTAGGGCGATTTTAGGATCACCTTTTCCCTCCTGTCTTGGAGAGGGCGCTTAGTTCTTTCTCAGGATATCCATTCCTCTGTTCAAAAATGTACTCTAGTTGTTTCTAGAAATGTTCCATTAAATTAATACCACATTGCTAATTATGGATATCTATATGAAGAAATAGATCCTCAAATGAATTGTCCTTGAAAAAGCAACNCCTTCTGGTAGGGCGATTTTAGGATCACCTTTTCCCTCCTGTCTTGGAGAGGGCGCTTAGTTCTTTCTCAGGATATCCATTCCTCTGTTCAAAAATGTACTCTAGTTGTTTCTAGAAATGTTCCATTAAATTAATACCACATTGCTAATTATGGATATCTATATGAAGAAATAGATCCTCAAATGAATTGTCCTTGAAAAAGCAACAAAAACTGAGAGTTAAGCTCTTTTTGGTGAAAGAAAACCATTGTTTCCAGTCTTGGGTAATCATCTGAAGTATTAGAACTACTCAGTGATTAATGGAATTAAACATTCTCAAAGACTCTTACTGTAAGGTAGACAATCTAATTTTCATTTTGAAGTGATTTTAGAGAAATTTGAATTAGTGAAGTTAATTCCTTAAATATAAGAAATAAATATGAAAGCTATGTAATGATTGTAAGACCTGTACACTTTTGTAAGAGTAGGAAATTCCTGAAATTATATTGCAAATAAATATTATATTTCCAGTATTTTTGAAATTGTCCTTAGTGTTATATAAATATATATGCCTTTAAGAGGAAAACAAATGGAATACTGGTATGAGCGTGAAGAGACATTAGTATAGTTTTATATGAGACCAATTAGCAACAACTACAAGAATAACTTGATAATCTTGATGCTTTCACCCTTTATTGTTACCTTTTTTTGTTAAATGTTATTGAGATTTTTTATGGATTATGGTTGTATGTGTTCGATGCACTATGAATTTCAAAACGATTTCTGTTTATAAGTGATACAATGTTTAATTTGTCATTAGTTTGTGTGATGTCAAATACAAATTTAAAGGGCTTCCATTCTTTGCTATATCATTTTTCTGCTTCATATTTTTCTCCTTTTAAGTTTATATACAGCATTGTTCTGATTGAAAGAGCCTTTTAAAATTAATTATGTAGTCAATATCTCCAACTAATAAAGGGTAGGTACTTAGAATAAACTGGCAGCAGTCAAGGTTAGTAGACTTATGTATGATTTTCCTGTGGGGTCCCAGGAGCCCAAAGTATTTATTACATGAGAACAAAGAACCTTAGAGTTAAACATAAGTGACTTTCTTTATGATGTGACTAATAGGAGACCTGTGTTCATTGGAAGGACTGATGCTAAAGCTGAAACTCCAATACTTTGGCCACCTCATTGGAAAAGACTCTGATGCTGGGAGGGATTGAGGGCAGGAGGAGAAGGGGACGACAGGGGATGAGATGGCTGGATGGCCTCACCGACTCGATGGACGTGAATTTGGGTGAAGTCTGGAAGTTGGTGATGGACAGGGAGGCCTGGCATGCTGTGATTCATGGGGTCACAAAGAGTCAGACATGACTGAGTGAGTGAACTGAAAGGAAAAACAAGGAGAAAACCATCAATAGTTTGTTTCTAACCAAGCATATTATAGAATCAGTTTTCTTTCTCTTCAATCTTTTACACAGAAAGCCACATATTTCCTCAGGTATTTTTGGAAAATCATGGCCAATTTGGATTACTAATATTTTCCTAGAACCCATTGCCCCTGAGGAGTGCGTCATTCTTTATGGTGTTGGGTAAATTTGTAGCATTCGTATCTGATTAAGTTTGTCAGCAATGTATTTTAAAGTCATTCATTTCTTAATCAATTTTTTGCTTTTTCTTCACCTCTAACCTCAAGGAAGCATTAAAATATTCACATAACAGGATCATAGTTCCAGTTTCCTAGCACTTATCTAATAGAATACTTAATTATTACTAAACTGAAAATACTAATATAGGTATTTATCATAATACTGAACAGAGGGTTAATACATATTCTTTGTCATTACAAATTTTAAAAGTTTCTTTACTAACAATTCTGTTGAAAGTGCAGAGTAATTCAAATTATTTGTTTAAAAGTGGAAGCAATATACCAATAAATCACATACGTCTAATCCCTAATCTTTCATTTGTTGATTAGTTTGTTCATTTATTCAGCTAAGAAGTAAAGTGGTCATGTCTGTGTCACATATAACTTGAAAATATGCCTTAAGCTTTATTTGGTCCTAAGCTTTTTTGAAATTGTATTTACTGAAAAGAATAAATGTTCAAAAGGCCAAGAAGCACATGAAAAGATACGGAACGATTTGTCATTAGGGAAATGGAAATTAAAATCACAATAAGATTGTACTTTATACTTACAGTGTTGCTGTAATAAAGATAGTTGATTACAGGTGTTTATAAGAATGTGGAGAAATTGGAACCCTCATACTTGGCTGGTGGGGATGTAAATGATGCAGTCACTTTGAAAAGCTAAAAGTGAAAGTGAAGTTGGTCAGTCGTGTGCAACTCTTTGTGATCCCATGGACTGTAGCCTACCAGGCTTCTCTGTCCGTGAGATTTTCCAGGCAAGGGTTCCAGAGTGGGTTGCCATTTCCTTCTCCAGGAGATCTTCCTGACCCAGGGATCAAACCTGGATCTCCTGCGTTGCAGGCAGACCCTTTACTCTCTGAGCCACCAGGGAAGCAGTCACTTTAGAAAACAATTTGACAGTTCTTTATGTTGTTAAATGTAAAATTACTGTATTAGCAGTTTCACTCTTGCTGTTTACCCAGGAGGAATGAAAATGTAGGTTCACCCAAAAACTTGTACATGAAATTTCATAGCAGCATTTTTCATAATAGCTCAAAAGTGGGGACAATCCAAATGTCCATCAGCTAATGAGTAGATAAATAAAAAGTGTATTTTAGACTGTGAAGTATTATGACACAGTAAAAAGAAGTAAAGTACTGATATTCAGATCAGAGGTACTATAGGAAACTCATCAGATCAGAGGTACTATAGGAAACTCATCTTTTGATGAGGAAACTAAGGTTATATAACTTGTAATGTAACTTGAGAAAGATGAAAACTCAAGTCAGCTATGATGAGTGGTTTGTTGTTTTAAATCATTATCCTCATCTGTCTTTCTCTTTTTTTTTATAGCCAAGCTTTTTGTAAAAGTGATCCTACTCGATGTCTCATTTTACTTGCTTACATTCTTCTCCTGTGGAAACAGTTTCGCCACCATTGATCTCTTTTTCTTTTTAAATACCTGCTTTATTGAAGTATAATTCATATACCATTAAATGTATCCTTGTAAAAGGTACAATTCAGAGATGTTTAGTATCACAGTGCTGTCTGAGGGCTGTGTATTATGGGTTGTTTTTAATTACTTTAATGTTGGATCTTTCTGTGGTATTTGCATTTACTGACCTCTCCCTTCAGAATATTCCTTCCTCATTCAGTCTGGGTCTCATTTTCTCATTCTTTCCCTACTTAGATTCATAATTGTTTTATGGTCTTTGTGGACTTTTCTTCCTTGACCCATTTCTTCAGTGTTGATTTTGGGTTCCTTATAGTCACTAAGAGGCCTTGTGACTTCAGGAACCACTTGTATTGGTATATGGCTCACAAGTGCCTATTTCAGTCATTTATACCATATACATTTACTGTGCATTTATTGTGTGCAAGGCTCAATTTAGGCCCTTGAAATCTATGCTATCATTGAACTTGCATTCTATTGAAAAGAGTTTTGTCTTTTCCAGAATGTCATATATTTGAAATCATACATACATAGTTCTATTCAGACTGGCTTCTTTAACTTAGTAATATGCATTTAAATTTCATTCATGTCTTTCATGACTTGATAGCTAATCTTTTAGTACTGATAATATTCCACTGCCTAGATGTAGCACAGTTTATTTATCTCGTCACTCAATGAAGGAACTTCTGGTTGCTTCTAGGTTTTTGCCAGTTATAATTAAAGTTTCTATGAACATCTGCATTTTTGTATGGGCATAAGTTTCAAATCCTTTGGATAAATAATGAGTGTGATTGGTAAATCATATGATAAGAGTATGTTTAATTTTGTAGGAAACCTCCAAACAGTCTTTCACAGTGGCTGGATCATTTTGAATTCCCACCAGCAGGAAATGAAAGTTCCTCTTTCACATCTTCACACCACCAGTTACACACCTCAACAGCATTTAGTGTTGTGTGTGTTCTGGATTTTAGTCATTCTAAAGGTTGTATAGTGGTATGGCATATCATTGTTGTTTGAATTTGCATTTCCTTGATGACAGATGAATTAGAGCATTTTCCATATGCTTATTTGCCATCTGTATATCTTTTTTTGTGAGATATCTATTAAGATCTTTGGCTCATTAAAACAATTTTGAGTTTTAAGAGTCCTTATCTTTTAGATAAGTCCTTCATTAGATGTCTTTTGCAAATATTTTCTCTCTGTTTGTGACTTGTGTTCTCATTGCCTTAATATTGTCTTTCTCAGGTTATTAATTTTTAAGTTCAACATACCAGTTATTTTTTTTATGGGTCATGCCTTTGTTGTTTTATCTAAAAAGTCATCATCATATCCAAGGGCATCTAGGTCTTATCCTGTATTAGATTCTAAGAGTTTTACAGCTTTGCATTTTACGTGGAAGATCTGTGATCTATTTGCAGTTAATTTTTGTGAAGGATGTATGATCTGTGTCCAGATTCAATTTTTTGCCTATGGATGTCCAGTTGTTCCAGCATCATTTGTTGAAAAAATTGTCTTTGCTTTATTGTTTTGCCTCTGCTCCTTGTCAAAGATTAGTTGACTTTACTTAAGTGAGTCTATCTCTATGCTTTCTGTTGTTCCATTGATTTCTTTTCTTTCTCTAATATTACGCTGTCATGATTACTATAGCTTTGTAGTAAGCCTTGATGTTACTGTCAGTCTTTCAACTTTGTTCTTATTTACTGTTGTGTTGGCTATGCTAGGTCTTTTGCCTCTCTGTGTGAACTTTAGTATGAGTTTGTTAATATCCAAAAAGATGGATTTTGGTAGAGATTACATTGAATCTATAAATAAAGTTGGGAAGAACTGATATTTTGGTCGTGGTAAGTCTGTACATCTTTGACTCTATGTAGTCTTTCAGTTCAGTTCAGTCGCTCAGTCGTGTCCGACTCTGCGACTCCATGAAATCGCAGCACGCCAGGCCTCCCTGTCCATCACCAACTCTCAGAGTTCACTCAGACTCACATCCATTGAGTCAGTGATGCCATCCAGCCATCTCATCCTCTGTCGTCCCCTTCTCCTCCTGTCCCCAATCCCTCCCAGCATCAGAGTCTTTTCCAATGAGTCAGCTCTTCACATGAGGTGGCCAAAGTACTGGAGCTTCAGCTTTAGCATCATTCCTTCCAAAGAAATCCCAGGGCCGATCTCCTTCAGAATGGACTGGTTGGATCTCCTTGCAGTCCAAGGGACTCTCAAGAGTCTTCTCCAACACCACGGTTCTTCAGTCAAATCAAAGACAAAACCCTTCACACTATTTTTTGTAAGGCATATCAATTATTTTAATTTTGTCCACTGATTTCCACTGATTAATTTCTTCATCTCATCTTCTTGCTTCCCTTTAAAACTCAAAATTCTAGGAGTTTCCTGAGAGAACTGTATGATAGGGCTTTAATTCCTTTCTGACTTCATGAGGGCATGGCTTAGTCCTCTTCCTTGCTTAGCCTTGGCTGCCTCTGTTTAAATAACTGATAGGAAGACAGTATGTGGTACTATAGTCCAGTCAGACAGATGTGACCTGAATTCCAGATCTACTGATTATTAGTTGTATGGCTTCAGACAAGTCACTTGATAACTCCAAGACTCATTGTCTTTTTCTTGAAAAAGGCAAAAGCATACTCATCTGTCAAGAGTTTTAGTGTTAGAGATAGTTCTACAGTTTCTATTAGGCAATAATCACTCAATAATATTCTCTTTTAGACCCCACGCTTCAGGAAGTCAAGGGACTTAACTAAAGTCCCTAATTTTCATTAGGGCTCTCTCTTTGTAATGGTCCTGTTTTGCCAAATGTGTAATGTCATGTATCTATCATTACAGGTCAAAATAAAGCCAAAACACAGAACTTCTTTGCCCTAAAATTCCCTGTGCTCCATCTGCTCATCCTCCCTCCCTACCCAAACCCTTGGCAGCCACTGGTCTTTTTACTGTCTCTATAGTTTTGTCTTGTCCAGAATGCCATATAATTGGAATCACGCAGTACATAGCCTTTTCAGACTAGCTTCTTTTACTTAGCAATTGAATAAATGGTTTTAATGGAGTGAGTGTCCAGATTCTTTTACACATTAATTTCTCTTAATATTGATTTGGCACACAGAATCGGACATAACTGAAGTGACTTAGCAGCAGCAGCAGCAGCAATGCTTTATTCACAGCAGTCTCTCTCTAACTTAACAAAAGAAAGATGTATAGCTGCTGCTGCTGCTAAGTCACTTCAGTTGTGTCCAACTTTGTGTGACCCCGTAGACAGTAGCCCACTAGGCTCCTCTGTCCCTGGGATTCTCCAGGCAAGAATACTGGAGTGGGTTGCCATTTCCTTATCCTGTGCATGAAAGTGAAAAGTGAAAGTGAAGTCGCTCAGTCATGCCCAACTCTTAGCGACCCCATGGACTGCAGCCCACCAGGCTCCTCCGTCCATGGGCTTTTCCAGGCAAGAGTACTGGAGTGGGGTGCCATTGCCTTCTCCGGCATATACCTATCCATCCTAAATCATACTATGGTGCACTGTAGCTGGGATCATAGAAAACTTAGCAATTAATTTGAATTAATGTCTTAGATTTTTCTTGTGGAAAAGTATGAATATTTTTTCGTTGCAGAGAGGTTTAGGGTGAAAAATTAAAGAATTTTAGTTCCAAAATACATTATGTACGTTCTCCGAATAGTAATGTAAAATTTTCAGCTTGAAAGAAGAGTCTATTCATGTATTTTTAAATGCATAACAATTTTACGACCCTGAATTTAGGTTCTATTGCATATTCTTAAAATAGTTGATAAAAGTTATATTTTAAAATGTTTTAAATGTCAGTATTTCCAATAGAGTGGAAATTAAATTCTTTTCTAGTACATATTTTACCACAGGTGAAAAATTGTAGGCATTAACTTGATAATGTGTTAATGGTTACATATTTTTCAAAATTCTTTTAAGGGCCTGTGAATAAAAATAGTTGAAGACTACTCACCTACTATATAAAACCCAGTTTTTTAACCTGGTATATATAACCCTTCATCACCTTTCTCCTTCTAGTCCTTTTTTTTTTTTTTGTCATTTAACCATTTCCTGCTTTATATTCTGTGCTCCAGTAAAAGAAAACTTAGAAATTCTATATCCTCCTTGCCTCCTTGTTTTTATTGTGGTATTCTTTCTCATCTTTGTCTCATTGCTGTCTACTCATTCTTTTTTTTTAAGATTTTTTATTGGAGTGTATCTGATTTAGTATGTTGTTAGTTTCAGGTGTACAACAAAGAAAATCAGTTATACATACACATATATCCACTCTTTCCTATGCTATACACTATGTTGTTATTAGTTTATCTATTTTATATATAGTAGTGAGTATGTTGGAGAAGGCAATGGCACCCCACTCCAGTCCTCTTGCCTGGAAAATCCCATGGACGGAGGAGCCTGGTAGGCTGCAGTCCATGGGGTCGCTAAGAGTCGGGCAGGACTGAGCGACTTCACTTTCACTTTCATGCACTGGAGAAGGAAATGGCAACCCACTCCAGTGTTCTTGCCTGGAGGATCCCAGGGAGGAGGGAGCCTTGGTGGGCTTCTGTCTATGGGGTCGCACAGAGTCGGACACGACTGAAGCGACTTAGCAGCAGCAGCAGCAGCAGCAGTGAGTATGTGTCAGTCCTAATTTCATCATTTATCCCCCCCTTCTTTTCCTCCAGGTAACCATAAGTTTTTTGTTGCATCTGTGACTCTATTTCTTTTTTGTAATTAAGTTTATTTGTACATTTTTTTTGTTTAGATTCCACATGTAAGCGATAATAGCATTTATTTTTGTCTGTCTGACTTTACTCAGTGTGACTATCTCTTGGTCCATCTATGTTGCTGCAGATGGCTTTATTTCATTCTTTTTGTGGCTGAATAATATTCTATTTATATATATACCACATCTTCTTTATCCATTCACCTATTGGTGGACATTTAGGTTTCTTCCATTCCCTGGCTGTGATAAATAGTGCTGCAGTGAACATTAGGGTGCTTGTCTCTTTTTGAATTATGGTTTTCTCCAGGTTTTTCCCAGGAGTGAGATTGCTGGATTATATAGTAGCTCTCTTTTCAGTTTTTTAAGGACCCTGCTTATTGTTCTCCTTAGTGCCGATACCAATAGCATTGGTATATATACATTGGGAATATACAGTCCGATCCCCAGTGCAAGTGTTCCCTTTTCTCCATATCCTCTCCAGCATTTATTGTTTGTAGATTTTTTTCACGATGGCCAGTCTGACTTGTGTGAAGTGATACTTCGTTGTAGTTTTGATTTGCATTTCTCTAAAAGTTAGTTAGTGATGTTGAGCATCTTTTCATGTACTTTTTGGCTATCTATATGTCTTCTTTGGAAAAATACCTGTTTCAGTCTTCCACCCATTTTTTGATTGGATTTATTTATTTATTTATTTTTATGTTAAGCTGCATGAGCTGTTTGTATATTTTGGAGATTAATCCCTTGTCAATTGCTTCATTTGTAAATATTCCATTTCGAGGGTTGTCTTTTCTTTTTGTTTGTGGTTTCCTTTGTTGTGCAGATCTTTTAAGTTTAATTTTAGACCTTGTTTTTTTTTTCTTTTTCATTTCCATTTGTCTAGGATTGAAAACATCTTGGTACTGTTTATTGAGTAGTGTTCTGCCTGTGTTCTCCTTTGATAGTTTTACAATATCTGGCCTTACTTTAAATACTTATTTGGGTCTTTAATCCATTTTGAGTTTATTTTTGTATATGGCATTAGTGATTGTTCTAATTTCATTCTTTTACATGTAGCTGTCCAGTTTTCCCAGCACTGTTTATTGCAGAGACTGTCTTTTCTCCATTGTACATTCTTATCTCCTTTGCCATACATTAGGTGACCATAGGTGTGTGGGTTTATCTCTGGACTTTCTATTTTGTTCCATTGATCTATATTTCTGTTTTTGTGCCAGTACCATATGGTTTTGATAATTGTAGTTTTGTACTATAGTCTGAATTCAGGGAGTCTGATTCTTCCGGCTCATTTTTCTTTCTTCAGTTTGCTTTGGCTAGTTGACGTATTTTGTGTTTCCATACAAATTAAAAGTTTTTTTGTTCTAATTATTTGAAAAATGCCATTGGTAATTTGGCAGGGATTGAAATGAATCTGTACACTGTTTTGAATAATAGAGTCATTTTGACAGTATCGATTCTCCTAATCAAAATATGTGGTATTTCTCTCCATCTGTTTGTGTCACCTTTAAAGTCTTGGGGAATTTCTTGTGTCCCCCTCACTTCATACTGGCTCAGATTCTCATGTGCCAGGCACCCCTGCTGCCCACCTACTTTGCACCAGTATTAACATGCTGTTTTGTCATTATTCCCCCTCCACAACCCCCCCCCCCCATGAGATTGGACTGAAAAGTCTCAGAGTAGGAACTGTGTTTCATATTGGGCTCAGTACCTAACTCCTCAGTACCTAACATACACCTCTCCTGGTATTAAGTTAATTTATTGGGCAAATATTGATTATTAAATGAAGCAAGAAAAAGTAGATTTCAACTGTTAGAAAGCTAATTCTTGTATATAACTTTTTGGTAGGGGTAGTCAGTTACACTGTTAAAGACTATTTTTGTTTTATGCTGGTTATTTCTCTGGATGTAATGTTTACTGATAAGGCTTTTGGTAAGATTTCATATGAAAATCAGGGTTTGAACCTAAAAATGAATTTAGGAACCTTTTTTGTGGTAGAAGGAGCACAACTTTCTGAGCAATAGAGTGAGGGCTTCTGGTTTCAGCCCTGCCACAAACTTGCCATGTGATTGTGTAAGTTAATCTGCCTAGAGGTGACTTTTCTCATCTATTATGTGAGTAAATGACCAGATATTTCTTAAATTTCCTTTACTCTTTATTTAATTGAGATGACATTTCAATTAGGTAAACTGATTAGTCTCGACAAGAAGAGTAAAAATATATGCTTAATTTATTTTCTAATTATTCATACTGTGGACATTATATGTGGTACAGTAGATGATGGTGACTTTGTTTTTATCACCTACAAATTACATAGTCATGGGTTAGATTTTATCCTTAATTAAAAAAATAAAATTTAAATTGTCATCATTGAAAATCTAGAATTATTTCATATGTTGATTCATATAATTTCCAGATTATATTTTAGCCTCTTTTAGAAAGTAATTTGATCTGATTAATATTATACTTTCCTGCACACTTCAATCAGTCTAGAAATGAATTTATTCACGTTGAAACATTTCTTTGTGGTCAGTGCAGCCTTATTCAATGAGGAGCAATATTAAAAACAATTGCAAAAATGCTCTCCTACGTCTTTTGGTTATTCATAGTATGTAGTAATTCAGTTTTATAAAGTTTGATTAAATGACATTAAGGTATGACTTTTATAAAGGGTATGAAATTATATTGTTTGGCCAAAACAATGGTAGTATTTCCTTTCTTGGCTTCCACTCCATCCAGCCCTCCTTTCCTTCACCTGCTTGAGGAAAACTGTGTTTCTTCAGACAAACCTCATAATTGCCCTTCTGTGCCTGATTTGGGCCTCAGGAAAGGCCCATAGCATCTGTAAAGCTGGCAGAAAAATGGTATTTCCAGGCAGGCACAGGGTTGCTGGGTAGTGAGCCAATCCACAGCTTTGTCTGAGCAGCTGAGAACTTTGCCGGAGTATTACCACGGTGTTCAGTAACACGGACCTGTGCCATGAGCAAGTAAAGCACTGAGCAAGTGTCAGGGTCAATATTTATAGACCACTACGTAGCTGCCTTGCAGAGAGAGAAAAACGAGAGAGACACACACACCCAGAGGGCAGGGAAAGGAAGACTGTACTGGAGGGAACTTTAATTTCTCATTTTTTTTCTTAAAACATTCTTTCTGATTGTCAGGTTCAAACTTCTGCTGAATCACAACCATTTTCCGTTGAGCTATGACAAGAGAGGATACAAAAAGTTAAACAAGCAAGCCTGTCATACGTAGGAGGTAAGTAATTAGCCAGCTCAGTCTTGCTTTTGCTCGTAAACTCCATCTCCCTTTTGGCTGCTCCACATCAGTAAGCAAAGGGCTGTGTGACATGTGAAAGCTAATGAGGAAAGGCTGCCTGCTGGTTGAGAGTGTTCTTGGTGGCAATGTATTTTTGTGTTCTGCTCTTAAGAATGTTGTGTAGGTTCAAGATACACTGCAGAGTCATGGGTGGTGGGCATGGCTCTTGAACACTGATTCCGTGGTGTGTCCTGTCAGTAAATTTCTGTGTCTTCATTCTCTCAGACTTGAAGTCTTCTGATTGGTAAATTTGTGTTTACTTTTTAATATTGGTAATTAAAACATGATTATTAGTAAGTTTTTAGTGGATGCTGGTTTAGAAATGGAATAGGGGAAAAATTCAGATGAGTGGGTGAAGATGTTGTTGACTTTGTGAAAATGTGTAGACTGTGAATGTGAGATGTGAGAAACATAAGGTCTTTTTGAAAGAAATCCAGTGCCCATTCGGCAGTGCATTAAAATGAAATAATGAGTACTTCTGGGAACAGAGAAAAGCAGGAGTGATGAAAAGTCAGAACAGGCTTCTTAATCCAAGATGCAAAGGACTCAGTGTTGGGGAGAATTTCTCTGCTTGTCTAAGTGACCGGCTAGATTGGTTCCTCACAAAATGTGGTTCTTTACTAAAGACATTAAGTTGACATCCCCTGCTCGTAGTTTTTTCTTTTTTTCCCCCTTTCAACCGACAGATTGAAAATTTCNAGGCTTCTTAATCCAAGATGCAAAGGACTCAGTGTTGGGGAGAATTTCTCTGCTTGTCTAAGTGACCTGCTAGATTGGTTCCTCACAAAATGTGGTTCTTTACTAAAGACATTAAGTTGACATCCCCTGCTCGTAGTTTTTTCTTTTTTTCCCCCTTTCAACCGACAGATTGAAAATTTCCCTGTAGGTTTTTTAGTTGTGGAATAACACTGGTGTGATATTTAAAAGTTTTAGGTTGGGTGATAGATTGTGATTACAGTTCTAAAGATTTTTTTGTATTACATAGTTAAGAACAAAAATAACATGAATGCTGCAGTAGAGCTTAAACTACAGACCAATAGAGATACAAGAAAAAGCCAACATTCTGGATAGGCTTGGTTTAGAGTTAATATTCAGGAATCAACTCATTCTAAAACTGGATAAACTTATGTCCAAAACAGTAGGTCAAATATCTTAAGTAAATATCTTAAAATGAAGCCAGTAGTTGTAGAATATCATTGCTGTTGAATCAGAGAACAATTTAAAAATAATGCAGAATGCTTCACAATCAGTTTTACTAATTCAGGTGTGCTTTAAGGCTAATCTGGTATCTAAAGTTAAACTATATTTGACTTTCATTTAGTGCTTGTTTTAGCGCCTGCATCAAGCATTTTTTTTTTTTTTTTTTTTTTACTTATTAAGGTATTGGCTACCCTTTTATTAATGGGTTTATGTAGACTTTTGTTTATTTTGAAAATGCAACCATGATTGATTTAGAATAGGTGTTTCTCAAAATTTTCTTTGCTAATACCTTTGGGTAATAACTCTTGATCAAGATTGTAATTTCAGNTTTACTTATTAAGGTATTGGCTACCCTTTTATTAATGGGTTTATGTAGACTTTTGTTTATTTTGAAAATGCAACCATGATTGATTTAGAATAGGTGTTTCTCAAAATTTTCTTTGCTAATACCTTTGGGTAATAACTCTTGATCAAGATTGTAATTTCAGGTCTTTCATATCTTTTACCCATTCATTTTATATGTTACATAAATAACATATTCAACCAGGGTTAACTGACTTGTTAAGCCTTTTAAAATTTGTTTTATTTTTATTTGTTCTGGTATCTTCTTTCTGAAGTACCCTATGGAAACTGGTCAGAAAGCAAGCTAACAAAATTACTACAATAAAGTTTTCCCTTTAATCAAAATAAGAAATAGAAAAGTGTGATATAGACTGACAGTGTCTAAGATGGGATGTGTATTGGTTGAAGGCTGGTTAAGGATTTTAAAACTTGAAACACTATCTCAATATTATTTTTGACTTTAATGTCAGCTCTAATATTGGTTATTTATCATATTTTTAAATAACATTTCATACTTAAGTAAAAGCGTTAGTCACTCAGTCGTGTCCAACTCTTTGCGACTTCATGGACTATAGCCCACCAGGCTCCTCTGTCCATGGAATACTCCAGGCAAGAATACTGGAGTGGTTACCCATTCCCTTGTCCAGTGGATCTTCCTGACCCATGGATTGAACCCAGGTCTCCCACATTTCAGGTAGATTCTTTACCATCTGAGCCACCAGCCACCGTGAAATGGGAAGCATTTCATACATAGACATATTGTAAAAGTGGATAGGATATTTTGTATCATGTTTTAACTATCTGTTGAAGTAAAGTTAGTGAATTTAGCCTGAAATGTTAATGTTATCCTCTCTCACTGCCCCTAAGTCTTTTGCTGTACTCCTAGTCATATGCTATACTACCCTTAGAGGGATCCATCTCCCGCCATGATGAACTCTCTACTNTTTTGTATCATGTTTTAACTATCTGTTGAAGTAAAGTTAGTGAATTTAGCCTGAAATGTTAATGTTATCCTCTCTCACTGCCCCTAAGTCTTTTGCTGTACTCCTAGTCATATGCTATACTACCCTTAGAGGGATCCATCTCCCGCCATGATGAACTCTCTACTTTCTTGCTAAAGCCCTCTCATCCCTGGCCCTCTTTTGCTCATAGATAGAGGTCAGGCTTCTTGGCACAACGAGTCCCTTCTTGAAGGGTCCTGATCTGGCTGCTACTTTTGTTCTATATTCATCTTTTGCTGTTTGTTCTGGGCTGTTTTCCACATCTCCCTTTGCTCTGTGAGAGTATTCCTTCTCCCTCTGCTTTACGCGCCAACATTATTGGAATATCTTGTATTTCTAAAGCAATCCATGCTGTTTTACTCCTTTCTGGAATTGTTTATGTTGCTTCTTCTGTCATGAAACACCCTCTTCTGGGTCTTTGCCTTTTGGCCTTAATGAAGTTATCCCTTCCCAGATGCCCTGCTGGTCCACTGTCAGCCTCTATGGTCTGGTCTCCTGTGCAGACCATGGCCTCAGCACTTCTGCAAAGTCAATGATACAATGTTTTTGTCTTCTCATATGAGTTTGTGAGCTATGTACATAGCCGGGTTTTAAAATTTTATTTATTTAATTTTTGTAGCAGAATTAAAGTGTATTCCACTTTTTCTTACAGCACAAAACTTAAAAACAGTATTATTTAGCATTTAATCTACATGAACTAAGAAAATATGAGAAACCCAGCTGTCAAATGTATTACATTGTGGAAAAAATGACCTCGAATATATAAAAATGCACAAAGCATTAGTCTTCCTCCATTACTACTTAGAAAGATATGATTGTTTCTCAGTTTACAAAGAAGAATCAGGACAGTTTAAATTATTAAAAATTTTACATACAGAACACTGCAGTTGTTTATGTAGGAGGGCCTTCTCACCAGCTTCTTCTATACACAATTGAATATATAATTTTGTATGATTTTAAAATGAATTATTTTGTGTTCTCCCAAGACCTAACATAAAACAGATACTCAAGAACTTGAACTAAGGAAAAACTTTATCAAATTTATTTTAAACACACTTTTCTTTATAGAGTTTATTTTAATGTAATTTAAAACTTTGGTTAACTGGATTGAAGGAAAAGCCTCTTATGAAGTTGGTAAATGCTTTTTAAATAGTAGCAACACTTAAATTTTTTCTCTACCAGTAATTATAGTAGGGCATATTCAGCCATGCAAGTAGATATTTTTTGAACTAATAACCTATTTGAATGACATTAAAAATTATCTTGGTTAGCACATACAAATTCAGGATAATAGCCTGCAGATATTTAATTAATTTCATGAAATCTATCAACAAAATCAGCTAGTTGCTGGACTTCTATGAATTGCTGTGATAAATTAACTGATGCTGTGGCAAATTGAAGACAGAGTTATACCTTCCAAAAGGTCCAGAGAGAGTTTCAGGAGAGAATGGGTCCATCCTCATGTATACTAAAAAATTACAGAGTAGAATGACTCTTCAATGTTACCAATAAAGTTATACCTCCTAATTTTATTTATTCTTGTAGAGAAAGTTAAGGATTTAAGGAAGTAATAAAAAATCATGACTTAAAATTTCTCTAAACTGAAAAGTGATACTTCATTTCAGTCAGAAGAATTTGCCCCTCAAAATAGAAATGTTGAAAGAAAAGGATGGCAATGTTTAAAGAAGTAGTCAAAAAATAGCATCTGTTTCTTTGAGCTCAGATAGTGAATAAAATTTTATTTTCTCTTTAATTGTGTTTTATTTCCCCACCATACATAAAACATTTACTTTGTATGTGAAATAATTTGTGTGCCAGAATCAAGGTATAGCTTTATGCACTATTTAGAATAATTCAACACTTTCCTTATTTTGGTTATTTTTCCTTCTCTGTGTACTCTACTAGAGGTTTCCACTGCAGTTGAAGTCTTATAAACCTCTTCCAGCTGGTGAATATGACTCTTCCATTTGTTTAACCTTGAATTGTATCTGCCTTAGGAATGAAAACAAGATTGGTTATTTTCACAGGAAATGTTGGTAGCTTTTTAATTTGCTTAAAATGGGCCATAATTCAATCTGTAAATTTTCTTCATATTTATTTTGCCCACACAACTATCTTGTAGTTAATTAAATAGGTATGATAAGGTATCTTATCAAAGAGTTATAGGTGCAAATTTCTGTATCTTACTGACTTATCAAGTGATATAAACATTGTAAAATGGGAAGAGCAGAAGTTACTGTGGTCATGGATTTCGGAATGTATCTTGTTTCCATCAGCTGGTGATGAGAAAAACCTGAGTTTGCCTCAATGTTAAAAAAATTACAGCAAAAACAAATGAAGGCAAAGAAGATACCATTACTACCACCAACAAGAAGTCAAAAAAGCATACAGAATTTTGCTAAAACAATTAAACTTTTATTCTTGTTAGTGGGTTAGCTTGCTAGTCCTTTTCTATCTATAGCTATGCACGGCATAGAATTCACAGAACATGAGAGGAGAAAAATGAATTAATCATGGAAGTAGAAACTTCAAAAGCTTTTTCTTTTACTGTTTTATTTTATAGATACGGGCAAATGTTGTACAAAGTGGCAGTGTAACTTGCCAAACATCAGCTTTTAAAGTAGCTAGTTAGGATTTTGACTAAAAAAAAATGTAGGGCCAGTATTTTATCGTTGTGACTTTCCCTGTCTGTTTATAATTGCCCTTTTTAGTCCGTGTATTGCATGTAAAGCCTAATTTGTTGTATCTCTGAGTTTTGTCATGTATTCAGACTCCTTTGCATTATTTCACAACTCCTGAAAGTTAAAGCCAGTAATGATTGCTCCCAACTGAGCTGGAGGTCTTTTCCACTCATAATCATAGTTAAACATATTTATTTTTAAATCACAGAAACTCTTTTTTGGCTTCCCTGATTTCTCCCACTCTCTTTGTTAGTATAGTTAGATTTCTGCCCTCACAAACATTCTCTTTTGCAGTAGGATATGGCAGATAGTCCTGAAGCAAAAGACAGAAACTGCAGAAACAAATTTAATACTTTCATTATATCTAAGCTTCTAATAGGGAATATATAGTTATATATTGTTTTATAGCTTTAAGATGACCATTGTATTTACAGCTGGAAAATTATTGAAAACGAAAATTGAAGAACCCAGTGTTCTTTTCTATATTATATAGACTTTCATCTTAGAGTCTTAAAAAATGTAAATAATTAAAGGGTCAGAGAGGAGTAAAACAAGCTTGTTTTGTACATCTCATCTTTTAAGACTTTGCTTCTCTATTCCTGTCCCCACTATCGCCAAAGGAACTGGAGCTCTTCAGTTCTTTCCATTCTCATTTCTGGAAACAATTGCTTGTACTGAAAGATGAAAATGTTTTTGAGCAAGTCACTGGAGGCTTGTCTCAGCCTCAGCCTATGATGTCTGTACCTTCTTTCCTCCTCCCTCAGTTAAGTGACCTGCGCTACCCAGCCTTTCCAGTAAATGAAAATAGTCTGACTATTCTCCNTCATTTCTGGAAACAATTGCTTGTACTGAAAGATGAAAATGTTTTTGAGCAAGTCACTGGAGGCTTGTCTCAGCCTCAGCCTATGATGTCTGTACCTTCTTTCCTCCTCCCTCAGTTAAGTGACCTGCGCTACCCAACCTTTCCAGTAAATGAAAATAGTCTCACTATTCTCTATCCCTTAGTATATATTTTCATTGGATTGGTACTTTTCATTTTAAAGATGTATTACCTATCTTCTCAAACTCTTGGTGCTCAGAGATTTATAATTTTAAAAGCTTTCCTAATATGATAGAGGAAGGTGATATTTATGTTTGTAATTACTAGTAAAGTTGAGTCTGAGGGGGTTATTAGTTATTAGCATATTTTTATCCTTTATCTATTTATATAGTTTTTTTTTTTTTTCAGAGGCTGTATTTCTCTTATTGGTTTAAAAAGTTTAGGTGTTTTTTTTTTTTTTTTTAAGTCAAAGAATCTTAGTTCTTTAGAGCCCTGTTATTTGTAACTANTAGTAAACTTGAGTCTGAGGGGGTTATTAGTTATTAGCATATTTTTATCCTTTATCTATTTATATAGTTTTTTTTTTTTTTCAGAGGCTGTATTTCTCTTATTGGTTTAAAAAGTTTAGGTGTTTTTTTTTTTTTTTTAAGTCAAAGAATCTTAGTTCTTTAGAGCCCTGTTATTTGTAACTATTTTCATAAGCTTCTGATCACTTTAAAATTTTGTTTTCTGTGATTTGAAATAGGTGTATTGGAAATACCATTATTAATCCTAATCAGTATTTTCTTCATCTCCTTTGAAGCTTATAAATGCTTTTTACAATCCAAATATATGAAAACTAATTTTTTATATTTTTATGGTTTGCTCCTGTTCAGTCTCCCAGTCATGTCTGAATCTTTGCAACCCTGTGGACTGCAGCATGCCAGGCCTTTCTGTGCCTCACCATTTCCTGAAGTTTGCCCAAGTTCATGTCCATTGCACTGGTGATGCCATCCATCTATCTCATCCTATGATACCCTCTTCTCCTCTGCCCTCAGTCTTTCCTAGCATCAGGGACTTTTCCAGTGAGTCACCTGTTTGCATTAGATGACCAAAATCCTGGAGTTTCAACTTTAGCATTAGTTCTTCCAATGAGTGTTCATGGTTGATTTCCCTTAAGATTGACTGGTTTGATCTCCTTGCTGTCCTAGGGACTCTCAGGAGTCTTCTCCAGTACCACAGTTTGAAGACATCAGTTCTTCAGCACTCGGCCTTCTTTATGGTCCAGCTTTCACACCTGTATATGACCACTGGGAAGACCATAGCCTTGACTATACGGACGTTTTTTGGCAGAGGAATGTCTCTGCTTTTCAACACACTGTCTAGGTTTGTCATTGTTTTCCTGCCCAGAAGAAAATATCTTCTGATTTCATGGTCGCAGTCACCATCTGCAGTGATTTTAGATACCAAGAAGAAGAAATCTGTAACTACTTGCAATTTTTCCCCTTCTGTTTGCCACGAAGTAATGGGGCCAGATGCCATGATCTTAGTTTTTGTTTAATATTTAGTTTGAAGCTGACTTTCACTCCCCTCCTACACTCCCATAGAGAAGCTCTTTAGTTCCTCTTCACTTTCTGCCATTAGACTGGTATCGTCTGCATATCTGAGGTTGTTGATGTTTCTCCTGCCTATCTCGATTCCAGCTTGTAGTTTAACAAGCCCAGCGTTTCTCACAATGTGCTCAGTGTACAGATTAAACAAACAGGGTGACAGCAGACAGTCCTGTCATACTCCTTTCTCAATCTTGAACCAATTAGTTGTTCCATACAGGATTCTAAATGTTGCTTCTTGACCCGCACACAGCTTTCTCAGGAGACAGGTAAGAGGGTCTGGTATTCCCATCTCTTTAAGGGCTTTCTACAGTTTCTTATGCTGCACGCGGTCAAAGGCTTCAGCGTAGCCAATGAAACAGAGGTACATGTTTTTCTGGAATTCCTTTGCTTTCTGTATGATCCAGGGAATCCTGGCAATTTGATCTCTGGTTTCTCTTCCTTTTCTAAACCCAGCTTGGACATCTGAACGTTCTTGGTTAATTCTGTGATTTGCAAGGGACTTATTAACTAACTGCTTGAATACTTTCAGTCCCCTTTCCCACTTTTTAATGAAGTTATCTCTTAATTTGTGCTCCTGCGATGCAAACTTAAATCTTCATGTTACCTTTCAACTTGTATTGCATTTAAAATTTTGTGTCTAAGAAATAAAATTTTATGCTTATTATTAAGTAAGATTTAAGCATTGGAACATGTTAGGGTGTTGTGGGACTTAACTTGGCATGTGCCTTGAAATTACTATTGACAGGAGGCTGCATTTATTACTTATGTTAAAGCAGACTTAATAAGAATATGAATCTATGAGAAATTATACATTAATAATAGTCACCATATATCAAGGTTTTCTGGATAATATTTCTGGCATTCCACCAAGCATTGTAGCTATGATTTCATTAACTATTATGATTTCCTTATAAGTTGAGTGACTTACTCTGATTTTTTTTCAGGATAAACTGAGACCCCAAGATATAAAGTAGCCTGATGGGTCTCACATAGCTAATAAATGATAGGGCCATGATTTAAACCCAGATATGACCAAAGTCCATCTTTTAAGGAATTATTACCAAATAGAGAACTTGTGCTTTTGCCATGAATGTTAAGAGATGCAGGTCTATGGGGTCAGGTGTCAAGAACCTTCCTGACTTGGATGTGTCTATGAAGAAATGAACTCAGGAACAATGAACTTTGACTTTCAAAGGCACGTCAAGGAAATGGTATGAGGAGCCTTCTATTGTTTGGAATTAGTAATGAAGGCACAAGAATCTCAAAGTGGACAGAAATAACCCTGGACTTGAAATCAGCTAAAATCAGCTAAATTTTTAAAAATAACTTCAGATTTTAGTACCTCTATTGATTTTTATAATTTTCTTTCATCCAAAGCCAGGTTGCTCACTTCTCCCCCATGTACAAAATACACAGCACCGTTCCTTCCCTCACATACCTGCTTGTGACCTCAGCAAGGAAATTGGCATTGGGCCGCCAGGCCAGCAGGAGAGACTATTCCATCTGGGCCTCTGTTTTTATAACTACAAGCTTCATTCAGGAAAGACATGAGTCTCCCTAACTGGCAGCCTTGGCTAGCATCTCTATTCTAACCTACTAAGTTAAAAGCCTTCTAGTTGTTGCTGTGGTATTTATAGCAGGAAAGGAAATTCTAGATATTTTAGTATCATTAGAACTCAGAATTTTTGTGCTAACTGGTTTACCTGGAGTAGTGTGAAAGGATAGCTTTATCCGCTGTGAATGAACTTAACCTATAAGTACAGTTTGTATATGTTGGAGGCAGGAATTCCTATATAAAAGTTTATACAAAGACATTTGCTCTCTTATTTGTTTATTATACATTTGGCCATCAGGAAGTAATTTGTTTTCCTCTTTAACTCAAGGCAAACCGTTTTGCTTCAAGATAATACAGGATTTTCTTTCTCCCTGGGTCACTCTGCACTTTGTTGATACATTGATGTTATTTATGCTAAGATACACAGTACAATTTATTGGGGTTTTGTTTGCAGCTCTGCTTTGAACACTTGAAGATAACAACCTTTTAGTTAATAAGCAGGTTTTTTTGTATTATTACTTGGAAAGTATGCATTAATCTATATATGTACTCATTAACAGTTTAAAAAATTCTAAATAGGTTATTCATACTTTTTTCATTTATCTTTTATAGTTTCCTATTTTTCAGTTCAGTCGCTCAGTCATGTCAGACTCTTTGTGACCCCACGAACTGCAGCATGCCAAGCTTCCCTGTTCATCACCAACTGCCGTAGCTTACTCAAACTTATGTCCATTGAGTCAGTGATGCCATCCAACCATCTCATCCTCTGTCGTCCCCTTCTGCCTTCAATCTTTCCCAGCATCAGGGTCTTTTCTAGTGAGTCAGTTTTTCACATCAGGTGGACAAAATATTGGAGTTTCAGCTTCAGCATCAGTCCCTCCAATGAATATTCAGGACTGATTTCCTTTAGGATAGACTGGTTGGATCTCCTTGCAGTCCAAGGGACTCTCAAGAGTCTTCTCCAACACCACAGTTCAAAAGCATCAATTCTTTGGCCCTCAGCTTTCTTTGTAGTCCAACTCTCACATCCATACATGACTACTGGAAAAACCATAGCTTTGACTGGATGGACCTTTGTTGGTAAAGTATGTCTCTGATTTTTTTAATATGCTATTTACATTGATCATTTCCTTCCAAGGAGCAAGTGTCTTTTAATTTCATGGCTGCAGTCTCCATTTGCAGTGATTTTGAAGCCCCCAAAAATAAAGTCTCTCACTGTTTCCATTGTTTCTCCTTCTGTTTTCCATGAAGTGATGGGACTGAATGCCATGGTATTCAGTTTTCTGAATGCTGAGTTTAAAGCCAGCTTTTTCACTTTCTTCTTTCACTTTCATCAAGAGGCTCTTTATTTCTTCTTCACTTTCTGCCATAAGGGTGGTGTCATCTGCATATCTGAGGTTATTGATATTTTTCCTGGCAATGTTGATTCCAGCTTGTGCTTTGTTCAGCCCGGCATTTCTCATGATGTACTCTGCATATAAGTTAAATAAGCAGGATGACAATATGCCGCCTTGATGTACTCCTTTCCCAATTTGGAACCAGTCTGTTGTTCCATGTCCAGTTCTAACTGTTGCTTCCTGACCTGCATACAGATTTCTCAGGAGGCAGGTCAGGTGGTCGGGTATTCCTATCTCTTTCAGAATTTTCCACAGTTTGTTGTGATCCACACAGTCAAAGGCCTTGGCATTGTCAATAAAGCAGAAATAGATGTTTTTCTTGAACTCTCCTGTTTTTTCGATGGTTCAGCAGACGTTGGCAATTCGATCTCTTTTTTCTATGCCTTTTCTAAATCCAGCTTTAACATTTGCAAGTTCACTGTTCACGTACTGTTGAAGCCTGGCTTGGACAATTTTGAGCAATTACTTTGCTAGCGTGTGAGATGAGTGCAATTGTGTAGTAGTTTGAACATTTTTTGGCATTGCCTTTCTTTGGGATTAGCATGAAAACGACCTTTTCCAGTCTTGTGGTCACTTCTGGTTTTCCAAATTTACTGGCATATTGAGTACAGCACGATGTATAGTTATAATTCCATATATGCTTTCTTACATTAATTATGCAAGTAAATATTGACTTTTTCTGTGTGAAATTCACTTCATTGAGTTTCTCTCTTTTTCATTCCTCTCTATACCACTTTTAACTTCAACAGTAAATTAATATATCATTATTCACAGTAGTATCTTAGCTTACTAACCTTGAAATTTATTTCTATGTTATCAGAGTCTTGTTGGCAAATGAAATAGACAAGGAATAATAGAGAAGGAAAGAATGGTGACCTAGGACACACTATTCTACAAAAGTAATTCATGCTTCTTTGAATGTGCAAAAATATTTGTTTATTTGTTTAAAATTAGCTAGCATGCAATGTGTATGGTCTTTGAGTTACTTATTAATACTCCATATGTAATCTTTTAAAATTACTATTGGTAGAAATAGAGAATTACTTAGAATGATGTTTTCTTTTATACATCAGTATAAAGTAGAAGGGTACAGCTTTCAGAGCACAGTGTGAGCTTAAAATAAGACTGCTGAAGTCATGTTTCTTAACTAGCAGAGCCGGTTTTTTTGGTCAATTGTAAGCTATTTTTTTTTTTTTTTCACTGAAATGTAGTTAATTTACAGTGATGTATTAGTTTCTGGTATACAGCAAATTGATTCAGTGATTAAATCACTGGGTCAGATTCTTTCCCATTATAGTTTATTAAAGATATTGAATATATTAATAGTTCCCTGTTCTATACAGTGGAACCTTGTTGTTTATCTATTTTATATATAATAGTTTGTATTTGTTGATCCCAAACTGCTAATTTATTTCCACCACCACAAACTTTCCCCTTTGGTAACTGTAAATTTGTTTTTGATGTCTGTAAGTCTGTTTTTTGTTTTGTATGTAAGTTCATTTGTATCATTTTTTCTAAGGTTCCACGTATAAGTGATAGTATATGATATTTGTCTTTGTCTGTCTGCCTTCACTTAGAATGATAATTTCTAGTTTCATCCGTGTTGCTGCAAATGGCATTATTTCATTCTTCTTTTTATGGCTGGGTAATATTCCATTGTGTATATATATTGCATGTTCTTTATCCGTTCATCCGTTGGTGGACATTTAGGTTGCTTTCATGTCTTGGCTATTGTAAATAGTGCTGCAGTGAGCAATTTGAAGCTGTTCTTACACTGCACATTCTCTCTTGTAGAAGAGAAATGAGATGCATATGCCAACATGATTTTAATTTCTCAATAATCTAAATTGCCTAGTATGATTTGCCCAGAAGTTGAGAATCAGTTTTTTTCCCCTTAATTTTGGTAAATTTTGGTGAGGTATTTTCTGTGATATACCTACTTTTCTGTTTATTAACTATATATTGTCAGTGGTATAAATTGATACTTTTAGAGCCATAAAGCATACTGAGATCAAACACTGGTTCACAGATACCATAGGCATTTGGAACTTATGGCATAGCTCTTGTCCTTTGCACTTCTATCCCATACATATTGTGAAACTGAAAGTCGCTCAGTCATGTCTGACTCTTTGCAACCCCAGGGACTGCACAGTCCATGGAATTCTCGAGGCCAGAATACTGGAGTAGGTAAAATTTCCCTTCTCCAGGGGATCTTCCCAACCCAGGAATTGAAGCAGGGTCTCCTGCATTGCAGGCAGTTTTTTTTTTTTTTTCTACCAACTGAGGTTTCAGGGAAGCCCAAACATACTGTAAAGTGACTCATTTCTACATGTTGAGCAGTTCAGCAAACAGGTTGACCTGCGTGGTCTGGTGGCCAGCATAAGATCACCTGTCCAAGTCTTGCAAGCTGTCAGTCCCCTCTTTATTTCCCACTTTTCTTCATCCCCACTCTGCCTCCCTACTTGTTACTATCTTCCTTTCCCTGTTCCCAGTTAATGACCATATTAAATAATTGATTTTAACTTCAGCATTTTCTTTACCTTCCATCTTTCATCTATTTCCATTTATTTCAGAAAATATATTTTGTGTAATTTTAAGAAAATATTTCCAGTTTTAAGATAAATATCAATGCCTGGAAGTAAGAGAAACCTGTATCATAAAATGATATTTTTATTTTTAAAATGATATTTCACAATTTCCATAAAGTCATTTACTCTCTGGTTTTATAATGAATAATAATTTGGTCAGTGTTTTGCCATGAATATTTGCATTTATGATAATTTCACTCAACCCTTACAATAATTTTGGGAGGTGGTTATTTTTATCCTATACTTAAGATGAGGAAATGGAAATCTGAAATTAAATAGTGACTTAGCATGTACAGTCATGCCTATGATCACACAGTTTGGAAAGTAGGACACATAGGATTAGAACCCAGTTCTTTCTGACTCTAGAAGCTTTATAGTATAATGTCTCACTTTCTTTTAAAATAGACAGTTTCACTTTCCTACTCCTACACATGTCTAAAGTTTTAAAAGTAGTGCAGCCATGCAGATGGCTTCTCAGGGTAATGGAGGTCCAAATTCAGAGGGCAGCCAGATCATAAAGAAGACTGACTCTCTTAATATTTACCAACCGGAAAAAAAAATCTCATTTTCTGATTTATTCTTGTTTAATTCCATGTTTTTCTCACTTTTGTAACTCTACCAAGGTTTCTTTATGTAAAGGTATAGCAAAACAAATTCTTAGGAAACTATATTCTTCCAAATAAATCAATGCCATGCTTTAGCATGTTGTCAAGGCAGGTCAAAGTTTCATATGTAAACTATACATTCTCGATTTCAATTGAATTCTAATAAACTTTCTTAGTTTTAAATCAGACTGATATGGCATGGATTTTTAAATCACACCATTATGCAAATATATATTTTCAGATTATTTGGAGATGAGTTATATTGCTTGTATAGATTAACTTTGCCTTGCTCTACTTTTCAGGAAATTTATTAGAAATTATGTGGGGTAGGAAATAACATTCAATCAATAAATTTTATCTTTAGTTGAGGAAACTATTTTTTAAAGACTTGATATTGAAGAAACTAAAACTATAGATAAAGCTAACTTTTAGGAGTTACCTGTTGATTTTCATGACTTATGAAAAACTATTTGGAAGATATAATTTAAGGTTATTATATAATGTAACTTCTGTTTGCAAAATGTTTTACATTTTAAAAGCATTTTAATACCCAGTGTTCTTTTGACCTTTTGCTCTCCAAAATGCTTTGAAGCAAATTGTATGCAATTTATGGATGGAAAAATTAACATGAAGTGAGCATAGGGTGACGACCCCCACACTGGGGAAAGCAGTGTTTTGACCTTACCAGAATAGATATTGAACTTGGTTAAATTTTAGTATATGAAATGTAAAGAAATAAGTGTGTATTCAATATATGTTAACCCATACCAGACTTTAGAAGCAATAATGAGTAGCAGATTTAAGTCATTTTAAAAGAATTGTGTGTGTTAATATTGAGAAAATTTTATAAATTTAGTTATTTCTGAAACTGAGAAAGGGATTTAGAGTATAGTGGCAGAACACCTGCACTGTTGTGGAATTATGTGGAGTCTAGTTTGAGAACCACTGAATTATCACATAAAATTCTTAATCAGTATATAGTGCAATAGTAATAATTTTCTCAAGGTTTTCGTAAGCTGTGTTGGTGTACCAATAAAGAGTTTATAAGGAATACAGACGAGTCTAAATAAACTTCTAAATGTTGCCTCATACTGTATGGGGCAAAGTGGTAACAGCATGAACAATTACATAAACTGCATAAAAATCATAAATGTGAAGGGAGTGAATTTATCAAATTGATTTTCAAAATTTTCAGAATTTCCCAAAATCTATTTGTTCTTTCATCATCCTTTATGATGGGGACTTCAACTTTAGCACATCCATCCATACAGCAATCCTAGTGCATCTGTCCTTTCTTCTTTTGAGTCCTGGTAAGCCTTGAATCAGTGTTGCCACTATAGCCAGTGATTAGCTATTCATATGGAAAACTAAAATCAATCCCTAAACACTTCATTTCATAAACAGAAACAAAATCTGTATGGAAGAATTAACTATGAAAAACAGTACTATTCTAAAATATTTAGAAAAGGATATATTTATCTTTTTAGGGTAAGATAAGAACTTTAAACATAAACAGAGAAAATCATAAAAAGATTAATAAATTCAACAACATTAAAATTTTAAAAGTATGTTCATCAAAGAGTAAAAATGGCTAAGAAAAGTAAAAAAGCCTGGTTTGTTGTGTAGAATATATTAAAGATTCTATGAATTAATAAAAAAAAAGTGCGATCAGCTAATATAAAAATGAACAGGTATTTCAAAAAGAGAAAATTCAGATAGTAAATATGTGAAAGCTTGCTGAGCCTCACTAATAATTAGAGAAATGTAAATTACAGCTAGAGTAATATGCTATTATATATCTGTCATGTGTTAAAAATATAAAAGTCTGAAATATACCAAATGTTAGTGTGGCTGTGAAGGAACAGGAACTCTCATACACTGTGAATGGGAATGTAAATTGGTACGACTGAATTGGCTCATTGAAATTGAGCTAGTATTCTTTTTTGCTCAGCAGTTCCACCCCTAGGACTATATCTTATAGAGATTCTTGCTCTTATGTCTTAGGAAATAGGAACAAGGTTTTTTATTATAGTCCTGTATATAATAGCAAAACACAAGACAAATTTGGAAACAACAGAAAATAGAATAGATAAATTGGAGAATATTCGTCCACAGTGGAATTAACATAATAGCGAAAATGAATGAAACTGAATGACTGCCAAAAACATAATGTTGAATAAAAAAATACACACAACATGACTCTAGTTATACAAGCTTTGTGTGTTGTTCTGTGTTAAATCTCTTCAGTCGTGTCCGACTCTGCAGTTTGCCAGGCTTCTCTGTTCATGGCATTCTCCAAGGAAGAATACTAGAAACTTTGGACAGAGACAGACTGAGTAATACATTTTGGTAGACTCATTATGTATATGCATGTACATTATTATTTAAAAAATCAAGAAAAAATTAAAACAAATTGAGCCTATTGAGTGTTCTAGTTGGAGGGAAGGAGTTGGGTTCAGGGCAGACATTGCCTAGAGAGCTTGGGTGATATATAAATGGGTGATCCTTAAAATTTTTGTTTAAAAGTACAATTATTAAATTTGTATATTATAATTGATTATTATAAACAATGGATTTATAAGTAACATTGTATTAATAATTATTTTATTAAACTGAAATTATGTAAAGTGCACACATATAAAATATTTCATAATACAGTAAAAACAGTTGGAAGAAAGGATTTCCTCCTTTTCTTCATAAAACCTTTTAAATTTCAAGTTAATTTTTATGAGAGTATTCTATATAGCTTTTATATGGGTGCTTACAAGTTTGAATTTTTCATATTTTGTACTTAGTATGACTCTCTTGCCTGTTGGCTCTAATGTCCAGAAAGTTATATCATTTGCGTTGATTTCTCACCGTCATGATTTTCTGCTGGTAATCTTGTTTTCCAGTGGTGCCTGTACCTCACTAGCTTCTGGTCCTTCCCTGATACGTATTGCTTTTTTACTTAAGTCTTATCATTTGTTTGTTTATTTTTGTCTGTCCCGGATCTTCTTTGCTGTGCGTGGGCTTTCTCTAGCTGCAGCAAGCTAGTTTCTTATTGTGGTGGCTTTTCTTGTCGCAGAGCACAGGCTCTAGGCTTGCAGGCTTCAGTAGTTGCAGTGGATGGGCTTAGTTGCCCTGCAGCATGCGGGATCTTCCCAGAACAGGGCTCACACCCATGTGCCCTGCATTCATAGGCAGATTCTCAAGCGCTATACCACCAGGGGTATCCCATTCATACTTCTTTAGCTCATTGACTCCCATGTGTTCAATAACAGGTCTTTTATTACTTTTTTTTCAGTTTTTTTCCTTCTACAGTATTTCTGGGCTCCTCAGGAATTTCCGTTTGTTCACACACATACCAGGGTGCCTATATGGACTAACACTCTGTCCTTCCTCAAAGCCATCCTTCCTAGCCCCAGGCTGCCATTCCTGAGCACTACCACCGTGTTTCTAGCACTCTCCCTCACAGCTGCACCAGGCCCCTTCTGTTGGCAGATGTTGCTGCTTTCAGTCATTGCTGTTCTTCACTATGCTCGAGACAGTTTTGCTGCTCCTGTTGATGGTGGTGATCTGTCCCTGGCTACTGGACTATTTCTGCATCTCCAGACTGATTACTTGTTCTGGATCCTGGGAGGTGAGGTCTTGTCCAGTACCCCTCAATCTTCTTTAATGCTTGAACCCTGACTTGTACACTCTGTTGCAAATTGAGAAGAGGAACAGCTATCTTCCTGCTGTTAATTGCTAATAGCTCTTGTTTTATGGACCTACAGAATATTTGCATAGGCCTCAAACTGTTGTGGGTTTTGTGGAATTGTGTGTTCTGATTTAACCTCTGTTCTTACGGACCACACATGCCCCAAGGTAGATGGATCAATAAGGGTTATAGTCACATTTATCAAGTTATTACCAGAAGCATTACCCTCCTCTGAATCTCTGGTCTTATTGCCAAGTCTAACTTGCCATTTCATTCTTCCCTGTAGATAAACTGTCTCTCAGAAGTACTGGTTCTAACTTAAAATGTTGCTTTTAGAAATTTTGCAGTTCTGTTGTAACTTCAGACATGATATCAACTGATCAATCAATGAATCGCAATCTCTTCCTCTCCCTTTCTCCCACTTCCTTTTTTCACTTTCTTATACACGCATATAGAACTTGAGATTCTTTGCCATTCAGACATGCTTGCATATGTCAAACTCTT
The DNA here is from genome assembly GCA_006410615.1 of Neotragus moschatus. Taxonomy (NCBI): domain Eukaryota; kingdom Metazoa; phylum Chordata; class Mammalia; order Artiodactyla; family Bovidae; genus Neotragus; species Neotragus moschatus. Next base: position 2,741,268 of record SJYA01001316.1, on the reverse strand, counting down.
ATTGTGGATCAGGTTTGAATTGTTTCTCAGGTAGTTTCTTAGGCTCCAGATAAATCTGCTGGTGTATACTACATGCCTGGAGGGAATTAGGCCCTAACATATGTGTCACTGCGTGTATCAGCATCTAAACCCTGAACTCAGCCTGGATCCCAACAATAACAGTAACCATTATAGCAGCAGAGAGTAGCAGCAAGGATAATTACATTTCATATATTATTTAATTTAAATTATATTAAAGACTGTGAGATTTTATCATCCCCATTTTATGGGCAATGAAGCTGAGACTCAGATAACATAAATAACCAAAATTTAGATAAATGGTTAAAAAAAAAATGGAGTTGTGCTACAAAATAGGGCTACTTGATTTGAAAGCCTATGATTTTAACCAAAAATTAGTTTTTAAAAATGTTAACACAGATTCAGTTCAGTACATTCTTTAAAATGTGATTTCAGGTACTGTTTAGCTTCTTATTTTGAATAATCACTCAATTTTTTTCTATAAGAATATAGTAATTTGTTTGAAAATAGTAGCTCAGTGGCGTATGTTCAGTTTCATCATAATCTGTTGTATTAGATGTTACTCTGTACTTGGGAATCCATTCTATAAAAATTGGATATCCTGCCTACTAAACTGTAAACTCACAAGCTGCAGTATTTACCCAGCCAATAAAATCTCTTTAGTCAACATTTGATTATTTTATCATTAAGGACTATTGAGCTTCCATGAAATACTGCAAGTAAGTTTAATCTTTCAGTAACCTTTTAGTAACATTTCCCCCTGAATTATAAGCAGTATAAACTTCTGGACAATAAGGGAGGGGCTTCATTTTTTTTCAGTTTGGGTTATTTTATAGAAAGATTCAGGGAGGAATCAAAGTGATCAAAACTTTGTGATAAAAAATCTGAATATGTCACATCGTAATGGAAAATATTGACGTCATCTAAATACTCATTCACAGTAGAATAGATAAATAACTCTTTACATAAAGAACTGTATAGTTATGCAGTTAAATGAATGGCCTGAGCTATGATTATCAACATTGATTATTCATTAAAATATAAGCAGTTAAACCAAATAAGCTACTGAAGGAGACATGCATTACGTCATTTATAGCAAATATTTTAAACATTCTGTAAAGAGTATATATGGTTTATAGATACATATATTCATAGGCATATACATGCATGTATACATATAAACATATGTACATAAGACTCACAAACTCACACATATACATTAAAATATGCCTGAAAATGGTAAACATCAAAATCAGGGTAGTGATTACCTATAAAAGGGGTAAGAAGACATTTGATATTGGAACTGGCTGTAGAGGATTGTATCTGTAATGTTTGCTTTCTTAATCTTAGTAAAATACATGAGTATTCAATTTATGCTCTCTATCCTTTTGGCATAGTTGAAATGTTTCAATTTAATAAACCTGAGCAAACAAATTTTCAGTTTTTGAATGGCTTGGCAAAATCAGTATGCTTTCCCAAAGGTATTGATAGAGCACTTAATTTTTAAAAATAACTTTATTTTCTTATTTTTTCCAAAAATAAAGAGAAGCCAAAAGGCAGAGGAAGAGAAAGCTGTGGACCACATGCTTCCTTTTCCCTTTCTATTTTGCTTCATTATATTACTACATACCTCACAAATGGTTTCATAAATACCATATTTTTCCAGTTCCATGAGGCCAACTTCAATTTATTATTAGCTTTTTTTTGAAAGGAGAAATTCTACTGTACTGAAATATACATTTATGCATTGTACATATATATGTACTTTATGATTTCATTAATGAAATATATTAATATTAAATATGTATATGAATATAAATTAAAGAACAAATGAGGATGTTTTGCCAAATTTTGCTGAAACAGTCACTACCTACCCAATTAAGCTTGAGTTTGCAATGAACCTTCAAGCCCCAGTGGAACCAGGCTCATTTTGCTAGTCTTCTTTAACTTAGGATGGGTTTATAAAAAATCATTTCTGTTTGTCAGCTAATCTATTTGAATGAAAGCAGTCTAGGCTGCCATGTGTTTAGTTACATGTAAAGTTTTCCCTATGTGAGTAATGTGTACTTAAATTCCTAGACAGCCCAGTTTTTGCATAAGAGCACATTGTACCTGCAGTGTTGTAGACATTGCTATTGACAGCTGCATTTTCTTTCATCCTAAGGTGAATATTCTTTCACATACTACCACTTATCTTATACAACATGTGTGCTCAGTACTCAGTCATGTCCAACTCTTTGCAACCCTATGGACTGTAGCCCTCCAGGCTCCTTTGTCCATGGGATTCTCCAAGCAAGAATACTAGAGTGGGTTGCCATGCTCTCCGCTAGGGGATCTTCCCAACTCAGGAACTGAAGCCACATCTCCTGCATAGCAGGCAAATTTTCCAGTACTGAGCCACCAGGGAAGCTACTTATAAGGCATACATATGTATTTAATGAAGTAGTTTCTTCTTCCCAAAAGAGAGCTCAAAGTAGGTTAGAGTTGACTTCATGTAATTGAAAAAAAAAGTGATGTTTAAGAAAAAGTTGTACAGTATGTGGCAGGTCTAGGCATCAGTTTTCAATATAATCTCACTGTCTGCTCTGATAATTTATCTGGAAAAGTCATAATAGTTTGATGAGAGATTAAAGGGTAAGTTATGAAATTAGAGAGCCTAGGGTCTCCACCAACAAGTCACTGTATAAACTTTAACAAATTAGTTAACTTTCTGGGGCTTCAATATCTTCATTTGTAAAAAGTGGGCTTTTTTTTCACTTGAGAAGAATCTTGCTGTAGAGAATAAGGGCACTCAAATTAAAGAGTCAAGTCAAAGGGCAGGCACCGTGCAACAGATGGAAACCTAATGAAGACATTTGCTTAATTGAGACAAAGGCAGAGAACTGGAAGATCTGGAAAACTTTAAAGACCTAGACAAAACTTAAACAGATTTGAGGGACACAGAGAGAACAGTAACATATTTTCGTGTTGTCTGACCTGGCCAGTTGAATGGACGCTGGATATGGTTTATCAAGATTGAAAATATTGGAAGGGCCCATTTTAGAGGAAGAATGGGTCCTTAACATTTCCATATGTAAGTATCTTCATCTCAGATTTTAAAATTACACTTACCATCTTTTCTACTCTGTACCTGCCACTCTGTGTCACTTTTGAAAACTCTTGAAATGCATTCCAGTGGATGTGGTTCATTGCTGTGTTTCCTGTTTCTGCTGGCATGGTTGCTTGCTTGCCCTGAAGTGATGCTCTGTCCGCTTTGGAGAAGCTTACATCCTCAGTTACCTGCTATATCGTAAACATTCTCTAACAGCTCCATCGTTGGGCTGATCTTGATGCCTTTTCTGTTTCTTTTTAGTATCTTGGTGCCCTTTGCTCTCAGAATCATTCCAGTTGATTAAAAAAATTCCAAAACTACCTAACTTCAAAGAGAATGGAGTTAGGATTCTCTTTCTTAGGAATTACTTGACCCATTCGAAGATTTTTTTAGCTACTCCCTTAGAACAGTTGTTTAAACTCCAGGGAACTGGAATAATCTTTGCAACCAAGGGTTCCATAACCCTTTCATCCAGAACAATGATGTATCTTCACTTTATGTCTTGTAATAAGAAAATCATTCGATTTGTTCAGTAATAGCTAAGGAAAATTTATTTCAGGCTGAGTGTTGGTGTTTATAACACTTATATATAGATTTCTATCAAGATAATAAGACTATAACACTTGGTAGAGGTGCAAGGGTCACCCTTATCAGGCATATATTTAGTTTCTTATTGTGGATCTATGCTTTCTATCATTTAGGAATTGTATTGGATGTAATTAACGGGAACTGGAAATGATAGTAGAAAAATAAAAGGTTATTTCTCTTTCACCTAAAGAAGTCCAGAGGCAGGCAGCCCAGATAGGTTGTGGCAGTTCCATAGACATCAGAGATCCATCTCTTTCTACTTTCCTATTCTACCAACCTAGCATGTGGCTTCCATCTCCAAAAAAATAATTTTTGGTCCTTAGTGGCTATTATCATTCCTGCTGTCATGTCTAATTTCTAGGTTGCTGGAAAGAGGCAGAAGTAAGAGACAGATCTTATGAACAAATAATTTGGTCAAGTACCTTTTTGTGAGCAGCAGTTCTAAGATTCTCAACTCTGGTTAAATTTCATGACAAACTTTGAATCAAAGGATTATATCACAGTCTTCTAGCTGAGTATGTTGCTACCCTCAAAAGCCAGGATTCTCTTGCCAAGGAAGAAGAAAAGAATGGTTAATGGGTGATGACTAGCCTATTTTTGTCTCATGAATTCAACTGAAGATATCAACGAAAGTAGAAAAATGAACATTGCTCTTTGGTTATAAATTTTACATACAATTGCCTCATCTTGAAATGTCCGTGATAGATACCTTTCAAATTCGTTAATCCCATTGAAAAAGGAAAAAGATAATCCTGTCTTATTCTTAACACAGTAAGTCAAAATGCATGGTTTCATGAAGAAAGTTGAATATTTCCATGAATATTTTAGACTGAGATTTAGTCTAATTGAGGAACTAAGGAATCAACTGGAAAAGTTCTCTCTCTCTGTGTGTGTGTGTGTGTGTGTGTGTGTGTGTGTGTGTGTGTGTGTGTGTAGTCACTCAGTCCTGTCCAGCTCTTTGCGATCCATGGGCTGTGGCCTGGCAGGCTGTAGCCTCCTCCAGGCTTGCATGGAATTCTCCAGGCAAGAATACTGGAGTGGGTAGCCATTCCCTTCTCCAGGGGAGCTTCCCAGGGATCAAACCTGAGTGTCCCACATTGCAGTAGATTCTTTCCTGTCTGAGCCACCAGGGAAGCCTGTGGATGTACACATATATCCAGAAGCTTAGGTCTATTCTAGGAACTGTATATGTTTTTAGGCAGAAGGAGAAAGTGAGGCATTTATTTGTTCAAGATCACAAGTGAATACATTGTTGATTATTTCAGTCATTTACAGTGCTATTAATACAAGAGAAATTGAATCTTCATATATTTCATTTATTTTTAATCTCAAGCATAAACACTAACCCAGCCTGTAGATTCTTTGATACGATTGTACCTATGCTGCTTCTAATTAATATTGATTTGAATTAACATTACATAGGACAGTTATTTTGAGTGCTTTACCAGCTGTGTAAATATCCTTATTGCATAAACAGACTAAAATTAATCACAGAATTTACTGTACTAGCAGTATTTACAACTTCATTGTGAACTGTGTTTTAAACATCTGTCCTTCATTAACTATATCTTAAACATAGACTTTTATAATGCTGGTCAAATTAAAAGTATTTGTACAAAGACAATACTACTTAGTACAAAGACAATACTACAATACAAATACTAAAAGTGTTTGTACAAAGACAATAATACAATAGTACTTGGAGGAAAGAACAAAATTTCTGAGAAAAGAGTATCTTAATAATTAGCAAAGTTTGGGTTAGTGATGCTGTCTCTCATAAAAACGTATAGGAACCTATCAGAAATAAGAAAGAGAGCATTTTTAAAAGAGCTCTCAGAAGGCTAGACTCTATAATACTGACAATTTGAAAACAGTTTTCTAAATAGGATATTTATGTTGTTATTTTAAAATGTATTTGTCTTGTGTGTTGCAACTTTTTTGTTGAATAACTGGTTGTTGAATTGAAAAAACATTGTGTGGTCCTTAAGGTGAATTAGGATATACAAAATGGAGAAAGAGATTTAATAAATCTGACTTTCAAAAGTTATTTTTCCCCTCCAACAATAAGTCTATGTCTGTCCAATTTGATTATGTAAAAGTCATAGTATTTTATTTTTATAGTTAATTTTCTAGCTTGAACCCTGCAAGGCTAGTTCCTCATGTATTTCCTCCAACTGATTTTATTTTGGATACGATGATTTTTATCTGATTTTCCTTTGAGAAAACATGAACATTTGCTTCCTTGGCTGACTTACAGGTACGGGTGAGTACTAAAGGACCCACATGAATGGGCTTCACATAAGAGAGAGCCCACCCCATGCAGAGATGCTGCCCGAGGCCAACTATTTGTGCTCTGGAGAAAGCTGACTTGCCTGAGAAAATAGGTAGTAAGACTACCCTGCTTTTTTTGTTTTGTTTTGTTTATATATATATATACAGGGTAGTGAACAATGTTCTTAACAATGATTAGAGAAAACTAGAACATGTAAAACTCTTGGAACAGTACCACTTACACATGATATAGAAGAGTAAGGGTAAGGAGATGCTAAATTACAAATAGATACTGTGTGATGTCATTAACCTACATTGAAATCTAGATGTATGTTGTACTTATTATTTTATTTTGCAAAGTTGGCATTTTTATATTATAAAATTATATTCTGTATTGTCTTTCTTAATTAGATGATAGTTTTTCTGTGGAAACTGTTATCTTTTATTTCTCTGGGATCTCCTGTAGCATCTGGCATCATGTCAGATACTTTATAAGCCTAAAAAAAGATATTTAACTGAATCTGAGTGCAAATTTGATGAACAGTGATTCCTTCATGCAAGTTTCCCCAGTGGTTCAGTGGTAAAGAATCTGCCTGGAATGCAGGAGACTCAGGAGATGCAGGTTCAATCCCTGAGTTGGGAAGATCCCCTGGAGGAGAAAATGGCAGCCCACTCCATTATCCTTGCCTGGGAAAGTCCCATGGACAGAGGAGCCTGGTGGGCTACAATCCATAGGGTCGCAGAGAGTCGGACACAGCTAAGTGTTGTGTGGCACAGTTCCTTCATCCAGTGCTTTGAGGATTCTGAGGCTGTGTTTGTGTCAGTAGGAAAAAAAAAAATAGGGTGTTAAATTAGACCAGGGTCTGTTTTATATATCGCAGTGCCTGGAGCTTATAATGGTGCCTGACAGGCTATAGGTGCTAAATAAGCATTTGTTAGATGAATGAATAAGTGTTTCTACAATAGTGAGAGAGCAAGAAAGAAAGGCACAATATTTGACTTTCTGTTACTAAGTTAACTCTAAAGTCCTTTCTAATTCTAAATTCTATGATGGGCATAAACTTTTGTCAATTCAGCAAATGTTGTATCAGCATCCAAATTCAGAAGCCAGACTATCTTATAGTTGGCAGATTTTTGTAGATTCAAAGCTATTAAGAATAATTAGATCGATAGAAATCATCTTTTCTGGGGTTTGCCTACTGTGATTTAAAAAACAGTGAAAAAACTCAGCTACATGAACTTGATGAAGCTATTCAAATTTTAATATTATTCTGAACCCCAACTAATACTCAGTTGGTTAATTGAATTACATTCCTCTTCAGTTTATATTGCAGTTTACAAAGTAAAAGCTCATTAATCTGGCTGTGGAATATTTTGGGGGGTGATTGAATACTCTGTTTTCTGTAGGGTGAGATTAAACTGGCTCATTTATCTGATTTTATAACATCAGCATTTTGAAAGAGACTTTATACGTCTCTAAGTATTTTAGACATAAAATGGATTCCTGGAGATTATGTGATTAGAATTGTAGGTTTTTATTACCTAGGTTTAATTAGTACTCAGATCTCCTGATTTCAGTACTAATGCGTATTTGAAATGTCAGTGTTTCCCAATGACCTTTCCCCTTAAATATAGGTTAAAAAAGATACACTCCGCTAATAACAAAATGGTTCAGCATTACACTGAGCATCGTCCAGAAGGACTTTGGGGGAGCAGGGGCTGTGAGGTGATGCACATTGTCCCAGTGGGAGCCCTGATACATGAAAAGAAGGGGCAGCCAAAATCTCTGGGTCTCAAAATATGGTCTGTGAATCCCTGAGAGCTCTGAGGAACCTTTTAGGGCATTTCTGAATTCAAAACTACTTTAATAATAATACTAAGATGTTATTTGCCTTTTTTGCTGTGCTGATATTTGCTCACATGGTTTAAAAGCAGTAGTGGGGAAAATGTGGATGTCTTGGCACCAAGGTGATGGCTGCAAATGTATAACCACCACTGGGTTCCTCACTGCCAAACCCTTGAAGCAAAAAAAGAAAAATGAACATTTAACTTAAAATGTTCTTCATAATAGTAGTAGAAATTATCACTTCATTAAATCCCAACCTTTGAGTGCATGCCTTGTGTTAATATTCTCTGTGATAAAATGAAAGTATGCTTGACCTTCTTCTGCATAGTGAAGGACTATGGTTTTATTTAAGCAATTGTTGCAGAACTAGTTCCTTTTTAATGGATCATCATTGTAAAATGAAAGAATGACTGACAAGCTGTGACAGTTTAGACTTGGATATTTGGTGGACATTTTCTTGAAAATAATGAACTAAGCTTATCAAGAAAAATAAGGGACTGTATTTGTTCTACTGATAAAATCTGAGCTTTCAGGTGAAAATCCAAGTAAAAACTAAGATTTTGGAAAACTTTTTTGTCACCACGAACTTGAGAGTATATAATTTTTAAAATCTCTTTTAATGATATTGGTGACAAATAATATCATTTGTTAATCATATTGACAATATCATTTGTTAATGATATTAACAAATGTGACCTTTCTTTTGTTATTGTATAAGGAAATGTGTTAATGTTTCCAAGCTCTGTGTGGATCAGTGTGTGATATTATGCAACTATAAATGAATAAACGATCTACTCAAAGTGCAAGGGGGTAGAAAGATTTTATGTAAAAGACTACAATATTTCATTGTTATATTTCAGATTCTACATTACAACTAAACTTTAAGAAACTATGCTGAGTTTTGGTGTACTATTATGGAAGAAAATCCACAATATAGGAAAAAGCTTTCAAAATATTTCCCCCTCTTAAAGTTTTTTAATCTCTGGGAGATAGACTTGTCTTCATATACTCCAGCCACAACAACTTATCACATAACATATTGAAAGCAGAAGCAAAGTTGAGAATATAACTTCTTTTAAGCCAGATACTTCTCACCAAATTATTTTTATTTGAGGAAACATGGTTATTTTTATGAAAATATTAATATATAGTAGATTTTTTACTTTAAAATGAATTAAATATTTTATAAATGCCTGAGTTTTAATTTCTAATACAGTAAATCAAAACCAAAACAAGCATAAACAAAAATAAACAAATTTTTTTTTGGTCCTTAGTATTTTTTTGAGAATGCAAAAGAATCCTGAGACCAAAAACTTTGCTGATGCTTCTCTAGACTCTAGATTAGATGATGGCTAATCTAATCTAAACTCTAGTCTTGCACTGTTTTTGTACATATGCAGTTATACACAGATTGTAGGAACAAGAGACAAGAGGAGCATGGAAAGAGAGAGATGAAGGGCTTTATCAAAGTACTTGCAAAGTATTTTCCAGATCTATTCTTAATTTTTGCAGAGGATACAGCAAGTGTACAAATGGAAAACTATATACCTTATGTCATGATATGTAAAGTTTATAAATTAAACTAACTTCCTGTTAAGTAAAATATGTTTATCCTCATGCCCTGACAAATATACTGTTTAACCAATGATTAGGAAAATATACATAAGCAGGTTATGCCAAATAACTGTGTATAGCACAAATTCAAAATAATTGCCTTTCCACAAAAGACTATGGTTTATCTTAGGGAGACCTCATAGCAATGGTCAGACAAGAGAAGGACAGGGAAGAATATTCTCCTTTGTTGCTTTTCCAGCATCATCTTCCAATCAGCTGATAATTCTAGGGAAAATGGCCACTTTCCCTTGCTTTGTGTGAGAGGAGGCTCTACTCTCCACCCAGGATTCACAGGATCCATCTTGTGTTCTTTCCTTAACCTCACTTTGCGTGCTAAATTGCTTCAGTTGTGTCCAACTCTTTACAACCCATGGAGTGTAGCCCACAAGGCCCCTCTGTCCTTGGGGATTCTCCAGACAAGAATACTGAAGTGGGTTGCTTTTCTTACTCCAAGGGCTCTTGCCCACCCAGGGATCAAAGCTTTATCTCTTAGGTCGTCTTCTTTGGCAAGAGGGTTCTTTACTACTAGCACCACCTGGAAAGCCACCTGCCAGTGCAGGAGACCTATCAGAGGCGAGTTTGATCCCTAGGTTGGGAACATCCACTGGAGAAGGTCATGGCAATCCACTCCGGTATTGCGTGGAGAATCCCATGGACAGAGGAGCCTGGTGGGCTACAGCCTGTATGGTTGCAAAGAGTCGGGCATGACTGACACTGCTTAGCACAGTACAACCACTGCACAACCCATCAAGTAAAATGCCCAAATGAATCTGCTAAGTTACTCTTCAATCATCAGCAAGCCATTCAAGCAGTGCCCCTCTCTGGCAATACTGCTTTTTTAAGACTTTTCCAATGAGACAAATAGAAAGTCCAAGTTTCACTGTAGGGTTCCCAGATTTACTTGAATTTTGTGTTGGACTACTGCTGCCTTGGGAGAGATGATCTGACCCTGGCAAAACGCACAATCCTTGTTCTTCCTCCCACCTTCTTACCACAATATAAGGCACTTATCTTGCATATATGTGGACATCTCAGCCTGCTTGTCTGAACTGTCTCGCAGGTGTGGGTGTGTTTGTGCTGAGTCGTGTTTGACTCTGTGACCCCGTGGATTGTAGCTCACCAGGCTCCTCTGACCATGGGATTCTACAGGCAAGAATAATGGAGTGGGTTGCCATTTCCTTCTCCAGGGCATCTTCCCAACCCAGGGTTCAAGCCCCTGTCTCTTGTGTCTTCTGCATTGGTAGGCAGATTCTTTACTCCTGGGCCACCTGGGAAGCCTGTGGGCAGTAACTGATTACTCTTGGCCATCCAAAGGCTATATATTATCACCCTGCTTATTTAACTTATATACAGAGTACATCATGAGAAATGCTGGACTGGATGAAGCACAAGCTGGAATCAAGATCGCCAGGAAAAATATCAGTAACCTTAGATAGGAAGAAGACACCACACTTATGGCAGAAAGCAAGGAAGAACTAAAGAGCCTCTTGATGAAAGTGAGAGAGGAGAGTGAAAAAGTTGGCTTAAATCTCAACATTCAGAAAACTAAGATCATGGCATCCAGTCTCATCACTTCATGGCAAATAGATGGGGAAACAGTGACAGACTTTATTTTTTGGGCTCCAAAATCACTGCAGATGGTAATTGCAGCCATGAAATTAAAAGATACTTGCTCCTTGGAAGAAAAATTTTGACCAACCTAAACAGCATGTTAAAAAGCAGAGACATTACTAGCAAAGGTCCATCTAGTCAAAGCTATGCTTTTTCCAGTAGTCATGTATGGATGTGAGAGTTGGACTATAAAGAAAACTGAGCGCCGAAGAATTTCTGCTTTTGAACTGTGGTGTTGGAGAACTCTTGAGAGTCCCTTAGACTGCAAGGAGATCCAACCAATCTATCCTAAAGGAAATCAGTCCTGAATATCCATTGGAAGAACTGATGCTGAAGCTGAAACTCTTAACACTTTGGCCACCTGATGTGAAGAATTAACTCCTTTGAAAAGACTCTGATTCTGGGAAAGATTGAAGGTGGAGGAAAAGGGAATGACAGAGGATGAGATGGTTGGATGGCATCACTAANCATGGCAATCCACTCCGGTATTGCGTGGAGAATCCCATGGACAGAGGAGCCTGGTGGGCTACAGCCTGTATGGTTGCAAAGAGTCGGGCATGACTGACACTGCTTAGCACAGTACAACCACTGCACAACCCATCAAGTAAAATGCCCAAATGAATCTGCTAAGTTACTCTTCAATCATCAGCAAGCCATTCAAGCAGTGCCCCTCTCTGGCAATACTGCTTTTTTAAGACTTTTCCAATGAGACAAATAGAAAGTCCAAGTTTCACTGTAGGGTTCCCAGATTTACTTGAATTTTGTGTTGGACTACTGCTGCCTTGGGAGAGATGATCTGACCCTGGCAAAACGCACAATCCTTGTTCTTCCTCCCACCTTCTTACCACAATATAAGGCACTTATCTTGCATATATGTGGACATCTCAGCCTGCTTGTCTGAACTGTCTCGCAGGTGTGGGTGTGTTTGTGCTGAGTCGTGTTTGACTCTGTGACCCCGTGGATTGTAGCTCACCAGGCTCCTCTGACCATGGGATTCTACAGGCAAGAATAATGGAGTGGGTTGCCATTTCCTTCTCCAGGGCATCTTCCCAACCCAGGGTTCAAGCCCCTGTCTCTTGTGTCTTCTGCATTGGTAGGCAGATTCTTTACTCCTGGGCCACCTGGGAAGCCTGTGGGCAGTAACTGATTACTCTTGGCCATCCAAAGGCTATATATTATCACCCTGCTTATTTAACTTATATACAGAGTACATCATGAGAAATGCTGGACTGGATGAAGCACAAGCTGGAATCAAGATCGCCAGGAAAAATATCAGTAACCTTAGATAGGAAGAAGACACCACACTTATGGCAGAAAGCAAGGAAGAACTAAAGAGCCTCTTGATGAAAGTGAGAGAGGAGAGTGAAAAAGTTGGCTTAAATCTCAACATTCAGAAAACTAAGATCATGGCATCCAGTCTCATCACTTCATGGCAAATAGATGGGGAAACAGTGACAGACTTTATTTTTTGGGCTCCAAAATCACTGCAGATGGTAATTGCAGCCATGAAATTAAAAGATACTTGCTCCTTGGAAGAAAAATTTTGACCAACCTAAACAGCATGTTAAAAAGCAGAGACATTACTAGCAAAGGTCCATCTAGTCAAAGCTATGCTTTTTCCAGTAGTCATGTATGGATGTGAGAGTTGGACTATAAAGAAAACTGAGCGCCGAAGAATTTCTGCTTTTGAACTGTGGTGTTGGAGAACTCTTGAGAGTCCCTTAGACTGCAAGGAGATCCAACCAATCTATCCTAAAGGAAATCAGTCCTGAATATCCATTGGAAGAACTGATGCTGAAGCTGAAACTCTTAACACTTTGGCCACCTGATGTGAAGAATTAACTCCTTTGAAAAGACTCTGATTCTGGGAAAGATTGAAGGTGGAGGAAAAGGGAATGACAGAGGATGAGATGGTTGGATGGCATCACTAACTCGATGGACATGAGCTTGAGTAAACTCTGGGAGTTGGTGTTGGACAGGGAGATTTGGCGTGCTGCAGTCCATGGGGTTGCAAAGAATCAGATACCCCTGAACGACTGAACTGAACTGATCCAAGGGATGTACACTTTGGTTCTTTGGGATAAGAATTCCAGGGTCCTAGTATGAGTCACTTATGTGCATGTATCAGTGTAAGAAAATTTGCATTTTAATTTTGTTGATAATTTGCATTTAGAGTACACTTTTATTAAATAATTTTAGGTTTCCAGAATAATAATACTGTCTATATAGAAGTTATGAATCAAGTTGGGAATTGTGTGGAAATAAATATATTGTTTTTGGAAAGTATTTTTAAAAAGAGTGAATAGTTAAATTTTAAAGTAACTAATAATAGTTCCCATAAAACCAGTAATGAAGCTATTTACTTACTTTAAAAAATTCCAATCTTAGGCCCCTGAAGTGCTCTTTAGTAGCAGGGGGCAGGTGGGAGGGGTTGCTAGTTGCTGCTAAGCATATAGTATCCTAGTTGTTTCTCAGAGTTAATATTAACTACCATAGATTTTTAATTTATAATGTGGAAGTATTTTAGTTGCTGATATTACCTGGATTATTTGCTATTCTGCATCTCTGTGAAATATTGAATGGCCCCTTATTTGTGGAATTATATGAACTTTGGGGCTGGCTATTTTGGGAATTATTTTATACAACAGAATTGTCTTCTTAATGATAATGTTTTTCTTTAAAAAATAGTCCAAGATTTTATTTTGACTTGCGTAGTTAAATCAACATAGTATGGTTAAGAAATGGGACCTGAACTGGAAGGGTTAATCTTCAAGTTCAGCTTGAGCTGTGTTTACTGATCCTTTTCTGCTTCTTGTTAATTGGCACCTCGGACTCCATACTAATTAATGGGAGAGCAAGGGGCAGGTGGCGCTGTTTTATTTTGATAATCCTTGTCAGCAATGTCTGTGTAATCTTCTTGTTTAATTATAATGAATGTGCATTTGGGGTGCATGAACTTTCAACAGCTCTTCACTGAAAGTTCACTGGACATGGACAGTTTTGCAATTGTCAGACACTGCTACAGATTGCATACAAAGCCAATTGTTTCACCATGTTAGTTCTGAACTCACACAGATGGAAGTCGCTAATGGACATACCTTGTGCTTCTTTAAAGCCAGACAAGGATAACTATCCAGAGAAATGAACTAAATCTATGCTTCCTTTAATTGTGCCCTTCTTTTTTGGAGTGAGGGTAAGAAATATGCTTAAATAGGGACATTAATTTTAAGAGTACTTAATAGATGAAAATATTAGAGTAATGTTTTTTCTGGAATGAAGAGCCTAGGCAGGAAGTCAAAATAAATGGAACTGATTTACTTAAGAATTTGCAAGTTTTAGCTGTGAAATGACTAGATAAATGATTCTGTTGGAAAGTAGGTACCTACTAGCAGACGCATATTTTACTAATTTCCATTTTTAAGAGAATGTTAGGCTTTCAAGTAAGGTAAAGATTTAGGTAAAGATTTCAAGTATATAGATTTAGGTAAAAATAAATTCATAATAATTTTGAAGTCTGGGGACCAGTCTTAAAATTGTGTTACAAGCAGTGCATTATTTATTTGGGGGAAGTGCGAGAAAATGAAGGAGGAAAAAGTCAAAAAACACCTCCTTGGCTGTTAATACCTTGAAACTTAGTGGAAAGGAAATAACACCCAATTTATAAGAACTCTAATGTAAACAAACAGGAGCTATGATAGGAAATAGCACTAGGGCAAGTTTATAAGACTTAAGTCTATGTTCATTTTTTAGATAAAACTTCCTGTACTTCCAGCCATTTTAGTCCAGACCAAAACCAAAATAAACCTTCCTCACATGGTGAAAGGAAGCATTTAATTGGGTGATATTTTTGGAAAATCAAAAATAGTTACTTCTGCTGTTGGTACTTTGATAAAAGTTTCTGTTATTGATAAAAGTTAAGTGTTATTTGAGATATTGTAACACTTACGTTTTATTTGAGTCTTGATAAAAACTTGTGTTGAGTATTGATAAATTTAAGTTTTATTTGAGATAAAAGTATAGATTTATATGAACTTGGATGTCAATTATATACTTACAGTTTACAATAATGACATTTCACAATACTATTGTTGTACCTTATCAGAGAATATTTACTTGACTTAATTTAAATTTACAATTAAAATAGAAATCCAAATCTGTGGTTCTCAACCCAGGAGCAGTTTTGGCAGTCTCAAGACATTTCTTATTTTTGCCTCTGGGAAAGGGTACTACTGGTGTCTAATGAGTAGAAATGATGGATGCTGCTAAAAACTCTCTAAAAGACACAGGACAGTTTCCCCATGAAAAATAATTATGTGTGCCCCAAATGTTTATATTACTGGGATTAGAAATCTGCCCTTTTACTCATGAAACACTACACATTTATAATCAATGGATTGTGAGGATTCCAGAGAGTTTATAAAGAGATGCGGTGTTTTAAGGAAACAGTTATATTGGGCTTCCCTGGTGGCTCAGTGGCAAAGAGTCCGCCTGCCAACACAGGAGACTCAGGTTCGATCCCTGGGTTGGGAAGATCCACTGGAGAAGGAAATGGCAACCCACTCTAGTATTCTTGCCTGGAAAATCCCATGGGTTGAAGGAGCCTGGTGGGCTACTGTCCATTGGGATTGTGAAAGAGTAGGACATGACTTCTGCTACTGCTATCTGCTAAGTCACTTCAGTCGTGTCCGACTCTGTGCGACCCCATAGACGGCAGCTCCCCCGTCCCTGGGATTCTCCAGGCAAGAACACTGGAGTTGGGTTGCCATTTTCTTCTCCAATGCAGGAAAGTGAAAAGTGAAAGTGAAGTCGCTCAGTCGTGTCCGACTCTTAGCGACCCCATGGACTGCGGTCCACCAGGCTCCTCCATCCATGGGATTCTCCAGGCAAGAGTACTGGAGTGGGGTGCCATTGCCTTCTCCAAGGACATGAGTTAGCCACTAAAAAACAATAGCAAATCCACGTATTGGATTGTATGGGATTGATCGATAAGTAACATATTCCTAATTTTTATCACTTTCTCTCCCTTTCAAATTATAATTTTATACTCAAAGAATAAAAAATAATTCACTATGTGAGAGAATAAACATTAACTACAGTAATGCAAACTAAATGGTTGACTAAAATGTGGTAATCACTTAGCAATATATGCATATATCAAATCCTTATGTTGTATACCTTATACTAATACAATGTTATATATCAAGTATGTCTAAATAAAACTAGGGAAGAAAGTTACTCTTCCAGGAAATAGTCTAAAGGATAGGAAAGAGCAGTTACAAATTCTCTAGGTTTTGTTTCAGTTTTTACTATTTATTCAAAATTGAAGAAAGTGTAGTGTTAACGTGGCCTAGAAAGAATACAGTGTGATCAGTGTGGAGTGTGCCCTGTTGTATGCTGCTGTTTCTGTAAAGCTTGTGTGGTTTCTTTGGTGTAAAGTAGCTACATGTTAGAGATTTTTAAGTGGATTTTAACCCAACAACTAAAATCAGGCTTCAGTTCATCTGATTTGAAAAATGGATCCTCATCTTTTATTCATATGTAATTTTTTATTAACCTATGATCAGTGGATAGGATTTATATCAGGTGTTTATTTACTATAAGAACAATAACCTGATTCCAGATTAAACCATTTAAGTTTCATTTGCTCATTAGTTTTCTTTCATGATATTAATGCAACGAAATATATCCTCAGCACTATATTTCAGATGCTTTTTTTGGCCTGCTAGTATTCATCATTGGTCTTTTAAAAGTCAATAAATCAGTTCCTACTGACTTTCGTATGTAATAGGGCAGACATGCTATGTAAAATGTTTTAAAGTAAGCAGTATTTTACATATATATAGTGCGTCTGTAAGCAATGGGGCAGAAAAATATTTCTGAGCCCACCATTGTACATAAGAAATTTAGAACTAACATTATGTTAATCCTGTATGAACATTGGTGGAAATAGGGATACTTGTTTGCTTTTGGAGCTGGCCTATCTTCAAATATTATTGGTAAAACATATATTTCTAGAGCTCAGCAGAAAATGAATGTGTACTGAGTGTGTGAGGAGTGGAAAGATTTCTCAACATTATGATTCATAAAAGATTACTTTCTAAGTAAATGAGAAGTGACTTGGTTGCAGGACAATTCAGTAATTTATGTATATATATATATGTATCTTATTCCCTGGGAGAGAAGAAATAGGACAAGCACTGTGGTCAGCAATGTGGTGGAGAACTTGTTCAATGGCAGGAGGTTTTGTCTACAGAAACGCGAAGGCTCACTCAGCTGGGCCACTGCAGTATATTTTATGAGGAAACCTGTGTGTAAAAATAGATGTGAATGAAACTTCTCTTAGGGCACAGGGTCCTATGGTTGTTACAGAGCCACTTTGTTTTAATGGAAAGAAAATATGAAAACTCTCCACTTGGAAGCAAGTCTTAGGGGAGTGGCTTTTAAAAAGTATCTTTTTGTGCACTGTTACTAGTGAGCATCCAAAACAGGTGTGTTTTCTAACCACACTGATTAAGTAACTATCTTAATCAGCATTCCTCAAATTCTGTTAGGGTATACTTTTTTAGAATACTAGAAATCATATATAATGATTTGGTACAGTTTTTCTGTGAATTTTGGCAGATAATTCAATATTTGAAACAAAAGATGAAATTGAAGGAAATTGTATTGAAGTTCTAGGTAATCTTTGCTATTTACCCTTTAAAAAAATCATGATACACCCAGTTCGGAGTTTTAATGTTATTGTCTATCACAAGAAAATGTTTTTATTTCTATGGTGTTTATAAATGTTATATTTACAACTCTCTTTGTAACATCAGTGGAGTTTCTGAAATTTGAGTTTATAAAAAGAATATGGAATAAGTTAATATATGACTATTACAATATTCAAGTAGTATATACATAAAACTACTTCTGCTAGTTTAAATCAGCTGAAGTGAAGTGAAGTTGCTCAGTCGTGTCCGACTCTGCGACCCCATGGACTGTAGCCCGCCAGGCTCCTCTGTCCACGGGATTCTCCAGGCAAGAATACTGGCGTGGGTTGCCATTTTTAATTTAAAGTCTGTTTTCCTTGTGACAGGACTAACGAGAACAACCCTACTTATTGCAGGAAGGTCTGTGTTATGGATTATCATTAATGTCTTGGAGCTCAGGTTAGATACAGTGAATGGAAGCTACTCTGTTAGCAGTATCATACTCTGAAGTTAAGAATGAGGAAAACTTTGAATGCTTTCTTGACCTCCATAGTGAAAGTCAAAGTGGCTAGTCATGTCCGACTCTTTGCAACCCCATGAATTCTCCAGGCCAAAATACTAGCCTATCCCTTCTCCAGGGGATCTTCCCAACCCAGAAATCGAGCCAGGGTCTCCTGCATTGCAGGGATTCTTTACCAGCTGAGCTACCAGGGAAGCCCAAGAACAGGTATCTTTTCTTTACCATAAAATTGCCACGAACTTTATTGTCTTATGTGAAATTGTTTACCATTTCAAATGAAAAGTCCATAGGGCTCAACATAAATGGAACCTAACACATTTAAATACACATAACCCCCAAACTTTGCTCCATACCTTTCTTTCCTCTCCTTAGAGACTCCTGCCTTCTCCTATATAGTATGCTTGCCAACAAAACTTCTAGTATGGTAAAATGTTTTCAATTTATATGTTCTTTCCAACTCTTATGTCAGAGACCCTTGAAGTTACTTCAGATCTCAAAGCAATGATGGCAAGCCTTCAACACTCACTTCTTTTAAAATAAGTTTATATGCATTTGTGTAATACGTTTTCTGGTTCTCTGGCTTTGAAGCCTATGCCACAAATGAAACAGACCTCTCACACAAAATACATTTTAATATATGCATGCTTATGCACGTGAATGAGAAAGTGTATAATACAAGAAGTCCTAATGGGAAGATTTAAATACCGAACAATATCTTACAGGTTACAAGCTTTCACATATGTTCTGTCATTTGTTCAGTATGACAATATAGTGAGGAATAAGGGGATTTCTGTTTTCTAGCAAGAACTGATGCTAAGAGGGATTAATTGTGGTGGAGATGGAATCTGTGACCCTTAGTCTAATGCACTTTTTATTAGACCACACTAAAAATTCTATTTTAAAACCCAGCAAGATGACACTGCTNTTCACATATGTTCTGTCATTTGTTCAGTATGACAATATAGTGAGGAATAAGGGGATTTCTGTTTTCTAGCAAGAACTGATGCTAAGAGGGATTAATTGTGGTGGAGATGGAATCTGTGACCCTTAGTCTAATGCACTTTTTATTAGACCACATTAAAAATTCTATTTTAAAACCCAGCAAGATGACACTGCTTATTAATAGAGCTGTTGAATTAAGAATTGCTGAATCTGTCTGTAATTTAGCCTAGGAGGCCAACACTTTTAGCTACTTGAATAATGATTCTAGCAGCTAATATATTAAAGTCTATATTTGCACACTGCTTAGTCTTTGCCCATTAAAGGAAAATGTAACATTAATTGATTTATCTGATTTTTCTTTTAGAAAACTCCATTTTCTCTTTGATGAGAGGTGATTGATCTTGACAACTGAAGGTATTTATTGCCTTTCAGATTAAAATTTTATCTGCCAGGCGAGTGTCAGCCTTTTAGGGTTTCCCCCTCTAGGATTCTACTGACTGTCCTCTCCTTCCAAGATCAATGCTGTTGCAAACTTAAGAAGCCTCACGGTATTGGGAGAGGTGTGTCCAGTCCTGGTACTTCCCTATGTAATCCACTGCATCTACGTCTGTAAGGACTGCCCTCCTGTTTACTCAGTCCGTGGTCTAAGCTATTCTAGAACACAGTTAACAGGCGTTTATGGTATCTGTAAATGTAGTATCAGCACAGATAATACAACTTGCTTCATTCATCCCATAAATGTCAACTGTCTCTATTGTGTGCCAGGCACAGTTACAGATGCTTTGGATTTTATAGTGATGATGACAAAGTACCTGCTTCCAAGTGCTGATTTATAGAAGGAAACGGCTAATAAATACAAAGCAGAGATCATCAAATCAGACATGACCTGAAGAAGATGTTAGAAAAGTTGGCAGTTACTTTTCTTAGGATGGCCACAGGACTGAAATCTAAATAATGAGAATAAGGTAGAGGGACAAGTGAAGAGACTGTGAGATTAAAGGAGTGTGCTGTGCTTGGGGGCTAAAGAGAACACCAGCATTCAGAGGACGTATTGGGCAAAGGGGAAAGTGATAGGAGATGAGGTCAAAGAAGTAGGCAGAGGCTGAAACATGGGGGCCACAGTAGCAAGTGCGGTTTTGTTTGTAATTGGAAGTTTTAAGTAGAAAACTAGCATGTGATTTACATTTTGCAGATGTTTCTTTGGTTGCTGAGTGGAGTACTCTGTCTGAGGCAGAACGTATGGAATCAGTATCCTAAAGAGGAGGCTGTTCTATGAGTTTCTGCAGGACTATAACTTAGTCTAGAATTTTTGCAGCATAAGTGCTGAAAAGTGGTTCAATTTGGGGTATATTTTGGATATAGTACTACCAAGTTGTGATATAATGTATTGGATGCAAGACCTGAGAGAAAGAGAGGAATTAAGGAAGATCTAATTATTTATTAGATCTAATTTATTAAGAAAGATCTAACGATTCCCTAGTGGAGGACAGGGAAGCCTGGCGTGCGGCAGTCCATGGGTTGCAAAGAGTCAGACGAGACGGAGGGACTGAACCACAAAAATGATTTGTGAACAGAAAATATCTCTTGTAAAGGGTTAAATGGTAACAGCTTACCTGGCTGGTTTGCCTTCATTCACTCGTTCATTGTGGTGGAAATGTGAAGTATCTTGATAGAATCGGCACTTTGCGCTCAAATTGTTTCCTAGAAGTTGCTGCTTCAGTTGGTTCAAATAAACCTATTAGCCAGAAGAAGAGAAAATGGGATACATGCTGGAATGTATCCCACTTTTCAATTTCAAAATGATTTTCAGAAACATTACGAGGAATCATATTTTGAATATCTGTTGTAGAACTGTGATCAAAGTGTCAGTTCACTAGAATGGTTTTCTGATGACCGTAGTTTTATTTACCAAGAGAGAAGGTAAAGAACATTGTTCATATTTGTGCTATGAGTTTGAAAGACCTGATATGGTAATAATAACCTATTTTAGGATAGCACGTATAATGATGAAACATTTGTTTAGGTTTTATCATGACTAGCATAGATTTGTGATTGTGTTTTTTGGGTCACAAGCCCACTTGACAGTATGTCAGGGCCCCTTGTATAATCAGTGTGTAACGGTGTATCTTTGCTCCTTTTATAGAACATAACTTCATTATATGCAGGTTGACATTTCTGTCTTCTAATTTATAACATTTTCTTCATACATATTGTCTATTTGATTTTGTAATCTTAATGAGGAATTAAACCCCAAATGATAATAGAAAAAATAATTCTGTTGTTACACAAAGGTATAGACTTCAGAATATCCTNGGTGTATCTTTGCTCCTTTTATAGAACATAACTTCATTATATGCAGGTTGACATTTCTGTCTTCTAATTTATAACATTTTCTTCATACATATTGTCTATTTGATTTTGTAATCTTAATGAGGAATTAAACCCCAAATGATAATAGAAAAAATAATTCTGTTGTTACACAAAGGTATAGACTTCAGAATATCCTTGTAAAGCTGTACTTTTGTAAAGTTACCAAATAACTTTGTGTCCATACTGACTCCACCCACTTTAAGCATGATTTCTCACTATTTCTTAGTCCAGGTACTTTATATATTATATTCTCAGTTATGTTACTCATTGAATAATATTACTCAGTTTTTGAAATACTTGTCCTTTAATGTTCATATAATTCTTAGATAACGTTCAAAGTTGTCCCTATAATGTCTATATTATTTTAGATAAAAATAATAATTGCCAGATTACTCTGGATTTCATTTTAAAAATGAGTGAAGTATACTGTAGTTATATATGTATATAATCTGTGCTTTTAAAAATGAAAGGCAAATTTTTCTTAACTAAATTCTTAGAATTATCCATAGTCCAGGTTATCACTTCTTTCTCTGTGGCCAGTTATAAAAGGAGTGGTACTCCATGGGGTCACAAAGAGTTGGACATGACTGAACGACTGAACTGAACTGAGTACTCTCTAGGGTCAGAAGACCAGTTAGCTTTGTTTGTAAAACAAAATGAAAAGAAATATTTGATTCCAAACTGAGAAGAACCTAATTCTCATTTAACTTATTTTTTTCTCATGTGTTTCACTTGATTAAAAAAATAAAAATAAAAATTATAAATGCTACTTTATTTGTCAGTTAATCTCTTAGAGTCTGAAATGTTCAACTAGTTACCTGAAGTTATCTGATTAAAAACATGGAGGGGGAAAATCCAGAATTTCTCCATTTCTCATGACCAGATCCTACATGCTTTTCTCTCAGTATGTGGATCTGAGAGGGAAACCCAGCTTGCTTTATTATTCATCTTTCCTTTTGAACTGGATGATAAATGCTGAGCCATCACATCAAGCCTATTCTGAAGATGTCCTGAGTAACAATAAACCCTTTGTGATGAAAATAGCACAGGGTAGCTATTTACAAAGTTAAAAATCCTGAACTTATTATCTATATTACAATGTACTTTGCACATCAGCAGTCTCCTGCTTATTGACTGGGAAAATATAAGTTAAAATGGATTATCTTAAATAGAATATATTGTTTTTCATTTTCAGTCTTGTACTTTAACCACCAACCCACTCAGATAATTAAGTTGGTAGATGAGATGCCTGCTTTCATGCACATATATTGCCTGATATGTTCTATACTTTTTATTAGGGGTGGTAATAATTAATCATCTTTTAGCTGTGTGTTACTTTCTACTTGATGATATTTTTTTTTGGTATGTCAAAGATTGTCTTGCAGAAATAACCTGACCACAGTGGAAGAACCCCTAGAGTAAAGGAAAGCACCCTAAGATTCAGATGAATTAACTTAATGAAGATGGTGTCTTCAGCGCAGAGGCAACAGGAAGGCAGGACCAGAAGCATTTACCCCAGGAGGTTATATATAGGATGATTGGAGACATTCCTAGGGACAATGAGGCACTGGCGTTTATTTAAGAGAGAGGCTATTTCTCTCAGAGGGCTCATGCTGGAATTAACTGGTGTCATTTTGAAGGAGGGTTTTGCTAATTGGCACCTCAATTGTATATAATGCCAACACCTTTTTGTTTTAATTATTTCCCATAAGCATAACTCAGTAAAGCAAAACGCGTTGCAGGTTTATAAAGATTTAAGAGGAACTGTTGCAGTTTAATTGGTTTCCAAAAGCCCTGTGTGAACCAAAACAGTTGGTTGGTATTATTTGTATAATGTTTTGTTGTTTGACGTTGCAAGCATTATGTTCATGTATTGTGGTGATGGCCTGCTGAGTAATTGCAAGGTTCATTATACTACCAAGACTGTCAAGGGGCATTTATGGATATTCATGTGCAGTGAACCCTTGAACTTGAACTGGTCATTCTTCTCTCCCATGTCTGAAATTGTGTTTACTCTAAATGGCAGGAGAAACTTTAATTATGAAACTAGTAAAGAGGAAAAATTACCTAAGTTAAAGTTTAAAGTGATAAAAAGTGATAAATGTATTTAAAAATGTACCTGTAATTTTTCCTTTCTACTATTAAAATGTTATAGTGTTGACACATAATTGCATGTTAATAAATACATATATGTTTACCCACACATACCTCTTGAGTTTTGCTTTTTAAGTTTCTTTGATATTTCAGAAGTTTTAGAATCAATGTGCAATGCTTGGATCATATTTTTAACTTTCATATTAATATTTTCAAATTTTTATTAATATTTGGCCTGTAAATAGAATTTCTACAGTATAAATAATGGATTTCTAATTTTTTTTACATTGAAATATATTTTGGGTGCACATTTGCCATGAAACAGTATGTCTTTAAAATACTTTAAAAAGCTTAGATTTATGAGTTTCTTTGAGAGTACAGATGACATTATTATGGTAGAAGGGATTTCTCTATGAGTGTCCCTCCACTAGACTTTTAAATTCTGGAGAATAGAAGCATTCTGTTATGTATCCTGTCTCTAAGTGCTCAATGCATAGTGCATCTTCAATGAAATCTTGTGGAACTTAACTGAAGAGAGCTGAGAGAAAAGCAGGAATATAACAGAAAATTGTAATTGGAAGTACAGACATAAGTAGAACATGGAGCACATGGAGACTGGTGGCAAGAGATGGAACTGGAGAATGAGTCAGGGCAGATGCTTCTGTTGCAGGTGCTTGGATCAGACAGAGACAATGTTATGAAGCCACTGCAGGATTTTAAGCAGTTAATCACTCTTCACAGTGTTATGGAGGATGGGAATGGGGCAGGAGTAGATCAACTCTCTTGATTCACCCTGGCTGGGATATGGTATTTTGGAAGCCTGGGTGGGACAAAGGTTGTTTCCCACCTCCTCTCCCTTAAAAAAAAAAAAAAAAAAAAAAACACCTCTTAAAAAAATTAATTTTGGTAAAATACACATGCAATAAAATTTGCTACCTTAATGATTTTTACATGTTACAATTCAGTAGTGTTTTAAATATGTCCACATTATTGGGCAAAGTTGAAACTCAGTCTGCTCAGGCAGTCATGGCATAATACATTATACCGAGTGACTTAAGCAACCATGGACATATATTTTTCACAGTTCTGGAGTCCTGAAAGTCCAAGATTATGTTGCCAGAACATTCGGTTCCTGGAGGTAGATTGCTCTCTCCCCTTCCTGGAGTTAGATTGCTGTCTCCTTATAGAGCAGAGAGAGAGAACACAACAGTTAGCTCAGATCCTCTTCCTCCTCTTATAAAGACACTAATCCCATTATGGGGGCCTTACCTTCATGACCTCATCTAAGCTTGATTATCTTCAAAAGGCCCCACCTTCAAATACTGTCACACTGAGGGGTAATGGCTTCATCATATGAATATTATAACAGCATTTATATTTTTGTGACTGGTTTATTTCACTCAGTATAACGTCTTTAAGGTTCATCCATATGCTAGCATATGCCAGCATTTCCTTCCCTTAAAAGGCTGAATAATACATCATCATGTGAACATTCCGTATTTTGTCTATCCATCCGTCTACTGTAGAACTCTTGAGTTGCTATTACCTTTTAGCTCTTGTGTATGATGTTACTATGCACATGGGTGTGTAACTATGCTCTCAAAATTCTGCTTTCAATTCACTTGGATATATATCCAGAAGTAGAACTGTTAGATTATAAAGTAATTCTGTTTATGATTTTTTTAAGAGTTACTCTTTTCCATACCAGCTGTGCCGTTTTACATTCCCAGCAACAAAGGTTTCAGTTTCTTCACATCCTCTCCGATAACTATTTTGTTTTTGTTGATAATAGCTATCCTGTTGGGTATGAGATGATATCTCACTGTGATTTTAATTTACATTTCCCTAGTGATTAGTGATGTTGAGCACCTTTTTATGTGCTTGTTGGCCATTTATATATCTTCTTGGAAGAAATGTCTGTGTAAATTCTTTTCCCATTTTTAAAATTGGGTTGTGTTTTTTGTTGTTGCTTCTGCTGCTAAGTCGCTTCAGTCGTGTCCGACTCTGTGCGACCCCACAGTCTGTAGCCCACCAGGCTCCACCGTCCTTGGGATTCTCCAGGCAAGAACACTGGAGTGGGTTGCCATTTCCTTCTCCAATGCATGAAAGTGAAAAGTGAAGGTGAACTTGCTCAGATATGTCCGACTCATAGCACCCCCATGGACTGCAGCCCACCAGGCTCCTCCGTCCATGGGATTTTCTAGGCAAGAGTACTGGAGTGGCTTGCCATTTCCTTCTTCGTTGTTGTTGAGTTCTAGGCATTCTTACATGTTCTGAATAATAGCCCTTTATCAGATATATGATTTACATGATTTCTTCCATTTCATAGGTTGCTTTTTCATGCTATATTAGGTTGCTTTTGCATGCTGTTGATTGTATTCTTTGATGCACAGAGGTTTTAAGTTTTATGTTTACTTTTTTTTTTTAATTGCCTATGCTTCTGAAATCATATCCAAAGAATCATTGGCCAATGAAGTAATGTGAAATGTTTCCCATATGTTTTCCTTTAAGAGTCTTATAATTTTAGTTCCTATGGTTAGTTCTTTGATCCATTTAGAGTTCACTTTTGTATATTGTATAAGGTAGGAATTCATCTTTACTTTTTACATGTGGATATTCATATTTTCCCAAAACCACTTTTTTAAAAGACTGTCCTTTCCTTACTGAATGGTCTTGGCAGTCTTGTTGATGCTCCCTGCTGGAGCAAAGGAAGAAAAGGCCTTTGGTGCATGGAAATGAGAGAAGGACTTAAGAGACAGAATCTTGGAGAGATACCAGAAACTTCCTCAATAAGGTAATCTTGGAGTCAATTTCAGGAAAATGATGGTGGAACCTTGTCAGATCAAAAGCACAAAAGGGAAGATTTAGAGCAACTTCCAGAGCCAGAAAGAGTGAGAAAATGATGTTTTGTTTTTGAAAAATATGTGAAGTAAACAAGGAGGGAAGTGTAAAAAGTATGGAAAAAGATGAATGATAGCCAGTTCACCTGAAGGAAATATAAAGTGTCCTATGGAAGACAGTAGGCATAAATAGTTATAATGAAGGGTGAAGTAATAAGATATGTGTCATAGACATGATACCTGTCAAGTACTATGGATGTTTGGAAAAGGAAACAATTATTTCTACTAAGGGAATCAGTGGGGTCTTCCTGGATATATTGCTCAAAATTTCAGGTTGAAAGCAACAGAAACAAACTATGATTAACCTACATAGAAAACAAAGCTACTAAGAGGATATTTGCTAGTTCATAGATTATCCAGGAAGAAATCTGGATTCATCCAGGAGGTGATGTAATTCCAACTGAGTTATTTCAAATCCTAAAAGGTGATGCTGCAAAAGTGTTGCACTCAGTATGCCAGCAAATTTGGAAAACAGCAGTGGCCACAAGATTTGAAAAAGCCACTTTTCATTCCAGTATCAAGGAAGGGCAGTGCCATGGAATGTTCAAACTACCACACAATTGCAATCATTTCACATGCTAACCAAGGTAATGCTCAAAATCCTTCAAGCTAGAGTTCATACTAATAGTATGTGAACTGAGAACTTCCATATGAACAAGCTGGATTTAGAAACGGCAGAAGAACCAGAGATCAAATTGTCAACATTCGTTGGATGGTGGAAAAAAGCAAGGGAATTCCAGAAAAACATCTAGTTTTGCTTCATTGACTATGCTTAAGCCTTTGACTGTGTGGATCATGACAGACTGGAAAATTCTTCAAGAGATGGGAATACCAGACCACGTTACCTGCCTCCTGGGAAATCTGTACACAGATCAAGAAGCAGCCATTAGAACTGGACATGGAACAACAGGCTGGCTCAAAATTAGGAAAGGAGTAAATCAAGGCTGTATATTGTCACCCTGCTCATTTAACTTCTATGCAGAGTACATCATGCGAAATGCTGGGCTGAATGAAGCTCAAGCTGAAATCAAGATTGCTGGGAGAAGTGTCAGTAACTTCAGATAAGAAAATGACACCACTCTAATGGCAGAAAGTGAAGGGAACTAAAGATCCTCTTGATAAGGTTGAAAGAGAAGAGTGAAAAAGCTGACTTAAAACTCAGCATCCAAAAAATTAAGATCACTTCATGGCAAATAGGTGGGGAAAAATTGGAAGCAGTGACAGACTGTTTTCTTGGGCTCCAAAATCACTGCAGAGGGTGACTGCAGCTGTGAAATTAAAAGACACTTGCTCCTTGGAAGAAAAGCTATAACAAAACTAGACATTGCATTAAAAACAGAGACATCACTTTGCTGACAAAGGTCTACCTAGTCAAATATATGATTTTTCTAGTAGTCATGCATGGATGTGAGAGTTGGACTATAAAGAAGACTGAATGCTGAAGAATTGATGCATTTGAATTATGGTGTTGGAGAAGACTCTTGAGAATCCCTTGGACTGCAAGGAGATCAAACCAGTCAGTCCTAAAGGAAATCAACTGATTGGAAGGACTGATGCTGAAGCTGAAACTTCATTACTTTGGCACCTGATGCAAAGAGCCAACTCATTGCAAAAGAACCTGATGCTTGAAAAGGTTGTGGGCAGGAGGAGAAGGGGAAGACTGAGGATGAGATGGCTGGATGGCATCACTGATTCAATAAACATGAACTGGAGCAAACTCTAGGAGATGGTGAAGCCTGGCGTGCTGCAGTCCATGGGGTCTCTGAGACTTGGACACAACTGAGCAATTGAACAACAACCAGGAAGAAATGAGAACCAAGTTTGGAAGAGACACTACCTAGAACTGTATTTAAAATTGCAGCCCACTATTCATCTTGTAAGAAGGACAGCAGTGTCACCAGTTCAGCATGGGCATTCTCACTTAAGTGCTCACGTCTTTAATGCTAGGTCCAAATGTTACACCTGTTGCTGGTGCTGGTGCTGCTGCTGCCTTTGGAAGCGCTGGTCAGAATGTATGCCCTGAGGTCTTTGGTAGCTTTGTGTAAAGCCTGGGAGAGGCACATCTAATTTGGAAGATTTTGGTCCTATAGTCATGTCCTAGCTGCTAGAGAGGCAAAGAAAGTGAAACTGTGAATTTTTTTACCTTCTGTTTTGATAGAGTTCAGTCTCAAACAAATGGAAAATGCCCAACACTTAGGAAATGAGAAGGGCTTAAAGCTAGATGATTGCAAAGCATGGTAACATCCACAGAGTTGAGAGAGGTAGAATTTGGAGTGCTGTAGAAGTAATAATAGTATTTAGACTTACATTTGTAGTTGGAAATAGGGGAGTGGTGGTTCAAACAAATAGGTTTAGCCTTGTAGTAAAAATGATACTAGCTGAAACCTGGGCTTTACAAAGGAAAACATTTGAGAGAAGAAACCACTGGGAAAGAATCATGGTTATCTATATTAAATGAACATGAGAGAAAGAAACTTGGATGAACAGGCTCTCATTATGAAAACCAAATGAAGAGCTTCTAGTGAGACCTTAGTAAATTCTATGTGTTCAATTTACTTTTAAATGAATGAGGAGTCTAAGAGGGAAAGTAGAGACAGTGTCACATTGCCCGGGGACAGAAAGGATAAAGACTAAGAAGAATTAATTGGATTGGTTGAGTTTTAAAAGAAGAATTTCATCAGAATGGTGGTGATAGAATCTAAGAGCAAGTAGAGATTTACAAGGAAAAAGGAATTGGGATGAGAGTAAAGTGGCAGTAAGGGTCAAGTGCTTGAGGAAGTGAGAGATAAGACTTGTCAAAGGAAATACTTGGGGGAAAAAAGATTTATTGAGCACCTACTGCATAGTAACCATTTAAGTGCTTGCAGAAGCTAAGTGAACAGTGGACAAAGATCAGTGCCCAGGGGGTCCTTACACTCTGCAGGGATGAGGGGAGCCAAGTAGTTAACAATAAAAATAGCTAGTTTAATTTTATACTGGTTAAAGGTGGTAATGGCCCCCCCACTCCAGTACTTTTGCCTGGAAGATCCCATGGATGGAGGAGCCTGGTAGGCTGAAGTCCATGGGGTCACTAGAGGCAGACATGACTGAGCGACTTCACTTTCACCTACCTTTCACTTTCATGCATTGGAGAAGGAAATGGCAACCCACTCCAATGTTCTTGCCTGGAGAATCCCAGGGATGGGGAAGCCTTGTTGGCTGCCGTCTATGGGGTCGCACAGAGTCAGACACAACTGAAGCAACTTAGCAGCAGTAGCAGCAGCAAAGGTGGTAAGTAGAAAAAGCAAGTAAAGCAGGTTAAGAAAAATTTTAGTTGGATTTGTTCATCTTTTAAAGAAGAATTTCATTAGAATGGTGGGAATACAGGTCTCATAGGAACTAGTTGGGGTTTGGGGATAGGAGTGTTGCAGTGGTTCATGGAGTGTAGGAGAGGCTTAACTGAATTGAGAATGGAACGAAGAGTTGAAGAAGGTGATGGAGGGAGCTAAGTAGATATCAAAGGAAGGAGTGTTGTAGGCAGAGGAATGGGAGACCCAAAGTTCTGAGCTGGAGCATGCTTGATGTGTTTGAGGAACAGGATGAGGAAGGGGAAGAATAGTGGAAGAACCTAAAGAGATATTTGGAAGCAACCTTTTTTTTTTTTTTTTTCATGTTTCAACCCTATTCTCCTAAATCATCCCACCCTCTCCCTCTCCCACAGAGTCCAAAAGACTGTTCTGTACATCTGTGTCTCTTTTGCTGTCTCGCATACAGGGTTATTGTTACCATCTTTCTAAATTCCATATATATGTGTTAGTATACTGTATTGGTGTTTTTCTTTCTGGTTTACTTCATTCTGTATAATCGGCTCCAGTTTCATCCACCTTATTAGAACTGATTGAAATGTATTCTTCTAATGGCTGAGTAATACTCCATTGTGTATATGTACCACAGCTTTCTTATCCATTCATCTGCTGATGGACATCTAATTTGCTTCCACATCCTGGCTATTATAAACAGTGCTGCGATGAACATTGGGGTACAGGTGTCTCTTTCCATTCTGGTTTCCTCAGTGTGTATGCCCAGCAGTGGGATTGCTGGGTCATAAGGCAGTTCTATTTGCAATTTTTTAAGGAATCTCCACACTGTTCTCCATAGTGGCTGTACTAATTTGCATTCCCACCAACAGTGTAAGAGGGTTCCCTTTTCTCCACACCCTCTCCAGCATTTATTGCTTGTTGACTTTTGGATGGCAGCCATTCTGACTGGTGTGAAATGGTACCTCATTGTGGTTTTGATTTGCATTTCTCTGACAATGAGTGATGTTGAGCACCTTTTCATGTGTTTGTTTGTTAGCCATCTGTATGCCTTCTTCGGAGAAGCCACCTTTTATATGACCTTGTAAACCACCACAGGGACTTTAGAAGGACATCCTAAGCATCTACTCTAGGACTGACACAGCTCTTTGATTTTTTTTGTAGCTCACTATGGGGTTAATCTAAATCTTCATATACAATTCAGAAAGACTTCACACTTACTTTTCATAGGCTATTTTTATTTTTAACAACTTCCAGAAAGAGATAATGAAAAACCAATACAGAAAGATAATGTTATATAAGAGATGTAAAGTGAGGCAAGATTCTTTACTGAAGAGACAGAAGGTAAACTGCGATATAGTTTTTTTTTTTTTGCCTCAGAGTGAAGTGAACATCTTGTTGTTCAGTTGTCCATTTCTGA
>SJYA01001316.1:2662788-2709967 GCA_006410615.1 Neotragus moschatus | reverse complement strand
ATGGCTGAGTAATACTCCATTGTGTATATGTACCACAGCTTTCTTATCCATTCATCTGCTGATGGACATCTAATTTGCTTCCACATCCTGGCTATTATAAACAGTGCTGCGATGAACATTGGGGTACAGGTGTCTCTTTCCATTCTGGTTTCCTCAGTGTGTATGCCCAGCAGTGGGATTGCTGGGTCATAAGGCAGTTCTATTTGCAATTTTTTAAGGAATCTCCACACTGTTCTCCATAGTGGCTGTACTAATTTGCATTCCCACCAACAGTGTAAGAGGGTTCCCTTTTCTCCACACCCTCTCCAGCATTTATTGCTTGTTGACTTTTGGATGGCAGCCATTCTGACTGGTGTGAAATGGTACCTCATTGTGGTTTTGATTTGCATTTCTCTGACAATGAGTGATGTTGCGCACCTTTTCATGTGTTTGTTTGTTAGCCATCTGTATGCCTTCTTCGGAGAAGCCACCTTTTATATGACCTTGTAAACCACCACAGGGACTTTAGAAGGACATCCTAAGCATCTACTCTAGGACTGACACAGCTCTTTGATTTTTTTTGTAGCTCACTATGGGGTTAATCTAAATCTTCATATACAATTCAGAAAGACTTCACACTTACTTTTCATAGGCTATTTTTATTTTTAACAACTTCCAGAAAGAGATAATGAAAAACCAATACAGAAAGATGTTATATAAGAGATGTAAAGTGAGGCAAGATTCTTTACTGAAGAGACAGAAGGTAAACTGCGATATAGTTTTTTTTTTTTTGCCTCAGAGTGAAGTGAACATCTTGTTGTTCAGTTGTCCATTTCTGACTATATACATATAATTTAATGAAAAATTGAACACCCCTTTTAAACAAGTGTTTCTAAAAGAGCAGCTGTTGCTTTTGAACTTCCTCATTTTTTTTAAGAAATTTTTTAGTGAAGGTGCTAATGAGATATATTGAGTACTCAGAGTAGAAATTATGGTGACTATTTAAATCAAATTCATCATTTGGATTGGCCTTAAATCATCTGAATAAATTCAGATTTTATTTATGTCAATTAAGGTTGAATTTGAATTTGGCATAATCCTCAAGATAACTCTCTGGTTGACTAATTTTTTTCAGTTTTCATCTGGGTATTTTATAGTAACAGACATGACCGCTCAGGTTGTTGACTAATAGGAAACATAGAGCCAAGTGAACAGATAAAGGGATGCCTGTGTAACTAAGATTTTTGTATTAGACAAGAGTGGTATGAGAATTTCATATATTTTCTTTAGACTAGTGGGGATGTTGTTTCTAGTATGCCACTGATTTTATGTGCTATCGTGGTCTGCAAAGCTCATCTTTTTTATCCCCATAATGTAAGCACCTTACTTTTGTCACTTCATGTACATTTAGTATCCTCTGATTTGGCTATAATGCTTTGGATGGACCACAGAAGAAAAGGGTTTCACTAAGACTGAAGTCTGGTTTCGCTGTACGGTGATGTACTCTGATTGAATAAGGTCTATGTGTGGGGTTTTTTTTTTTTTTTTTTTTTATTACAAACTATTGGTTTAAACATTCAAACCAACCCTGAAACTTGTGAAAATTCTCCAGATATGGGGTATATTAGAAAGGCTTTAATGAAGCTATGATAGAAAATGTTTCTTCTCATAAAAAACTCGAAACACTAAACAGCTGTGCTTTATATCTGGGGACAGGTGAAGGAAGATAGGGAATTATATGCATGCGTGTGCATTTATACAAGATACAATATATTTCAGGCATCCTTTTGGTATCAGCCATCTGTCATTAGGAAAGTATTTTCAATAGACACAGTTGACTTCTGGCTGGTAGAAGGTCTAGCATGTTATGATTCTGATCTGAAAATTGTGGCAGTCTGACTTCTCATATTTGAAAATATTTTTGCATGTACATAGATTTTCAGTGTCACATTAAATCAAAACTAGCTTTCAGTAACCCTTGTATTTCTTCTAGCATCAATTTGTAGAAGACTACTAAGAGCGAAGTCTGCTAAGAAATGTGGAAATCATATACTGGCAGCACGACTGTTGAAAAAATACTGAAAAAGCTGATGGATGCTAAGTAAAACCAAACAGTTCTTTGTTATAAATGTCTTCTCTTTTACTTTAAGAAACTTTTCCTCATGTGATTCCTTACATACATACTTAGGTATTTTCCAAAGAGTGGAAAACAGATTTTCTAGGAGCTGGCTTCATATGATATGTGAACTTAAGCATATATTCTTCAAATGTTTAAATAGGGTTATACTCTAACTCCTTTTATATTTCTTTATTTGTGTAAACTAAGATGCACCTTCCTTCTAATTTATATTCAGAGGAATTTACAAGGAAACATACAAGGTAAAATTTTTTTGTATAATAATTTAAATTTTTCAGTTTATTTTCAGTTTAATACCAGTTCAAGTTGGATTTGCATGAAATTAATGCATAATTGACTCTAGGATGAAATAAGAGTAGAGTGATAGTAATTGTCTTTAAGAATTGATTTTTAAATGATGATTTTTATAATGGCTAGCAAGAGATGCAGAGAGATACTTGGAGGTTTTGCTTTTATGCTTAGGGGTGCATTAGTACTGATTTGATAAAGAAGGTAATATCCTTTGGAAGAGAGCTTCAGGTAGGACAAGTTAGTAGCTTCTGTGGTTCATTATTTTCCTAGTGAGTAACTTTAATACTGAAGAGACTGGGGCCAAAGTATTAAACAACAAAAATCCTTTTCTCACACAGTTCCTTGCAAGTGGGGCAAAGTAGATCTTCTCAACAGCTTTCTAATGTGTGAAGAAAATAGCATCTTTCATTAAAACAAACTTGGACTCATCTGGTGGAGGGGGGAGTGCATTACATTGTTCTAGTGACTTCCTTCACCCACTTTTTCTCTCTCCTAAGTTGACAGAGTTGCCGTACTATACCTGCTGAAGCACAGGTTGACCGAAGGGAAAATACTCTTTGCTCCCTCACCTTAGCTGCTTCACTGGTTAATAAACGTACACTGAAGGGCTGCTGGAAAAGTTAAAAAGATGTATACAAGACACTGCTTTAAATCAATGAACATAAGCTTTTTTTAAATTATTATTAATATACTTTTTATAAACAACTAATACACATGGTCTAGAGGCAAGTTACATCTTTCACTTTTATCTGAAACTGCTGACCTCTGAATTCACCGCTTTGATTACCGGAGTGTCTCTTGTCCCACTCCTCTGAATCCATAGGTTTAGGATTGAGGGTATCTGATCACTCATTTCCTCTAGCCTTCAGAATTTCTGGCAGTCATGTTCTCTGAGTGAATCTTATCAGCCTATGTCTCTGAGTCTTCCGTCAACTGAGTGGATGGTTTCTGCCCCAGTTATTTCTTGCAGAGCAGAAGCATGTGAGTCTCTACCCAGTGAAATATTGGTGACTGATCCTATCTACCGGTGACCAGCTCCAGGCCTCTTTGGCTCAGACTTACTCAGTATTCTCATCTGTAAGTGGAAATGATATCCCTGGTGGCTCAGACAGTAAAGAGCCTGCCTGCAATGTGGGAGACCGTGGTTCGATCCCTGAGTCAGGAAGATCCACTTGAGAAGGAACTGGCAATCCACTCCAGAATTCTTGCCTGGGCACTCCCATGAACAGAGGAGCCTGGTGGTTTATACAGTCTATGGGGTCACAAAGAAGCAGACAGAACTGAGTGACTAACACTCACTCCCTCATACAAGGAGGCAGTGAGGACCAATGCGGCAATGTATGTTAGTTACATAGCGTAGAGCCTGAAGAGTAAAAGTTCACCAAGCGGTATGTAACATCATTAGCATCATCGTCCTATTATCTTTTAGAAATAGCCTATTTATCCTTCTGGGTTACTTACTTTCCAGCTCCTGTCAAGACATCTCCCTCTCATTCAAATTTAGTTTCTTATCTGAGGCAGTCATATGACCGGATGACGGGTTGAATAATATGCAATGAATAACATACAGAATAATCTCACATTTTATGTATCACCTGGTTCCCTATTCCTGGAGCACAAGTGTGACCTTCAGTTCAATTCAGTCATATTCTTCGGCACTCAGCCTTCTTTATAGTCCAACTCTCACGTCCATCAGTTCAGTTCACTTGCTCAGTTGGGTCCAACTCTTTGCAACCCCATGAACTGCAGCACACCAGGCCTCCCTGTCCATCACCGATTCCTGGAGTTCACCCAAACTCATGTCCATTGAGTCAGTGATGCCATCCAACCATCTCATCCTCTATCATCCCCCTTTCTTCCTGCCCCCAATCTTTCCCATCATCAAGGTCTTTTCCGTCAGCTCTTCGCATCAAGTGACCAAAGTGTTGGAGTTTCAGCTTCAACATCAGTCCACCCAGGACTGAACTCCTTTAGGATGGACTGGTTGGATCTCCTTGCAGTCCAAGGGACTCTCAAGAGTCTTCTCCAACACCACAGTTCAAAAGCATCAGTTCTTTGCTGCTCAGCTTTCTTTATAGTCCAACTGTCACATCCATACATGACTACTGGAAAAACCATAGCCTTGACTAGATGAACCCTTTGTTGACAAAATAATGTCTCTGCTTTTTAATATGCTATAAAAGTTATGACCAGCTGGTCATAAATTTTCTTCCAAGGAGTAAGTGTCTTTTAATTTTGTGGCTGCAGTCACCATCTGCAGTGATTTTGGAGCTGCCCAAAATAAATTCTGTCACTGTTTCCACTGTTTCTCCATCNGACAAAATAATGTCTCTGCTTTTTAATATGCTATAAAAGTTATGACCAGCTGGTCATAAATTTTCTTCCAAGGAGTAAGTGTCTTTTAATTTTGTGGCTGCAGTCACCATCTGCAGTGATTTTGGAGCTGCCCAAAATAAATTCTGTCACTGTTTCCACTGTTTCTCCATCTATTTGCCGTGAAGTGATGGGACCGGATGCCATGATCTTAGTTTTCTGAATGTTGAGCTTTAAGCCAACTTTTCACTCTCTTCTTTCACTTTCATCAAGAAGCTCTTTAGTTCTTCATTTTCTGCCATAAGGGTGGTGTCATCTGTATATCTGAGGTTATTGATATTTCTCCCAGCAATCTTGACTCCAGCTTATGCTTCTTCCAGCCCAGCGTTTCTCATGATGTACTCTGCATATAAGTTAAATAAGCAGGGTGACAATATACAGCCTTGACGTACTCCTTTTCCTATTTGGAACCAGTCTGTTGTTCCATGTCCAGTTCTAACTGTTGCTTCCTGACCTGCATACAGGTTTCTCAAGAGGCAGGTCAGGTGGTCTGATATTCCCATCTCTTTCAGAATTTTCCACAGTTTATTGTGATCCACACAGTCAAGGGCTTTGGCATAGTCAATAAAGCAGAAATAGATGTTTTTCTGGAGCTCTCTTGCTTTTTCCATGATCCAGCGGATGTTGGAAATTTGATCTCTGGTTCCTCTGCCTTTTCTAAAACCAGCTTGAACATCTGGAAGTCCACAGTTCACGTATTGCTGAAGCCTGGCTTGGAGAATTTTAAGCATTACTTTACTAGCGTGTGAGATGAGTGCAATTGTGCGGTAGTTTGACTGCTGATAACTTGACCCAAATCAAGGCAGTACCTCCAATATACTACTACACAGAATACTGGCATTTAAAAAGGCAGTTTCACTTAAAAATACCTCTAATTGGGTACTAAAAATTTGATTAAGTACTGATCATTGAGTACATCATTTTAATATTTTTGTGATGAAATGGACAGAACACATAAAGCGTTTTGCTGCATACTATAAGGTTCTCAAGAGGAAATGCACACGTGCTACAAGCCCTGCCAGCTGCTTTTTTCATCAATCACCATTTTCACTTGAAAGAACGACAAACAGACATACTATGGTTATTCAGACTTAGATGTTTTCCAAGAGTTTTCTTGATAATGAATGAAACAAACCTGTCACTTCAAGGAACACGACTGACAGCTTTTGTTGCCAATGATAAAATTTTAGTTTTCAGCAAAAGCCGAAATTTTGGAATATTGCATCTACTACCATGAGCTTGACAGCTTTCCTTTACATAAAGACTTTTCTGATATCAGTGGTGTTATTAACCACCACATTTTTTTTTATTAGTAGACTTCATTTGGATTTTTAGAAGTTTCAGGTTTAGAGAGAAACTGAGCAGATCTTTTAAAGGGTTTCTAAATTCTCCGTCTCCCTACAGAGTTTCTCCTATTATTAACATCTCACAATAGTATGGAACATGCATTACACTGATGAACTCATACTGATATATTACTATTAACTAAATTCCATAGTGTGTATTACTGTCTACTCTTTGTGTGGTACACTTCTGTGTGTCTGGACACATCTGTAATGTCATGTATCCACATTACAGCACCCTAGAGAATAGTTTCACTGTCCTAAAATTTTTCTATGCTTCATCCCTCTCCTTCATGTCTTTTTAAAATTATCTCTGTAGCTTTCCCTTTTCCAGGATGTCATATAGGTAGAATCATACAGTAGGTAGACTTTTTATGCTGGCTTCTGTCACTTCCCAATATGCCTTTAAGTTTTCTCCATATCTTTTCATGGCTTGATGAAAAGATAGCTTCTTTCTTTTTATCACTGAGTAATATACAATTGCTTACACATATCACAGTTTACATATCCATTTACCTATTGAAGGACATTTTGACTGTTTCTAATTTGAAGCAATTATGAATAAAGTTACTGTAAACATTTGTGTCCAGGCTTTTGTGTGGGTATATACGTTTTCAATTCATTTGGGTAAATATCTAGAAGTGTAATCTCAAAATCACATGGTAAGATACTACATTTCACTTTGCAAGAAACTG
Source organism: Neotragus moschatus (assembly GCA_006410615.1). Classification (NCBI taxonomy): domain Eukaryota; kingdom Metazoa; phylum Chordata; class Mammalia; order Artiodactyla; family Bovidae; genus Neotragus; species Neotragus moschatus. The sequence goes on along the minus strand of SJYA01001316.1, from coordinate 2,703,149 downwards.
AAACTCTTCAGGTGGTTGTAGAATTTTTCATTCTCTCCAACAACGAATGAGAGTTAGTTGCTTTACCTCCTTGCTAGCAATTGGTGTTGCTGTTAGATTTTAGTAATTCTAATAGGTATTATTGGTGTCTCATTGTTTGAATTTGAAATTCCCTAATAACATATGATGTTGAGCAAATTTTAATATGCTTATTCCACATCTATCTTCTTTGGTGAGGTGCCTTTAAGATCTTTAGCCTATTTTATAATTGTGTTGTTGCTGTTTAATTGCTGAATTCTGTGTATATTTTGGATATAAGTCCTTTCTCAGGTACGTGTTCTGCAAATATTTTCTCCCAGCCTGTGATTTGTCTCTTTATATTTTTAACTGTGCCTTTTGCAGAGTAGAAATTTTATTTTTAAGATATTTGCCTTATGAATTTTCTTTCAGGGATTGTGCTTTTGGTGTTTAAAAACCTCATTGGCCAATAGAGGTAATTTAGATTTTCTTCTAAATTATCATCTATAAATTTTAGAGTTTTGCGTTTTACATTTAGGCCAGTTATTTATTTTAATTTTTATAAATGGTGTAAGATATGTGTTTAGGTTCATATTTTGCATATTGATGTCCAGTTGTTCTAACACCATTTGTTGAAAAGATTGCCCTTTCTACATTGAATTGCCTTAGCTACTTTGCCAGAGATAATCTGTAAAGGTCTCTTTCTTGAACCTCCATTCTGTTCCACTGATTTATTTGTTTATTCTTTCACCAAAACATTTGTCTTGATTATTATGGTTTTAAAATAAGTCTTGAAGTAAGGTTAATTCTCCAATTTTGGGCATTTTCTTCAATATTATGTACTATTCAACACAGCATTATGTTGGCTACTTGAGAGATTTGTCTTTCCAAATACACTTCAATTATTCCTTTAAAACAATTTTGTTGACATTCAGATTTTGATTGAGATTGCACTGACTTTATAGATCAAGTTGGGGAGAATTAACATCTTAATATTAATAATCTCCCTATCCACGAATATAGACTACCTCTCCATTTATTTAGATCTTTGATTCCTTTCATTCAGTTCAGTTCAGTTTAGTCACTCAGCCAAGTTCAGCTCTTCGCAACCCCATGGATTGCAGCACGCCGGATTTCCTTGTCCATCACTAACTCCCAGAGCTTGCTCAACTCATATCCATCAAGTTGGTGATGCCATTCAATCATCTTATCCTCTGTCATTCCCCTCTCCTCCTGCCTTCAGTCTTTCCCAGCATCAGGGTCTTTTCCCATGAGTCAGTTGTTCACATCAGGTGGCCAAAGTATTAGAGTTTCGGCTTCAGCATCAGTCCTTCCAATGAATATTCAAAACTGATTTCCTTTAGATTGACTGACTGGTTTGATCTCCTTGCAGTCCAAGGGACTCTCAAGAGTCTTCTCCAACNAAAACTGACCTTTTCCAGTCCTGTGGCCACTGCTGAGTTTTCCAAATTTGCTGGGATATTGAGTGCAGCAGTTTCACAGCATCGTGTTTCAGGATTTGAAATAGCTCAGCTGGAATTCCATCCCCATCCGCTAGCTTTGCTTGTAGTGATGCTTTCTAAGGCCCACTGGACTTCACGTTCCAGGATGTTTGGCTTTAGGTGAGTGATCACACCATCATATCATGATTATCTGGGTCATGAAAATCTTTTTTGTATAATTCTTCTGTGTATTCTTGCCACCTCTTCTTAATATCCTCTTCTTCTGTTAGGTCCATATTATTTCTATCCTTTATTGAGCCTATCTTTGCCTGAAATGTTCCCTTGATATCTCTAATTTTTTTTAAAGAGGTCTCTAGTCTTTCCTATTCTGTCCTCTATTTCTTTGCATTGATCTCTGAGGAAGGCTTTCTTATCTCTCCTTGCTATTCTTTGGAACTCTGCATTCAAATAGGTGTATCTTTCCTTTTCTCCTTTGCTTTTTCACTTCTCTTCTTTTCACAGCTATTGTAAGGCCTCCTCAGACAGCCATTTTACTTGTTTGCATTTCTTTTTCTTGGGGATGGTCTTGATCCCAGTCTCCTGTACAATGTCATGAACCTCCATCCATAGTTCATCAGGCACTCTGTCTGTCAGATCTAGTCCCTTAAAACTGCTTTCTCACTTCCACTGTATAATCATAAGGGATTTGATTTAGATCATACCTGAATGGTCTAGTGGTTTTCCCTGATTAGCCTTTATTTGCATCACACTGAAACCAGGTATTGCTAGAATTATGCCTGTACGGGGTTCAGAGGTCCTGGGGCAGTCTGGAGGTTTATTATTGTTTTGTTTTTACTTTAAGTCTATAGCTTATCTTAACAAACTAACTGAGTTCATTTTCATTAGTAGCTTAATTGTGTAAGTTGCCTTTAATTCTCTGCTACTCTTTAATGTTGTTTTTTTGGTATCTAGTCTTATCTTATATGCAGACTGTACAGGTCCTTGTTATATTCATGGTCTGACATAGGCTTTTTAAAAAAACCTCACTATCTCTAGGTAAATGATAGTGTCCTATATTTAAGATATTATTCTGTTAGAAAATTCCATGAAACATCTTTTTGCAATGGGTTTGTGCTGATGATCAAATTATACCCTCTAAGTCCATAGTGTTACATTATTTTAGGAGAATCAAGTTTGGGCTTATTTGTTCTCTTTTATAAGCTCTCAGATCCCTTTATTGAGTTGTGAGGAGTAGCAATGATAAAAGACCAACACTGAAAGCCTGTATCAGAAGATATTATGTCTATTTCATAATATTGGGACTGTACCCTGTTAATAATGATCATATTTGTATTAGGTAAAAGTGGCTTATACTATTGATTGGTATTTAATTTCATTAAGATATGTTCAGAGTATTTTATAACAAATACTCTTATTACTTTTACAAATGCCTCCAAAAGGAGACCTTCTATGATGGTTGTTACAATTTCATAGTTTTAGTTTTTGATATATATCTTTAGTGAACAATTATTTCAGGAAAAGATATCAATCTGCTAAAATCATTGACCTTGTTTATAAGTAAAGGTTTGGAAATTTTAAATCTGAAGTGCAATCTGGTCATCTCTTTTTACTTGTGTGTGAAATTTTTTTGTTGCTAGTGGTAACTGTAGAGAATTTTTTTCAAATGGCACCCTTTTAATAACAATGGTCTCCCCAAATATACTGTGGCATAGCTTTAAACTTTATTAAGTCTGTCTTGGACTCCCCCTTCCTCTCTCTGAGTAAATGGAAGAAAAGTTTGGCAGGCTCCATGCTGTGCACTTGATTGATGTCCAGAACATCTGAAGGACTTTTGTGTCCTGCCTGCTCTCCATGAGTGCATAATGTGTGAATACTTAAAGAAGGTCAGCCCTTATCACATGTAATCTAGGCCTGAAGGCAGATCAGCAGTGACAGTCATATCCCGTAAGTAAGAACACACATCATCCTCTACATGCTTTAGAGAAGTTGTGGGATATTTTTTCTCTCTTTTTACCCCTTCCCACTCATGGGAGGACCTTGGCAGAGCCATGCAAACAGGGAGAAGACGTGCTCGGAATAATGTGTCACTCCTCGGAGGGAGGAAGGGATTGTTTATTTGTCATGATGTGATGGTCTTTCACTGTGCAGCTGAAGGGAGCTTTGGGTTGTTAATGACTAGTGATGTGGAATGCTGCAAATTAGAATGGGGTGGGGAGGCAAGAGGCAGCCTGAAAGCCGCTGAATTTGTGGCCTTTGTAAACCCCAGAGTCAGGAAAAAAGGTTTTTTGCACACTTAAGTTCTATTGTTTATTTTTTCTCCGATAAGGGAGTAACTTTTTATATTATTTTGTAAGTGCAGAGCTGAAAATCAGAATGACAAGACGCATTAGCCAGTACAATTCTGAACACACTTTTCTATTTTTGCGCAACTAGTGTGAAAGTATGAGAACTATTTTACTGCAAAACTCTGTGTCATGGTAGGTACTTAAAATGCTATAACTTCTAATAGGAGCAAGAAGAGAACTGTTTTTTATGTGTCTGTGTGTTTGAGCAGAAGTTTAAAAGTAAACATTCCAAACAATATTAGCAGAGATGTTTAAGTGTTAAAGAAAATAACACTCACCTTATTGTTTTCATGGAGACTATTAAGGATATTTTTGCATTTTCTTATATAAAAAGGAAAATATTCTTCATCTAATCTCAAAAATTTTGCTAGTTTCTTTTGAAATGCAATCAGCTGCAAGAAGTAGTTGTGGTCAGGTCATACAATGGAGACTGTGCAGACACCCCATTCGGAGGCCAAGGCATTGCTTCCTATGTATGTAAGATAAAATAAAAAATCAAATTAGGAGCTATAGGGGCTTCCTTACCAATGTCTCTCTCCCAGTCTGCTCTTCCAGCCCAGTTTCTCTGCGCTCAAGGCATATCCAAGATTTCATGTTCTCAGCAAACATTGCTCTTTTTCCTGCTCATAAATGTCTGTACTGTCTGTTCTCTTTGCTTGGAATCCCTCTGCCCTCCCTGTACCCAGTGAATTCCTACTTATCTTTGAAGACCTAGTTCAAATGCCTCTTCCCCACAAGTCCAGTCCCACCCCCGGCCAGAATTAATCTTTGTTTATGCACTGTCTTTCCCGTGTTCCCTCAGCAGAGCCGGCCGTGTCTGTAGTGCCCTGTCGTGATTTGGTTGTGTTTGTCTTCGCCCGCTACAAGGTAGGCTTTGTCCTACAGGCAGGTATGGTGTAATGTTCCCGTACCCCCTTCACTTGACACAGTCCCCCACATATAGTTTAAAAAACTGTGTCTATATATAAAATCAGGAGATTTGGAGGAGTTTTATGTGAAAATAAGTCAGAAGTTGAAACTGTTATAAACTAGTCTCATATTTCAAACTGCTTCTTGTATTTCTTCAATTACGTAATGATTTAATAAATGAGGTACATAAAATAATTAAATATTTGCTTTGTGAGTATGAGTTTTTAAAACTCAATTATTCTAAGATATATATATGTATGTGTTATGTCTTTATTTTAGTGATATCATTTGTGACATGAAGAATTTGGCAAATGTCATATTAAAGATTAACAATATTAACATTAATGTTAATAAGGATTTTTTTTTTTTTTCAAGAGGCAGGAGAGTGATTAGTGAAAGTTGTCAGGAAGTTGACTATTTTCTGATGTCCTCCTATGTACTGGGCACTGTATTCAGTAATTTCTGTTGATTTACTTGTCTACTTGGTATAACAATCTTAACAGGTACTGAGTAGATTATAGAACAGAGAGCTTAAATAATTTACCCAAGATTATACAGATGACACAAATAGGCTTTCTCTACAAGATGGATCCACAAACCTAGAATGAGTGCATCTGTGTATGAATTCTACAGATGATACAGAGTGATGACTTGTATTCATATTGGTAATACTAGCTGCAGTGTTCTTTCTTTCCTTGCCCCTCTCAGGTGTACAAGTTCAATTTGATACCTTTCAATATTCTCTCAGAGCTTTCTTTGAAGCCTCATTTGGTGTGTACTTTACAGGGAGTGGGCTAAATCATATGCAAATATAGATTTTTTTTCCTTTGCTAAGTCAGATTTCTGATCTGCATTACAAGAATTTTTAAAGATGTTCTGAGCCTGTTTGTCTGGAATTGAAGTATGTGTTTTATACAACATCTCCTGCATTGTTGGTCCCTGAAAGAAAGGTGAAAGGGTTAGTTGCTCAGTCATGTCCAACTCTTTGCGACCTCATAGAGTGTAGCCCACTGGGCTCCTCTGTCCATGGAATTCTCCAGGCAAGAATACTGGAATGGGTTGTCATTTCCTCCGCTAAGGGATATTCCTGACCCAGGGATTGAACCCGGGTCTCCTGTATTGCAGGCAGATTGTTTACCATTTGAGCCATCAGGGAAACCCGGCACATGTTAAATGGTAAAGGCAAAACGGAGGGAATTAATAGGGCTACCTCTCGAATTTCTTCGTATAAGTTAAAAAAAAAGGAAAGAAAGAAATCGGTATTGCCAAAAACTTTGACTAAATGAAAAACTCTCCTCACACTTCTAATTTTCACTTCTACTCACATGAGTGAGTATGTGAGAATTGCTCAATCATGTCCAAGTCTGTGCGACCACATAGACTGTAGCTTGCCAGGCTCCTCTCTCTGTGGAATTCTCCAGGCAAGAATACTGGAGTGGGTTGCCATTTCCTTCTCCAGGCGATCTTCTTGACTCAAGGTTTGAACCTGGGTCTCCTGCATTACAGGCAGATTCTTTACCATCTGAGCCACCAGTGAAAGTGAAAGTCGCTCAGTTGTGCCTGACTCTTTGCAACCCCAGGGACTATATATATAGTCCATCGAATTCTCCAGGCCAGAATACTGGAGTGGGTAGCCTTTCCCTTCTCCAGGGGATCTTCCCAACCCAGGGATCGAACCCATGTCTCCTGCATTGCAGGAGGATTCTTTACCAGCTGAGCCACAAGGGAAGCCCTCTACTCACATAATTGGAGATTCAGGTTCAGAGACTCATCTTATATTCTGAAATCTTAAACCTTTATAAAAATTCATTAAGCCAGTTCATGCTCAAAAGCCTGTCAGTTATTTATATGATAGATAGCCTAAACTCTGTAACCGTAATTCAGAGTCCCGCACAGTCTGCTTCCACTCTGTCTAGCTTTCTTTCCAACCGTTTACTATAGGAGCCATCTGTTCCAGTAAGGTTTTTTTTGTCTCATGCTATTGCACAAATGAAATATTTAATCCTGCCTCTAATCCTTGCTCATATAATTTCCTCTCTTTCCATCTCCTCTATCTCTGTATAAGTTCAATTCATATTTCAGCATCCAACTCTGCCTTCAATGTTGGTCCCAATCTAATCCATCCCTTACTCTGGTTTTCCATCTTTATTCCATTTGAAGACACTTCATTTTAAAGTGACTACTGTTTTTTACTTAGTTCTCTATTACATATACACTGCTTTTTCTGTGGTACTGTGAGCTTCTTGAGTGCATTTACTTCAGCTAGCACATAGTTCATCAGAAATAGTTGCTGGTATGTCTTGTTTTGAACTGAACTAGGATTTTGGGGCGAGAGCAACTATTCTCTCTTTATGCTTTGTACCATTTGTGGATGCCCATATTGGGGAAATGTGAGCAGTGGGAGCTGTCCCACATTTTAGCCATTCACTCTTCATCCCAGAGCTCAAGGCTAGGTTCCAAATTGGCATTGGAACCATGTTGTGATGTGGCACTGAGCCAAATGTAGAAAGTTTGGGCAAGAGGTTCTGTTTGCTTGATTTTGGTCTGCTCTTCACTCATGTGACCCCTTTGATCCTGATCACTCTTATTCATTTTAGTGTGCCTCAGTCTCCCTAAAAGGAATATGGATAAATGATACTGAAAGATTATACCTCCCCAAACTTCTATTTTCCTGAGAAGTAAGGTGTGTGGATTCTGTGAAATGCTTAACAAGTAGTTTAAGCTTAGAATATTCCAAAATTTTCTATGTGGTTAAAAATATTGTATTGGTGGGAAATTCCATTTCATGCAATGGAACTGAGGATGTTGGATTGATAGTATTAATAGCATTTATTAAATCTTAATAAGCAATTGTTCAGCTACTCTAAGACAGAGGATAGATTTGAATGCCATCTGTTAGGATAGTACTGGGAGTTGCTGGTATGTGTGAAGAGAAGTGGGGGCGTCTCTTAAGAAGGAGAAGATAGCAGAGATTTTTTTCCCCAAGAAAGTGATTCTTAAAATTTCAAGTAAACGCATTCTAATGCTTAGATATAACCATTGAATTATGTCTCTGCTCTTATATATCCTTTATCATGCGAATGGATTAGATTTAATAACTACTTTTGTTTGTATCTGTCTATGGTGATATCGTTCTTTCTATGACACTGAAAATTTGTTTATATTTTTTGCTGTTCTTTAATTATCAACAGTTCCCAGAATGAATCAGAGTCTTTCAAAACGTCCCTTAGTATCAGACAGGTCACTCAGAATATCATTAGAAAGTTGAAATATTACAAAATATTCATAGTTATATTGAGGCACAATTATAATTAACATGTAAAACATTGAATAACTTACCTTGGTTTTATTCACGTAATAAAATAGGTTAGGTCACAATACTTTTTTTTTTTTTTGCTCTATAGAAAACTTTAAACTATAGTCATATCAAATTAATTAATGACTAGCTTAGCTGAAATCTTTCAACTTGGAATATTCATTAAAGATGCCTTTTGTATGTGACCCTTTTTTGTATCCGTGCACTCGATTCAGAAGCATTTGCCTCATTATATAAATGTTGATGTAGTGTAAGAAAATGCCATAACATGACACTTTGATGTGTTGGAACATTTCTATCGTGTTATCAAAGAAAAATTTTTTGTTTCTTCTTGCCTTTCTACGATTCCCAAAGAATTACCATTCATAGCAGGGGGTGGGGGGGAAAAGCAAAAACCCTTAACAGAAGAAATAAGCAGTTACATGTCAGCACAGTATAGGTGTGTGTCTCTCCGGAATGTCTCCACAGCTGCCCAGGAGGTGTGGGGACTTCGGCGTGGTCAGTCCAGCGCGAAGTCCCGCCTGCCCTGGCCTCTGTGTGGACAGCTGGGTCAGGCTCCTTTCTTAAGAAAACAACCCAGCCCGGGGTCCTCACCGCCCTTTGTTGTCCTCCCCACGAGGTGATCAGTTGAAGTCTCCGTGGTGACAGAACCAGTTTGTAACAGGCTTGTCTTTCACGGTCCTGTCTAGGGCTTGCTGGCAGGCTTGCCGGAAGCTCTGACAAGAGTGGCCGCAGAGGAGTCTCCGTGAAAGAAGGAAAGGCGAGAAACAGGAGGCTTAAACGGGCAGGTCACATTGACTGCTCTCCTGCTGCAATGGGTTGGCTGGACGAACTAAACTGGCAGCTTCACATTTCCTTGCTCATTCTGCTGTCCATGCACACGAGGGGTAAGAAGATCAGTGCCCCGCCGTAGAGTGCTGACAGGGGCTCCGTGAATGTCTGGTTTCGTGGTTTTTATCACAGAAGGGAAAGTTCAGGGCAGAAGTTCAACGGCTAAGCATTTCTAGCTCCCGTCCTGCAACTGCTCTGCGACCTTACTACTTTCTCTGTCAGGGCAACGCTTTGTAGAGAGTGTGTCAGAATGATTTTAAAAGGGATGCAAAGTTTCTGTTTTCTCTAGCAATTAATTATGTGCGGTCTAGTTTGGAACTTTGAGGTTGATTGTCAACATACTGTGACAGTTTATATGATGAATTTAAGAAAACAGTCTAATAAACTTTGTTTGGATCATTTAAATTTATTTGAGTCTTGTTAGGTTTTTTATAGTTAGCTAATTAACTTTGAAGTTCATTGTAATTTTACATGGATGCATTGAGTAAATCTGTAGTTTTATAATGACAATAATTGTAATTTGTGAATATGTCAGATGTTTACCCATATTTAAGAACAGGGACTTTCTTAGTGGTCATTTTGTTCAGAAGAATTATTCTTGTATAAAGTTGCCCAAAGGAGAAAAAAATTTTTTTAATTATTTTAAAGAGCTAAAAGAGTAATTATGAAAATAGGTGAACTATTTTCAAGTTAGAAGAAGGATAACTTAAAATGAAACAATTGTCTGTGATAGTGATTGGTAGTGAGGAAGTCACAAAGTTGTAAATGAGGAAATAGCCCTTGTATAAAAAAGCCAGGTGACAAAGGGAATATGTGTGAGGTCGAAATGCATTTACAGGTCATATATTTGTACTGACACTTATCAGATTAATTTTTCATAATCTACCAGTGTTCCAAAACACTATATAAGTATTATATTTTGTTGCTTGGCTCCACGAAAAAAATGCTTTTAATTTCTGGTTATAGATATGTGTAATTCAAAAGAGTTTTGTATGTTGATATAAGCAAACAACATGTAATTCATTTACTTCGTTTGCTAATGTATTTTCCAAAAATTGTTGTAATCTGATACCTTCTAGAAGAGGCAGAAAGACCTCAGGGAAACTTTCTTAAGAATGTCCCAAGAAACTCAAAGCATGATATATATAAAGTGAAAAATCTTATCCCTCTACTCATGCTGCCACTATTTCTTGATTGCCTAAGGGCAATTTTTCATTCCCTGTTGATCATTTTCCTTGAAACCTATGCATACATAGACTATTTATCATTATGTCAGCCAAGAGTGGAGAGGCTCTATGCTACAGACCGAATCTTTGAATCATAAATACTAGGATTAGAATACACCTTAAGATATAGTATTGTGTTGTTGACTTCAGTGAGAAGGTTGAAGCCCAGAGACATTCCCTGCTTTTTTCTGTGAAGCATAACCTTTTTAACACCCTGTTCGGAGCCCTTTCACATGAGTGCCCATGTGGGTCTGTGTGTGTCTACTAATTTATTTCATAGCATAGTGGTTAAGAGTATGAACTCCGGAGCCAGAATGCCTGGGTTTGAATCTTAGCTTTACCACTTACTAGACTGTAAACTAAATGAGGAGTCTTATTGGCGCCTCGATTTTCTCAACTGTGAAATGGGCATAACAATAATAATAATAATAACAACAACTAATCATAGGATTGACTTGATTACTAAATAATTAGTAAATATATACAAAGCACTTAGAGGAGTGATAGTGCAGACTATTGTCTAAGAGTTTGCTATTATTAGTATCATTAGTAATAATGTTAATCTGTGTAGGAATAGGAGACAGCCAATCTGGAAATGGAAATTGAGACAAGACTTTAAAAGAATTCCATAGCTCATCTTAGTGTGCTGTGCTTAGTCACTCAGTTGTATTTGCCTCTTTTTGTGACTCAATGGACTGGAGGCAACCAGGCTCCTCTGTCCATGGGGATTCTCCAGGCAAGAATACTGGAGTCGGTTGCCATGCCCTCCTCCGGGAATCTTCCCAATCCAGGGATCAAACCCAGGTCTCCTACATTGCAGGCAGGTTCTTTACTGCAGTGCAGACTGTGATTAACATACTGAATCTCAGTTTTTATTCCTAGCTTTGTCACTAATGAAATGTTCACTGTTTTTGAAGAATCTAACTGTAACCTTGTGTAAAATAAGTTTCTTTTTTTTTTTCCTGGAGAAAACACATTTTCCTGTATGAAAACAGAGTGTACTATACAGAGAGACTATGAGCTCAACCAGGACCAAGTAACTTTGACTCCTGAAGTTAAATATTCATTGACAACTTGTAATGCGTTATGATCATTAATTAGCATGTTCTTCAGAAAGAATGATAATCACTAAGATAGGTATATATGAAGCATGGACCTTTGTAGTGGTCATGACTTGTTAAGTGAATGACAAAGCCACGATTAATGTTCTGAGACCTTAAATACTTGAAGTAACTGTGTTTCAAAATGACAGCTTGAGACATTTGGAGAGTGTGTGCTTCAGGCTAATACAAATATTTAGTTAGTTAAATATATGGAAACCTAAACATTCTACATGGAAGGAATATGTCCGTTATTCTAGTTCTACCTTAAATGGTGCAAANTTAAATACTTGAAGTAACTGTGTTTCAAAATGACAGCTTGAGACATTTGGAGAGTGTGTGCTTCAGGCTAATACAAATATTTAGTTAGTTAAATATATGGAAACCTAAACATTCTACATGGAAGGAATATGTCCGTTATTCTAGTTCTACCTTAAATGGTGCAAAGCTCTGCAAAGTCACAGCAAGTGGAACTGAGTAGCTAGGTTGGCCTGTGTGTGGGGTGATTGATCAGCATAAATCTTATCACTGCTTAAATCTTATCTTAAACGTTTTACTTGAGGAGACATAGTCTAAGAAAGAAAGGAGAAAGTGTACATGTTGGTAGGTTTTGAACATTGTGTTTTTTATATTGGCACATTGTGATTGCTTCAGGAATGTATTTTTTTTAAACTCGAGATATGGAATTGCCTCCTTCTAAAAGTGAAAAGGTGACCTGTAATGGTGAAGAGCTGTAGTGTTCATTTCTGCTTGAAATATAGTATTTTAGAGATTGATTTATTGATGCCACCCTGCCCCTTGTTTCTCAAATCACAATAGGGAATTACAGGCAGTCCTAATGAACATAGTACAACGTGTAAACAGTGTTTAGCATCATTTTGGTCACTACCATTCTTGTGAAGTTCTCCCAAAGGAATTTAGTGAGGTTATAAAGGTGATAGATTGAGGGACCTAAAAAGTAAAGGATGCTTTCTGTTTATTCTAACACATTGGTGGCAACAGTGCACCCTTCCTGACAAGGATGTTCCTCATGCTCTGGCATTTTGAAAGGTGAGATGTTTATTTGGCTTCTTGTTAAATGTATATGTGAAGATTTTCACAGTGCCTGTGCCCCCCCCATAAAATCATAGTAATAGATTATTACAACAATCAGATTAAAATAAAAATTGATAGCCAACGTTCGGTCTTTAGGGGTAATTCTATATCAATGAAGAGTTACTGGGGGAAAAGGCAAGATAGGAAGTGCGTATTAGCTCTTTGGGAATAGAGGAAAACCCCCAAACCCAATGAACAAAAGCAGGCCCCAGTCTCCATGGCCCCTGCAGTTTTACATAACCAGGATTTTACATCCTGCTACTTCATTGCCAGGTCGCATTTCGTACATTTCCTACTGTAATATTTGTGTTTGATCTGGTTGACACTAATTTAAAACTGTTAAACAAATTATGCTATTAAATATTTTCAGTAGAATTAAGACAAATAGGAAGTGCAGTAACAGGAGGAAAATAAACATTGCTGCAAATGTGTAGTTTCAAAATTAAAATGGTAGTATTGCTATGGGGCATCAACTTTTGGTAGTATTTTTGAGTGAAAAATGATCCTTGTTGCCATATGGCACAGTATAGTGAAAATCTGAACTGTTAGACCGACACATCTGTTAAATGCATAAACATGGGTCTGTGTTTAAAATGTTTTCTACTGCAGCTATTATGTGGCACTTCCAACAATTAATCTTGGGCTGTTAATCGGGAGTAACTGCACCTTGTGGTGAGCATCATAGATGTAAGAAATTTGATCTCTGTGGCAATTTACCTGGGAGGAAAGTGGCTACATTATACTTCTCAATTTAAATTCTGTAGAGTAGATTGGATTCAACACATTGACATTGCCATTGAGTGCAAACACAAATTGTTTAGTTTTATCATTTGTTATGAGAAGTTGTCGTCTTTAAATTTGCAGTGATGGCTACCATGTATTTAAGGCATATGTATCTCTCAATATCTGTGCATATATAATTTTAACCTTTCAAGTACAAATACATGAAAGCTTCTGAAAACATATTGTTATCAGAGTTCAGATTAGTTTTTGTGTGTGTGTCTTTGTGAGCCAGTTGAATTTGAAATTTCACAAATCTTTTATTGACTTAAAATAACTGCTAGGAACAAATCTAGGAATATGTTTTCTGCTAATTTTTCAAATGTGTATCTCATTTTTAGAATTCGGACAGGACATTAGGCAAATCTTTAAGTAAGACAGTGTACTGACAATTAAAACCAGCTACGTTGTCTATCAAGCTTTCTTATGCTACATTTTAGGTTCAGATGGACCCTTTTGGTCTTGATTATCATACTTTTTTCCATCTGTAAAATAATTACTCTGCTCATCATAATAGATTTGTGTGTGTAAATATTCATATTAAAATACCTAAGGATGGTTTTTTGACTGGGCTCAGAATAGCCTCGTTCTTATTTCTAGGCCCTGCTACTTTTCGCTTTAGGCTAGAGGAGCTGCAGCTCTTGGATTAACTGATTTCTTGCTTGATGTCAGCTCTATCACACTCCTTCCATAACTAATTACCTTCGATGTTAGTTAACAATGTGTCTAAGATCACATTAGTAGTATTGATATTTGGGGCAAAAGAACAGAAATTTAAGCAGAGGAAGAAGTTGAATGGAAACCTAAAGAAAAGCTAAAGGACACACAGCCTCATGGGACCCAGAGAGGCCACAGGACCTGAGTTTCTACTCACCCATGTCTGAAAGGGACCTCATGGATGTTGCCCTCCTTTCTGTGTGTGTCTTTTCCCTTCTTTCTGTTTACAAGTCGTTACCAGACATTCCGTGCGTTATAAGATCCAGACCTTTCTACGTCCTTCCAGGCTTGCATCAGCGAGGCTCTGACTCCTTTGCAGCTCATCTTACTACTCAGTAGTCAGCAAGCCACAAAGGTCTTTCCTGTCTGGAATGACCCAGACACCTCTTTCTTTCCACATATGTTGTTTCCATAGCCCAAAAAGTTCTTTTCTCTTCTACTTATTCATTTGCTTAAATATCACTAAGTTTCCCTGAACAATCCAAATTAAATGAGATCCACTTGATATAATCCCTCATTGTAAGTTTTGTTTCAGTTTTATAGTACATGTGATGTATCATTATATGTGTCACTCTCCTGTTGAAAGCCCAGCTTCTCAGGGGAAAAACCATGTCCATCTCATTTATTACTTAATTCCAGTGCATAGTACAGTGCTTGGCCTGCAGAGGAGTCTACCTCCTTAGACATACTCATTATTTTGCACATGACCCAAAATAGTGTCTGCATTTTATGATATTTGAAGAGTTTCTTTCCTTAGCTCTCCAAACTTAACTGATAAACATTTCACTGTTTCTTGTTTTTAATTCTTTGGAGAGAGAATTTGATTGACTGCTGACCCTAAACAGTAATCAGATGTGAGTCAAATAGGATGTGTAGTCACCCAATGCCAAGATGTGCACCAGACAATAATTGACACTGTGGACAGTGGAAGTTTGTTCTAGAAGAGGTTTTGGATTAGGTTGACAATCAAAAACACCTAATATAGCTGCTACTGGAATTTAAAATAGCAATATGAATACCTCTAGTACACTGGCGACCCACTCTGGTACTCTTGCCTGGAGGATCCCGTGGACAGGGGAGCCTGGTAGGCTGCAGTCCATGGGGTCACTGGGAGTCTGACACGACTGAGCGACTTCACTTTCATGCATTGGAGAAGGAAATGGTAACCCACTCCAGTGTTCTTGCCTGGAGAATCCCAGGGACGGGGGAGCCTGGCAGGCTGCCGTCTATGGGGTCGCACAGAGTCGGACACAACTGACACGAGGCAGCAGCAGCAGCAGCAACAGTTTTCCTTTGCTTATAATGAACTCCTATTGGCTACTAAGTGACTTATTAGCTATATGAGTAGAAAAATTATTAAAAAAGTACTTTATTTTTTGCATGAACTTTGGTATTCAGGAAAGTCACTACCAAACGTTGTTGATTTTAATAGTAACTGAAGTGATGTGATTTTCTTTACTCTTTAAGAAAAGATGCTGTACAAAGTCAGGATACTAAAAGTGGTGGCAAAAATAATACATGAAACAAGTACTGTAAACTCTTGGTAGATTTAGTTTTGTCAGATTGTTACATATAGCTTTCACTCCTTTATTGAAACAGTAGTTGCACATCATGTCTCACAAAGAATATCTCACAAATTATAGATTTTGATCCCTAAAAAGGCCACAAGTTTGTGGCTAGCAGCATACATTTCATTAGATTAGATTCTGGGAACTTGAGTGTTTGATCCCTTTTGGAGTCCAGGGGAGAATGAATATACATAACAAATTCACCTTTTAAAAGCCTCTTAAGTACATGCAGAAGACGGGTTTTGGTGTGTAGGTTTTTACTGCTTGATAGTATCCTGTGGTCATAATGTAAGGACATAATGTCTCCATATTTATCTTACTATCTTCACAATTTTAATGGGAGTTTTAAAGGTGAGGAAATAGTGACATATCACTTTTGCATCAATTGTGGAACTTCAGCATTGTGGGAACTGCATTGATAATATATCAGCCAAGTGTAAGAGGATTTAATATAATACGGCATCTTAAAATTCTTTATGATTATTTCTGTTTTCCTTTAAACTATGCCAAGGCCAATAGTATACAGCTTCAGAAAATCTGAGACCAGGTTTGTTTTGTAAACTTTGCATAAAATTATCTTTCTGCTATTATGTTTGTAGAAATATTCATGTTGAAACTATGTCTTTGCTAAATCTTTCAGCTTTATTTTGGTTTCTCTAAAAGAAAACTATGACAATATTTTTCAAATCTGAAAATAATAACCTGCCAATTGTAACTGTGTGTACTTTTAATGATGGTGCACTTTTTATGGGGCTAAATCTCAATGGAATGTTTATCTTGGTTAGAGTCAATATGCTCAATTGCTTATTGTTTATAAATTCCATTATGATTTATATGGTTCTTTCTTGAAAAAAAGAAAAGGTTAATGTTGTAAGAGTAATATGCTGTATTTGCCCATTAACTATTAACTCATTTAAGTGAGGGGATGTGCAGCTTATTGGAGGAATATTCGACTGGTTCTGAGTGTAACTCAGGCGCTTAAATCAGCTGAGTTATCGAGAACTGTGCAGTGACCTGGAAAACAACGAAAAAAGAGTTTCATCAGGACGTAACAGAATAAGGGTAGATGCCACTTAATCGAGGTTACTAAACAAATTGCCTTTTTTACTTCCATACTTTCTTATACATATTATATATATCTACATACATATGTTTCTTATATGTATGTTTTCATAGGGTTATTACAGTTTATTGAAATCAGAGACTATCACTAAATATTTCCTACTTAATTTCCTATGCCCTGAATGAAAACGTGTTCAAATTGGGGAATGGGTTTAAAGGAAAAGGACCCTCATGATAAACTGAATGATTTTACTGACATAAGACATTCTTTCAGTGGGTATTTTTGAAGGTCGTTTTTGGCTGTATTTTTAAAAAGACACTAAACAGTTTATTCATAAAATGCATTTTGGTAGTTAATATGAATATTGTTAATCTACCCTACTTAACCTCTTCTAGTGAAAATATAATTTTCTGTCTTTTTTTGTTAGACTTAATGACAAACATCTTGCAAATTAGATTTTCGTATATTTCATCTCTTTCTTATGCTCAATTTAATCTATCAAAGCCACACATTGTAGAAGACATCTGGTATTGAGCTTAGGCAGCTGGGTTTCATTTGTAAAGGTTTTGAGCAAATTTCGGTGCTTGCCAACAATAATATAGCAGTTGGCCAGTGTGTTTTCTTTGTGGCAGCTTGGTGCCGTGTGGCAGGAGAGACCTGAATTCAGGATCAGGTGATTTTCTGGCCTCTTCCTGGCTTGACTGGAAGGACTTGAGGATTTTATACAGGTGTTGCTGTGACCACTGGCTGGGTGGGGGGCCTGCTGCAGTGGCTAGTGAATGAGAATTAGTTGATGACCAGTGTGCAATCAGCAGTGATCCATCTGAGAAACAAGGAGTCTGCAGTTTTCCTCACAGCATGGTTCAGTGTGTTTCCGACATCAGAGTCACTGTAGGTCATTTTAAAGATGCAGTCCCCTATACCCCATCCCAAATCTACTGAACCAAGTACTTGGGAGCTGAGCCCAGAAAGCTGCAATTGATTAAGCTACCTCAAGGGATTTGGCACATACTGCATTAGAGTTAATAAATTTCAGTTCATTCTTTACCTGCAGACAAAACCTCTAACCGCCCCCTTTTCTGACCAATAACTTATTTATATTAATGGTATTTAAAAAGAATTGTCAGAATTTGTTTCAGAAATAACTTACCTACATATCTGGTTTCGGTGTCCTTTCATAAGTTACTGCATTAGTATGACCTGTTGTTTAACGAAACAGTTGTCCTGGCATTATTAAAATATTGTCCCTAATGATGAAGGGATTCTAAGTCTTAATTTATTTGGAAGAATCCAAATCTGGAATGAAGGATTTCTTGGACGGTGAAACAAAAATGTGAATCTCAAATTAATGTACATTCAGGTACATTAATTAAGTCATTTCTCTCTCCAGATTGTCATAGGACACCTGGTTGGCTCTTGGAAATCTTTTCAGAGTTTGGCTCTGTGAACCACCTTCAGAAAGCTCCTTATTGTTGTTGAGATGCTTCTGAGCCCTGTTGTTGTTGAGTTGCTAAGTCCTGTCCAGCTCTTTGCAATCCCATGGACTGCAGCACTCCAGGCTTCCCTGTCCTTCACTGTCTCCTGGAGTTTGCTCAAACTCATATCCATTGAGTTGGTGATGCTATCTAACCATGTCATCCACTGTTGCTTCCTTCTCCTGCCCTCAATCTTTCCCAGTGTCAGGGTCTTTTCCAAAGAGTTGGCTCTTCGCATCAGGTGACCAAAGAATTGGTGCTCCAGCATCAGTCCTTGCAATGAGTAGTCAGGGTTGATTTCCTTTAGGATTGACTGGTTGGATCTCCTTGTAGTCCAAGGGGCTCTCAAGAGTCTTCTCCAACGCCACAGTTCAAAAGCATCAATTCTTTGGCACTCAGCCATCTTTATGGTCCAACCCTCATATCGATACATGGGTACTGGAAAAACCACAGCTTTGACTAGATGGACCTTTGTCAGCAAAGTGATGTCTCTGCTTTTTTAATACACTGTCTAGGTTGATCATACCTTTCCTTCCAATGACTAAGCGTCTTTTAATTTCACGGTTGCCATCACCGTCCACAGTGATTTTGAAGCCCAAGAAAATATGTCATTGTCGTCTGAGCCCTGTACCCACCTGCAATTATATTCAATATGTTATTCCTAATGCAAATAGTTTATCTTTGTAGCAGTATAGGCAGTTTTGGTGATTGTTTTGAAATAAATCAAGTCATAACTCTCTTCTTTGCTTCTGCTGGAAAAGTTCTATGCCAGAATTCTTACCTAGTGTTGTATTTTTGTTTTATTGGTTCTGAGTCCAGAATTGAGTTTTCCAGACAAACACTTATGAGTTCCAGGGCAGTATGGAAACACACCCAGGGAATGTGTGGTTTGAAGTGAGGATTGCCTCTTTGGAAGTGAATAGGGTAGTGACTGTTGTTGAAATGTCATTAAATGGAAATGTACTTTTCACTTTATCTCCCTTTGGAAGTTAGCACTCAAGATAGTCACTTTAGAAAGTTCCTGCATTCCCTCAGGGACCTGATTTACAATAAACATACACATACTGCCTAATGTAAGCAGCCAGCACCCCAGAAAATACAGCATGAAAAGAGGGTAAGAGAAGGGGCAGTCTGAGTGTTTGAGATTGTCTCGTTTCATGATCCGTGTCATGCATGGGCTACATCTGCAGCTTTTTAAAGTTTTTGGAGGAAGCTCAGCAATGCAGCTGTCTCTAATGTACTGTGAACCTTGAAAAGGAATTTCCTTTCAAGTAAGAGCGGAAGTAGTTTGTGTGTGGGATGATGGAGCTGAAGGTTTTCTTCAACAGAGAATAAAGTGCCATTATATAAACAAACATCTACGCAACCTAAAGTAAGCCCAGTAGAAACAAATGCTACGGGCACCTACATTGCTATTTGAAAAGGCCTAGTTAATTTTAATGGTCTACTTGTGTTCTCTCATTTTCACAAGGGAGGAAGCATGGGCACACAGTTGTTAGGCGACTTACCCAAATCTCACTGTTACTTCTAGTGGCTGAACCAGAATTTGGAGTTGCAGAGGTTTTGTTCTTGTTCTTTGAGGAATTACATTTAAATTGGACTTTATGATTGCTATTTAGGCTGAATCTTTGGAAGTCAAAGTCTTTGCTGCATGAACATTTTTATTTAAGAGACACATTATAGAAACACACACCACAACTACCACAAATGAATATTCCAGGGTTTGAATAAAGCTCAGAGATAATAACTTCTGCTTAGATTTTCCCACTTACTGTAATATGTAGTATTTTGTAAAAAGTACCATATGTTCAGCCACATTTAGACTGTCATAATTTAGCTTGGATTTCCCTGGAGACTCAGTGGTAAAGAATCCTCCTGCAATGCAGGAGTCACGGGTTTGATCCCTGGGTCAGGAAGATCCCCTGGAGGAGGAAATGACAGCTAACTCCAGTATTCTTGCCTGAGAAATCCCATGGACAGAGCAGCCTAGAGGACTACAGTTCATGGGGTTGCAAAAGAGTTGGATATGACTTAGCAACTAAACAACACAACAGTTTAGTGCTTACAGAAATGCAACTTATGTTCAGTTTGTTCTCAGCCACAGTACCTCGTCATCTGAGGTGGGAAGGCAAAATTAGCAACACAATTGAGTTATTTTCTAAGAAAAAAAATCTGTCTTGCTGCGAAGAATGGAGCATCCTTCCCTTTTCCTCTTGCTAAGATTTTCTGCAAATGTTAATCTAAAGAGATTACTTGTGAAGTATCCTGAGTAGCTCTGACTGCAAATGAGAAATGTGATCTGCGGCTTTACACAAAAGCGAATGCTCTCACCTCTCCAGATTTATTTCTTAATGCTAAAATTACAAGGCCATTGTTCCTTCCTATTGTAGGGTATCACTTATACATGGATCCTTTAGATTTACACATTGAGTTTTATGGTCAGGAGCAGTAGCTGTAGAATGTTTTAGGATAATCGATGAACTGTCTTTACCAGTTAAAATTGCTGTGGTGTTTATACTAATCTCTTCTACCTCTTCCACAGTTACTGTGAATCCACACTGTGATTTTGCAAACTGAATACTTGGTCTTTTCTTCTGGGGCTTTGTTTTCATTTTTTAATTTGTTTTTAATGAATTTTTCAATTTGTGCTGAAGATTTCTTATCACCTGTTTGTACTTGGTGTGTGAGCAAAATTATCCATCCCATGAAAAAGTTCTGTAATGTTTTACTTCTTTGTCTAGATTCTTTGTTTATTATCCCCTTGGCTTTCAATAAATCATTACTTTATTTACAAAATAATCAAAATGGTCTAGGGCTTAAAAAGAAAAGTGTATACTTATAGTTCTATTAAGTGCTAAGCTAACAGACAATATTTTAGTTGTGATTTTATAATTCATAAATCCAAGGATAAAAATATCTGCATTATAATCCATTCACTTGTAAATGTCTGTGTTTATAGATAATAAGCACTGAGCAAGTTAGGTATATTTGCTCTTCTAGATATAAAAACTAACTGATTTTATAGTTTAATAGCTATAGTAATTAAAATAGTGTGGTTATGGTGTTAGGTAACCATAGATTTATGGGACATGATAGAGAATCATATATATAAGGAAATAATATGTCAGAGAGGATATTGAAGATCAGTGGGGAATGGTAGACTTATTCGAAAACCTCACTTCATACCATGTAGAAAATTCATGAAACGAGAAAAATAATCATCTCCAAGTATGTCATAAAGCTAAAGGTAAAATTCGAAAAGTGAAAATGTTTAGAAGAAAATAATGGCTGATGTTCCATGTATCGTTATAAACACTTCATCATTTAAATGCCATACAACATGAGATAGGTGCTCCCCCCCCCCCAATCCTATAAGTGAAGAGTCAGGTTCAGAGAAGTAAATTTATTTCAGATTACACAGTAATTCATGGTAGAATATAGATTCAAATCAAGACAGATTGGTTCTTGTGTCCATTCCGTTAGTAGCTATATAATATAATGTCTCTTAGAGTAGAACATTTGTATAGCTTAAAGTTAAAAAAAAAATGCAAAGATCACAGAACATAAAGATATTATTTTAGAATTTCTAAACAGTTTAATTATTGGTAGTTCAACAAAGCAAATAACAAGCAAAAGGATGGCTTACATACTTGGAAAGCATGTTACAAGACATGTAACTGAGAAAAATTTAATATCAATTATATATAAAGAATGTCTTCCTAAATGAGAAAAATACCAAAAAAGGGTCAGAAGACATGAACAGGCCATTGACAGAGTAGATGGAAGTACAGGAAAAGAAACTAAATAAGTAAAGTTAAAATAAAATGAGCTACCAAGTTAAAATTAAGAAATAGGCAGAATAAATCTGAGGTTATCAAGCCTTGGCAGGGATGTGGAGAAATGGGAACTTTCAAGGACTGCTAAATGGACCCTAAGTTGTTTTCAACCATCTTCAAAAGTAATATATGATTTTTAGGTCTGGATCATAATTACATAGAAATAATTCATAAGATAAAGCAATTTAGATATGATGTCAAAAGCATAAGCAGCAATAAAATAATAAATAATACAAAGGATCATCAAAGAAAAATACGTCATCAAGAAAGTAAGAGAATAGCCCACAGAATGGAGAAAACATCTGCAAATCATATATCCAGTGTTGGACTCAATTCTAGATTATATAAAGAACTCTTAAAACCAGTAATAAAAGGTAATTCTTTTTTAAAATGGGAAAGGATTTTGACAGAAATTTCTCTAAAGAATATGTAGAGATGACCAATGATCGTATGAAAATATATCTGCTCAGTGTCATTAGCTATCAGTTCAGTTCAGTCACTCAGTTGTGTCTGACTCTTTGCAACCCCATGCACTGCAGCACGCCAGGCTTCCCTGTCCACCACCACTCCTGGAGCTTGGTCAAGCTCATGTCCATAGAGTTGGAGATGTCATCCACCTCTGTGGCCCCTTCTCCTCCTGCCTTCAGTATTTACCAGCATCAGGGTCTTTTCCAGTGAGTTACCTCTTCGCATCAGGTGGCCAAAATATTGGAGCTTCAACATCAGTCCTTCCAATGAATATTTAGGACTGATTTCCTTTAGGATTGACTGGCTTGATCTCCCTGCCGTCCAAGGGACTCTCAAGAGTCTTCTCCAATACCACAGTTCAAAAGCATCAATTCTTTAGCGCCTAGCTTTCTTTGTAGTCCAACTCTCATATCCATGCATGACTAATGGAAAAACCATGGCTTTGACTAGATGGACCTGTGTTGGCGAAGTAATGTCTCTGCTTTTTAATATGCTGTCTAGGTTTGTCATTGCTTTTCTTACAAGGACCAAGCATCTTTTAATTTCATGGCTGCAGTCACCATCTGCAGTGATTTTGGAGCCCCCAAAATAAACTCAGCCACTGTTTCCACTGTTTCCCCATCTATTTACCATGAAGGGATGGGACTGGATGCCATGATCTTTGTTTTTTGAATGTTGAGTTTTAAGCCAGCTTTATCACTTTCCTCTTTCACCTTCATCAAGGGGCTTTTTAGTTCTTCTTCACTTTCTGCCATAAGGGTGGTATCATCTGCATATCTGAGATTATTGGTATTTCTCCTGGCAGTCTTGATTTCAGCTTATGCTTCATCCAGTCCGGCACGTCTCATGATGTACTCTGCATGTAAGTTAAATAAGCAGTGTGGCAATATACAGCCTTGGTGTATTCCTTTCCCAGTTTTGAACCAGTCCATTGTTCCATATCCAGTTCTAACTGTTGTTTCTTGACCTGCATACAGGTTTTTCAGGAGGCAGGTCAGGTGGTCTGGTATTCCCATCTTTTGAAGAATTTTCTACAGTTTGTTATGATCCACACAGTCAAAGGCTTTGGCATAGTCAATAAAGCAGATGTTTTTCTGGAACTCTTGCATTTTCTATGATCCAGCAGATGTTGGCAGTTTGATCTCTGGTTTTTCTGCCTTTTCTAAATCCAGGTTGAACNTCTGGTATTCCCATCTTTTGAAGAATTTTCTACAGTTTGTTATGATCCACACAGTCAAAGGCTTTGGCATAGTCAATAAAGCAGATGTTTTTCTGGAACTCTTGCATTTTCTATGATCCAGCAGATGTTGGCAGTTTGATCTCTGGTTTTTCTGCCTTTTCTAAATCCAGGTTGAACGTCTGGAAGTTCATGGTTCATGTACTGTTGAAGCCTGGCTTGGAGAATTTTGAGCATTACTTTGCTAGCGTGTGAGGTGAGTGCAATTGTGTGATAGTTTGAACATTCTTTGACATTGCCTTTCTTTGGGATTGGAATGAAAACTGATCTTTTCCATTCCTGTGGCCACTGCTGAGTTTTTCAAATTTGTTGGCATATTGAGTGCAGCACTTTCACACCATCATCTTTTAGGATTTCAAATAGTTCAGTTGGAATTCCCTCACCTCCTCTAGCTTTGTGCATAGTAAGGCCCACTTGACTTCGCATTCCAGGACATCTGGCTCTAGGAGAATGATCACACCATTGTAGTTATCTGGATCGTTAATATTTTTTTAAATAGTTCTGTGTATTCTTCTTAATATCTTCTGCTTCTGTTACATCCATACTGTTTCTGTCCTTTATTGTACCCATCTTTAGCTGTCCATGACATTCAAATCAAAACCACAAGATATTTGTCCACCCACTAGAGTGGCTATAATCAAAAAGATAATAGCCAGTTTTGGTAGAGATGTGAGGAAATTGGAATCCTGATACACTACTTCTGGAAATCGAAAATGATGTAACCGCTTTTGAAAAAAACAGTCTGTCAGTTCCTCACAGTGTTAAACATTCAGTTACCATAAGCCCCAGATGTTTCACTCCTAAGTATCTATCCAAGAGAAGTGAGGACCTAATGTCCCCACAGAATTTGTACATGTTCACAGCAGTGTTATTCATAATAGCCAGTAAGTAGAAAACCCATATGTCCAGCAGCTGATGAATGGATAAACAAAATGTTGTGTATCTATATAATAAAATATTCTTTGGCAATAAAAATTATGCTATCACTTGAATAAACTTTGAAAACATCATGCTATGTGAAAGAAGCCAGATTCTAAGAACACATATTGTCATATTATATTTATATGAAAAGTCTAGAATTTAAAACTATACACCGACGTAAGACAGATGAGTAGCGGTAAGTTGCCTGGGATGGGGGGCCAGGGGCAAGAATAGGGAGTGACTGTTAATGACTATGGGACTTGTTTGAGGGTGTTATGAACATGTTCTAAAATTGCATGGTGATATGATTGCAAAACTCTGTGCTACAAAGGATTGAATTGAACATGTTAAATAGGTCAGTCTATGGCATGTGAATTATGTTTCTATAAAGCTCCTAAAATATTCATTGTTGTTGTTGTTCATTCACCCAGTTGTGTCCAGCTCTTTGCAGCCCCTGCAGCCCCATGGACTGCAGCATGCCAGGCCTCCCTGTCCCTCACCATCTCCCGGAGTTTGCCCAAGTTCATGTCGATTGTATCAGTGATACCTTCTTATTCTCTGACGCCCTCTTCTCCTTCTGCCCTCAATCTTTCCCAGCATCAGAGACTTTTCCAATGAGTTGTCTCTTCGCATCAGATGACCAGAATACTGGTGCTTCAGCATCAGTTCTTCCAGTGAAGTAGGCTATTTATCTACTACTATGAAATAGTCGTAGTAGTAGATAAAAAGCCAATTTATGATAGTGGTGAATATGGCAGGAGAAGAGGTTGGTCCTCAACTGACTTTATTCTATAATTTATTCCTTTATGATAAAAAACACCCCTTAAGACTGAACCCAATATTCTCATTTTTAGTGTATTTGTAGAATTTTATGTAATAAAAGAGGTAACCCATAACAAAATGGAGTACATAGCCACACCCTTACTTTCCTTTCAGCTAGAAAGCATTATAGGTTTTTCTTTCCTCTAAAAATTGAAGGAGCTTTGCAGCTGGTGCTGGTGGTAAAGAATCTGGCTGCCAGTGCAGAAGACATAAGACATGTGGGTTTCATTCCAGGGTTGGGAAGATTTCCTGGAGGAAGTCATGGCCAGTTACTCTAGTATTCAAGACTTGGGTTCCAGAAAATGTTCTCTACAAGGAAAACACTGAATTCAGGTTTTTGTGTTGACTGTTATTTTCTTTCTCTGATATCAATTATAATAGTATTTTACTTGTGAAATAAAAATTTTAGTGAGGAGGCTTTGTTATTTTATTTAGTCGGTTTATGAGAAAAATTACTTGTGATTAAGAGTTACCATTAGTTCTGGTTAAGATCATATCATTTTTCCTTTGTTAAAACTTAGCAGAGTAGCCCACCTGCAACCCTGCTTGTTCAGTTATTGCTTTGGGGGACAATTGGTCTTCATAATTCTGTATCTGGGCCTTATGGAGATCTGTTAATTTGCCTATGAATCTTTATCATTAACTCTCCCTACACAGATTAATAGATTGCCCTGGGGACAGAGAGCATGCCTATAGGCTAGGAAGCCTCTTTCCAAGCTTTTCTCCTTGTTACTGTAGCAGAAACGCCTTTCCTGTAGAGTAGTTGGAAAACTGCCCACACTGACAAGCCCTTCTCAGATAGCAGAAACTCATAGTCATAACAAAAACATTTTTCCCCCAGAATATTGTTTCATACTTCTCCCACTCAGGGCCATGGCCATCATTAGGATGGGAAAATGACTCCAGGGCCTTGAGGTTTGTACCTCAGAGTATTAACAAGTGATGCTAAAGCTGATTCAGGATAAGCTGGAGTGTGGTTGTGACAGCGTTCAAATACTGTTGAAATACAGTTGCTTTATAGAGTTCAGCTTAAGCAAGAGTTCTTTTGTTGAATTCTAGAACCTATAAACATAAGCGTGTTTGGAATGGTTTATTTAGAATCAAAGGATGAAAAAATGTGCAGAGCCAGAAGTTTGTGTAGGGAAATAGATTGCACATGAAAGCTAGTGACTAGACAGTGGTTTTCAAATTGTGGTCCCTGCATCAGTGTGACATGGGGACCTGTTGGAAATATAAATTCCCGTGTCCCAACCCAGATCTACTGAATCAAAAACTCCAGGGAATGCATCCAGAAAACTTTGTTTTTAACAAGCCGTCCAGTTGATACAGATGTGTGGTTAAAGTTTGAGAACTTTGAACTAAAATTATGTTGCTTTGTGAGTAAACTTGAACTTTATCCCACAGGCAATGGAAATTCATGGAGGATTTCTGAGTTGAGTTATGGTATGACTGGTGTTTTAGTTAGATAATGGAGTCTTCTGCCTTATTTTTCTAATAAAGGAATTTCAGCTTAGAAAAATTTTTAAATGCTACCACATCTAGCTATGTGATTGCATGTGTTTCAGAGGTGTCTATTATTTTATAGTATTTTATAATTAAATATGAGTTGCTTAAGGACTTAGTAGAACTTTAGAAGTTTCAAACTTGAATGATTTTTATTCTCTATAAATTATAAAATGATGCTTTCTTTTGTATGCTGTTTTGTTCCCTACACTGAAAACACTTTGCTGTTTTTATAGGACCTAGGTGTACTCTTAAATTCTAAAGATATTCTCCAAATAATTTTAGAAAATGTCTGAGGGCGTTTCCCAGGTCACTTTACTGTGTAATTTTTTCCCAAGTATGTTTTGCTTTTTAAATGTTTTCATTTTTCCTCTTAATCTTGTTATGCATCAGTAACACATGATGTGTTGGCATCTTCGGGAATTGCACATTTGTTCCAAGTGAAAAGGACTAGGTTCAGAAAATCTAGTCAGCCAGAAAGTTTACCCAACAGAAACCTATATTGAATCTAAAAATAATGTGCTCACATTTTCCATCAGAACTAAAATGGACTGAAGTCAGGAAGCCCCTGTGAGAAGTTGACTGGGCTCTGCC
The DNA here is from genome assembly GCA_006410615.1 of Neotragus moschatus. Taxonomy (NCBI): domain Eukaryota; kingdom Metazoa; phylum Chordata; class Mammalia; order Artiodactyla; family Bovidae; genus Neotragus; species Neotragus moschatus. The sequence goes on along the minus strand of SJYA01001316.1, from coordinate 2,675,883 downwards.
CTCCATGAACATGGCTTCTCATGTAACTCAGGGGTAAAGAATCTCCTGCCAATGCAGGAGACGCAGGTTCCATCCCTGGGTTGGGAAGATGCCCTGGAGAAAGAAATGGCATCCCACTCCAGTATTCTTGCCTGGAAAAATTCCATGGACAGAGGAGCCTGGTGGATTCCAGTCCATAGGGTTGCCAAGAGGTGGACATGACTAAAACAGCTGAGCACACATGCCCTACCTGAACAGCATAACCAAATATGTCATTTAGACCTATAACTTGTAGACAGCATGGCGAAAAAGACCTTTTTTCCAGAAGTCAGGCATGGGGCTGATTGCAAACATCTGATTTTATCAACCCTCTCTTTAAGAGTCTTTAAGATTTAAGGTACAGTACAGTGATTTCTTTTACTTCCAGATGGTCTTATTTTTATGTTAACTGGAATGCTGGTATTAAAATGCAATAGGATGGGAAGGAGGAAGCAGGAGAGGAGGGATAAATTGGGAGATTGGGATTAACAGATATACACTACTAATATATAAACAATGTGACCTACTGTGTAGCACAGTATCTCTATTGAATGTAGAGAACTGTATTCAATATGTTATAATAACCTAAAGTGGAAATGAGTCTGAAAAAAGTGTGTGTATATATACACACACACACTTTGTTGTACATCTGAAACATTGTAAATCTACTAAATTTCAATTAAAGAATGCAGTGAGCATTTTTAATCTTCAATGATCTAATTCTATAAATATCCTAAAACATATACTCAGATCTTGGCTCAGAGTTAACTATTTGGGAAAAGGCAGGAGTCTTTTCTGATGGGAATCAAAATAATTGAATTTTGATTGTTTCCTGGCTACTGAATTCTTATGTGACTTTGGACATAAGCTTCAGTGTCTCAGGATGAGGTGACATGTTAAAATATTTAAATAGTTCATATGAGAAGTTGGTTTGGGGCACAGATACTGTTTTAAAAATAAACATAGAATGACTCGGAAAAGCCACTTACTCCTTAATTTAACATACTTTAATTGCACACCTAGTATCTTCCAGTCTTGTAATATGCCCTATGGGTTCAAGAAAAATATTCCATGATTACATCCTGGAGGGGAGACAGGCACATACAAAGACTATTTTGGGAATGGGTAGGTGTGTGTCTAACTTAAAAGGAGGTATCTACTGAGTTTCCAATTAAAGGCTGATAAGGAGTTATTTGAGCAAAACAGATAGCCAGAGGGACCAACTCGAGCAAAATTCCAGAGAGCCCTGAGAGAGCATAGTGTGGCCAGAGGATTGAGTGTATTTAGTATAACTGCAGAGTTCGAGGTGAGGGGTAGTGAGTGGCTGATTTGAGATTGTAAGCAGGGCTGAGGAGATGAAGGTGTGTGTGAACCGGAGATGCAGAGATCCATGACTACTTTTTAGAAGGAAGGAACATACGTAATCGTATTTCCTACTGTCTTTTGGTTAATGGCAGTTTCATGGTTGTGGTTCATTAGGACCAAACCTTAGCATTATCCTTATCTCTTCTTTATCTCTCACGTAGTGCGTGTAGTCCATTAGAGGATTATTCCTAGATTATTTTTTTAGGGCTCCATGTACTCCACTTCAAAATCCTCTTGAGACTACCCTGTCCTGCTGTCATGGGTGTGTGTGTGCTCATTCGCTTCTGTGGTGTCCGACTCTTTGCGACCCTATGGACTATAGCCTGCCAGGGTCCTCTCTCCATGGGATTCTCCAGGTGAGAATACTGGAGTGGATTGTCATGCTCTCATGCAGGGGATCTTTTCCTGACCCAGGGACTGAACCCCCATCTCCTGCATTGGATTCTTTACCCACTGAGCCACCTCTTGTGAAGGCATTGCCCTGTTTTATGAAGATGAAATTGGATACTCTCTTACCTCTTGGTCCCCTGCCTTGGGGCTTCTTTAGTGCAACATGAGGAACCAATGTGTGCCGACATACAACTTGAAAGGAAAGGCCATACATGACCAGTGGGGGATAGGAGCCGAGCCAGAATGGAGATCCTGAGGTTCATGTCATGGTACCTCTGGTGAGGTGAGCTAGGTAACTCATTCTCAGAGTGCCTATGTTTTTTCTTTCCTGTTTCACAGTCCTGGTTGATTCCTGGATGACATTGCCAGTAAACTACCTGTTTGCAAGCGGTTGTCTTAGGCTCTACTTTCTTGGAAATTAAAGTAACAATAATACCTTCAAAACACATCTTGAATTTGACCGCTTCTCCTCACCCCTGCCACTGCCATCCATGTTCAAGCCACAGTCAGCACCCGCCTTAATCATCCACTAACTGCCTCATTGTCAGTGCCTGCAGTCATCTCCTAAGTGCTCTCTGCTTTGATTGTTGTCCCTAGAGTCCGTCTTTGGCACAGCACCCGGAGGAAAAAGTTCCCCCAAGGCCCTCTCATATCTGTCCCTTTTTCTTCTGTGACCTCCCCTCCTACCACTGTGCGTCTTTCTTGACAAACTTGTGCCTGTTGCTCTTTAAGGACCCCAGTACACTTCCACCTTAGGGCTCTTGCTTTCTTCTGTCTGGAACACTTCCACTTCATAGCTCACTCTCACCGCCTTTCCCTTCCCAGAAATGATTGCCTCAGTGAGGAGATTCTGACTGTCCTCTTTAAAATAACGACCACTCCCTACATCTTCTATATGCTTTCCCTGCTTTATTTCTCCACATTGCACATAACATAATTAATGTGCTTTCATCTTGACTTTACTTCTCATCTCTTTTCTCCAGTAGCTGTCAGCTTTGTCAGGGCAGGGAATTGTGTCTTTTTCTTTTCAATATTACATACTTGGGCAGAATCTGTTACCTGGTAGGTGTTTCCAAATAATTGTTTAGTTAAGCAAATAAATGAATGTTTATTTTAGAAAATGGAGTTGTGACTATAGTGTAAGATGGTTAGAGGAAGGTAGGGCTAGAGATTAGGAGCCTATTGCAGACCACCAGGTAAGAAATGATGAGGGCTACATTTGGAATCTTTTAACAATATCAGTAGAGAGTTAAGGAAGGATTCCAAAAAATTTAGAAGATGGAAATGATTGCACTGCTAATGGATTGCATATAATAGACATAGAGAAGGAGACATCTAGGAAGATTCTTGGATTTTTGTTTGGCAGCTATGTGGATGATGGAAATGTTTATCAGAAAGAAACTGAAGACAGTTTAGGTTTATAAAGAACAAGGATAGGCTGGAGAGGCTTCAGGAAGGAGGAAGAACTTCAGATTTAAATATGTTGAGTTTGGTGTATCAGCAAGACCTCTTAGCATGAAGTGTTAGAGATCTCATAGTCAGTTGAGATAAAAGGACTAGAGCTCAGAAAAGGGTACTTGTGCCTAGTAAGTGGATTGTGTCTTGAGATGGGCCTTACGCAAGTCAAACAAAGGAAAACCACATACTACTGCTTGTTCCTATAGGAGTATAGGAATTCCTAACTGTTACCAGGGGGGAATGTGGCTCTTTTTTTAAAAAAAAAAAACGTTTGAAAGAGAAATCCTGGAAAAAGAGAAAAGAAAAAAAGGAAATGTCTGATTCATTTTTGTTGGTATATTTTGAAAGAATGAAAACAGTATTTATCTTCAGTGAAGTGTCTAAGTACCTCTAGAATACAAAAAACTTAACCTTTAGCTTGCCCTGGCTAGCCTCAAACACTCCATTTTACTTTCACAGCCATCTTCTTTTATTGAAAACACGTTGAAGTACATTTTTTCCCTTTAGTCACCAGAAATGAGTATGTTCTTTACTAAAACATCCAGAATGCATGTAATGAAAAATGTTTAATGTTTCGAGCAAGATTTCTGGTATTTATGTATCTATTGAGTAATATAAGTTTTAAGTGATTGTATTCTCCACTTACATGCTTTTCATCTATTTTGAAGCTCAGATTTTTGCCAATAGCTTTCATACCTCTGGTGATTTTTATTACCTTATTTAGTAGAGGAGAGTAAAGAATCTTGAACTGGTCTTCAGCCTAGACATTTATTTAACAATTTGATTTCTCAAGGGGCAACACGGTTGGAAGAGATTACTATACACAAATCTCTGGGCCGAGAGTGGATAGAGATGAGAAAGATACTGCCAAGGAAATTTATAGAAACAAAACCCAAATCACTCTGCGCTGTGATCATCTTGTAGTTGGTGAGTGCACCTTAGCTTTGGTTGAAGTCTTGGACTTGTTATTTGAATTTAATCCTTGCTGTTTGATCTCATGTGGACAATTTACATTTCACTAAGATGTGAATGATCTCACAGTCTTAGCTTCCACTGGGCACGGGGGCATTAGTGCCTGCACCGCCTGAAATGCCATCAATAGAGCACGGGTTCTGAGGACCTGTTGTCGAGTTGCCATGTCCTACTCTTGGTGACCCCATGGACTGCAGCAGCGTGCCAGGCTTCCGTGTCCTTCACTGTCTCCTAGAGTTTGCCCAGATTCAGGTCCACGGAGTCAGACATACAGTGAGTCTGACATACGATGAGTCACTCACTGAGTCTGAGGACATACGTTAGATCTCAACTGTATTGCTGACAGTGAAATTAAACTTTTTATTAGGTTGAAGAAACTCTAAGAACCACAATTCAAGGGCCCAAGGTAATTCAGATTTAATTAAAATAACTTTTTATATTTCTTTAAGAAACTTGGGTATTTTAGGAAACTTTGAAAACCAAGAGTAACTGGATCAGGGTTCTCCATAGAAATACCATGAATAGGAAGCATGTGTGTATGTATATTTTCGCCAGAAACTGGTCCACATTGTGATGGGGGCTGGCAAGTCCCGAGATCGGCAGTGGACAGGCTGCAGCCTCGGGAGAGCCAGTAGGGTAGTCATGGTCCAGACAGAGACACAGAGATCAGGAGTTTAAGACCCAGGAAGAGAGCAGATAATTCAGTTGGAATCTGAAGGCAGGAAAAATGTGACGGCCCAGCTTGAAGACATTAGATATGAGGCATTCCCTCTTCTTTGGAGAGTCAACCTTTTTGTCCTGTTCAGACCTTCAGCTGATTAGGGAGGGAAATCTGCTCTCTGCAGTCTCTTAGATGTTAGATTCATCCCAAACATCCTCTCAGAAATACCAGATAATGTTTGACCAGATATCTGGTACCCACAATCCAGTCAAGTTGGTATATAAAGTTAATCATCACAATTACACTATTTTAAAATCTATTCAACTACATTCAGTTAATAAGCATTTAGGCATAGCTCTGTAGATTCAGCAGAGAGTAAGACTTTTTGAGTATCTAAAGAAGTAAAGAACAGGTGTCAGGTAATGCTTAATAAGACCAAAATAAAGTCAATAAAGTCAATAAAAGATACAAGTGTTTAGTATTTACATTCTTCACTAGGATACTTTTCATGTATATTGAAGCTTACTCAGTTGTGTCTGACTCTTTGCCACACCATGGACTGTTGCCCACCAGGCTCCTCTGTTCTTGGAATTCTTTAAGCCAGAATACTGGAGTGGGTAGCTGTTCCTTTCTCTAGGGGATCTTCCCAACTTAGGATCTAACTCAGGTCTCCCACATTGCAGGCAGATCTTTACCATCTGAGCCACCAGGGAAACCCTGAAGCTTACTACATGGGACTGAAAATTGAGTTTCTTTTTCTGAACTTTAAATTATTAAACAGATATTAAGAAAACCGTATACTTACTTTTCCATTTTTTAATTCCTTTTTAAATTTGTTTATATCACAGTGCATATTCCTCTGGAAGGTGGTAGCATAATCATAAAGAACCAATAAAAGCTTAGTCTGTTAAGAAAAAAAAAAAAGTGCTAGTGGAAACCACAAGGAAAAGATTTCTTCAGCATTTTTTGCCCCTGTGTTGCAGTATTCTGTTCCTGAGTAATATTTGTGGTCCCCTGTCTGGTGCCATGTGTTTCTGAATTCAGGTAATATAAAATGTTTCTGTGCTTACTGGATACTGTAGGTAAACCAAGTTTTGATATTATTTAATTTTAAAAGAATGAGTCTTTATAAACATATGTGTAATTATTTAGCCACAGAGCATAGCTTATTAAATAGCCATTACAGATGTGTTTCCTCTTCCCATCTCACCGTCCCCAGTTCCAGCTAACTTTAGGAAGTGAAAAATACAAAGCAGCTGGGAAAATAATTGTAAGAATTTAACAGCTGTATTTGAATGACTTAAATATTTTAGAGTCAAATACAAAATAAAAATTATCTGATTATTGTTTAATAAAATTTCTTAAAGACACTTAAATGAATTAGGCCTCTGAATTTGGCTCATTTTTGGAAATTATAGAGGGGCTTCACTAAATAAACATATTTACTTTCTTATGTCTTAATTTCCCCAAACTTAACTGAGGTATCTTTTTATTTCTGGTTTTGTGATAATGACAAGGTAGTTATTTTCACAATTCAGGGACTTTGGGGAGGTCTTTTTATAGAAACATATTTATCTCTCATTGAGGAAACAACAGTTTTAAAAGGGGGAAAAGTTATTGCTATATGTCTGAAAATAGTGAACATGTTTTTCCCCTTTCTTACAATGAATCAGATGGGGTGGGTTTTGGAGAGACGTGTTCTCATGGAGTTAATATTTGACTTGCCAGCTCATTTGCATTTGGCTGACCTTGGGAACTCTGGCATGGCCATGATATCTTGTGAGATCTCCCACCTTTTGGCAATGGGAGGAAATATTTGAGGCTATGGCGTCATCAGAAGTCAATCGTTATGATAATATATTCCTTGACAACTGTGTAGGATTGATGTAAAATGCAACACTTTGGTGAATGCTTTCTTTGAAGACTCAAATCCAGTGTGAAAACGTTTTTTAATGCAAAAGATTTGTGGCACTTTCACAATAGCTGGGCCTGCCCTGTTGATTTAGATCAAAATCACTTCCTCCAACATCATAACCATTTTATTGTTCAGTGGTGCAAAAGGCATCATCAATAGTTAGTGAAATGTTTTGGATCATCTGGAATTGGATGACTGATAAAAATGAAAATATCTCCAACAGATTGTGCTGCGGTGGACTTCATACAAAGGCAAAAATAAAAGTTATCACTACATTAAGAATTTTCTTAAGTGTTCAAATGATATGAACCATTTGGGTAAACATCTAATACAATACTGAATGTTTACAATTCCGTTTAAGACTTTCATCATGTCTACTCTACTTTGGAATCTTAACTGTTTTCTCTTTCAGCTTTTAGGGAAAGGAAACACTACTTCTTTTACTGTTTAATGAATATTTATGAAGTCCTTTGACAATTAAGGGCTCATTAAAATTCACTTCAAAAGAAAAGAGATAAAACACTTTTAAAACCAGAGCAGACTGTGGTGGCAAATAGGAACTCACATCTCTCTCTCCTGTAAGTCAGAAACACTCTGCAAATGAACTGACAGTCTTAGTCCAGGTTCCATGCATGAGACAGAGTGCCCAGGGCTGGTGCACTGGGATGACCCAGAGGGATGGGACGAGGAGGGAGTGGGGAGGGGGGTTCAGAATGGGGAACACATGTACACCCATGGCTGATTCATGTCAATGTATGGCAAAAACCAGTACAATATTTTAAAGTAATTAGCCTTCAATTAAAATAAATAAATTAAAAAAAATAAAAATGATTGTAGGTTCAAATATGGTGGATGTATTTGATTATCACATGGTGACCGTGATTTTGTATTGACTATTGCCATGGTGAGTCTTTTTTCTATGAATACTAGGAGATCCTGTTTTTATATGGCATACCTATTAATGGGAAGGAGATCAGTCTTTGTTTGGAGTCAGACTTCTTGTTTAAAATCTGTTTCAACTCTCTCCTGTTCTGTGACCTTGCGCAAGTTTTCAGGGCCTCAGTTTCTGCATTTTAATATGGGGGAAATAACACTGTAGGACTCATAAGCTTATTGGAAGAAGCAACAAGAGTTATTGCAGAAAAACACTGTGGATAGTTCCTGACGTGTTAGTTTTCTCTGTTTTGAGAAATCTTTTCTTTCAATTTGAAAAGATCTTCGTTTCTCTTGGCTAAGGTTGTGCAAAGGAATAGTCAGTGAATCTTCACTTCTTGTGGGTAGCATTTTAGCTTCCTTTTTCATCTCTGTTTTTCTCCATTCTTTCTTCCCAGGACCCCAAGCCTCTGTGTCTTGCCACTTGACAGCTACCTTAGACTGCAATCTTCTCTTAGTTCAAATATGTCACACAGAATATGAGGATGCATAAATATATATTCAGTCATTTACAAAAGCACAGTCTTTTTTGAATGAGAAATTGCTGGAGTTAATGTATTTTGAAGTGAGAGCACTTGTAACATCTTTGCTGTTATTCCATGTATATCAATGTTATTTGGTAATGGAAGTAAAGAATACCTGGACATGAAATCAGATAATGGCACAGGAAATTACATGCTGACTTATCATCATTTTAAATTTGAAATGGAAGCTTGTGTTGGGATGAGTAGAAGAATACTAAGGAATCCATTCACCTAGTTCTCTTTCTAAGATACTTAACATTGCAGAAGTAAGCACTGATTTGGAAACCAAAAACTTGTATTCTGTTGACAAATGTATTCCTCTCAAGAACATCTCAGTTATTCTTAAGTAATCTACCATCCTACTTTAAACACTATAGGTCGTAAGTTTAAATTTGTCTTTGTAAAGTGCTAATTTCTGTTATTTAATGCAAACCATACCTTTAAGACAAGCCTCATAAATTGAATAATAGTCATAGTTTCCACTGGAATTTTTGCTGCTTTCACCATCTGCTCTTTACAGTCTATGAGAAGACCTATGCAAGATGTTGGACCTGTTTTATGGTAACTGAGTAACCTTTCACTTCTAATGATTATTTTCTATTGAAAATGCGATGACTCTGTTTACTATTTCTGAGAAGTGAAACTGCCTGATTTGATTGTTGTTAAATCTGTCTTTATGGTTTTTAGCCATTGAATCCTCATTTTGAAGTGGCAACTTTCTAAAGAAGACACTAAATATTTCTGTATTTTCTGAATAGATGCTCTGTACATTAATACTGCTCAGGCTGCTTTTGCTATAAAAAGGCTGTCATCTCCCAGTTCAGTGAGGTCGGTGGCTTCCTTCTCCCCTAAAGTCACTGTTAACAGCCATGAGGTGGATGCTGAGAGGTAAAAGATCAAAGTTGTAGAGTTGTTCAGTGCCGAGAGAGAGAAGACGACCACCCAGATGTTGAATGTGAATGTCCTGGTGATGTAGAACAGGCTTAGTTTTTCTTTATGGTTGGCAGAATGCTCAGAAGGTTCCCAAATTGTACCAAAGAAAGTCCAGTGAATAATCTTGTCTCTATCCAAGAGTCCTACCCTCCTTTCACGTCTGTGTCATCACATTATAGGATGAACCGGTACTTTGCTGGAGGGATGAGCTTATTTTGTGCTCTACAGGAATCTGTTATGATAATGTCTGTGTGTATGTATAATATATATATATATGTAAATATTATATACATGTTATATGTATATATATATTTGTCCTTATAAAACTATTTAGAAGACTTATAAAATCTTATGTTTTAAAATGTTTTTATACTTAAAAACTTAAATATCTTTCCTTCAAAAATTTACAAATGCTAAAATCAGAGTTGAATGAGAATGTGAGCTAGTTAACACCAAACAATGAATTTCTTTGATCAAAAATTTCAGTGATTAATAGTATATGAATTATTTACACTTACACTGAACAAACTCCTTAAGGTACTGTTCTGAGTATTTTATACATACAAATGAATAAATGCCATTGCCCTCATTTTACCAATGAGGAAATTGAAGTTCATGGAGGTTAAGTAAATTGTCTGAGATCACACAGCTAATTATTCAAGTTAATAATCAGTTGGATGGCTCACATGTAAATAAATTGTACTACTTGCCATAAGAGGGTGATAGTTGATAGGCCAGAATATGTGTGCAGCTAACTGTTCTTCAATGTAGAATAAAATGTGTAACATGCAAAGTTCCCTGAGAAATAAAAAAAGATTTCTGATTGTGAACTGTGACATAGATGATGGAAAGGGAGGTGGCTCTAGTCTAAAAATTATGAGCAAAGACATGGGAATATGAAAAAACCTGGTGAGTGTGATAAGTATGGACAGAGAGCTGGAAAGATAGGTTGAGTCAATTAATTTTTATTTTTAGGTTACTGGGGTTTTTTTTTTGCTGTTGGCAGGCTTTCTCTAGTTGTGGCCAGAGAGCGCTCCTCTCTAGTTCCATGCAGTTGTCTCATGTCGGTGGCTTCTCTTGTTGTGGGCATGGGCTCTAGGGCATGTAGGCTTCAGTAGTGGTCCATGGGCTTAGTTGGCCTGTGACATGTGGGACCTTCCTGGACCAGAAATCAAACCCGGGTCCCGTGCATGGCAGGTGGATTCTTAGCCACTGGACCACCAGGGAAGCCCAGGTTGAGTCAATTAAAGTACCTTGGATGCCTTTTTAAGAACTTTGGAATTAGAACTTTTTATCTCACTTCAGCTTTTTTATTTTTGCAAGTTTATGCATGTGTATTGCTAATTTTAGGTTACAGTGAAAATAATGACCATAGAAGTGGGAGAAAGATCAGAGATTTAATTGTTTATATGGCATAGCAAAACTGTCAGCTCAATCCTAAGACTATATCTGAGCCTTGGTCATTTATAAAAATGGAAATAATTGTACCTGCATTGCTAACTGTGGTGAGAATTATATGAAAATGTGTGAGAACTCTGAGAAGAGTGTTTTGCTTGTGTTAAGTACTCCATAGCCTGTTTTCTTTCATTTGTGGCTCATTTCAGCAATTTTTATTTACTTCCCTGAAGTATACAAAGCACATTGTGATAGCCTTTATATACAGTAAAGGGTTAATGGACAAGCCACTTTCTGTATGCAGTTTTTAGATTGTCTTTTCATACATTTTAAAGTGAGTGACCATATTACCCTTTGTTGTTTTAATTTTCTTCCTTTTAAAAACAGAGGACATTAGAGTCTGGTGAAGTTATATAACTGGCTGTATATGATTATGTATCAACAGAAGATCTGAGATACATGATTAAATGTAGGCCAATTTTAAAATTTCATAACACTGGATGTTGTAGAGTGCTTATATATATCATTTCTGGATCTGTTTAACACACATACATTTGTTCATGCAAAGTGTAAGTTCTGAAGTACAGAATATTGTTAAAAAGTAGTAGCTAATGCTAACAGTTGATAGCAACTTGAATTGAATATGACATACAAGGTTTGCTATTTTTAAGGTGTGTGCTCAGTCGTGACTGACTCTTTGCAACCCCACTGAATGTAGCCTGCCAGGCTCCTCTGTCTGTGGAATTTTCCAGGCAAGAATATTGGAGCAGGTTGCCATATCCTTCTCCAGAGGGTCTTCCTGACCCAGGGATCTAACCTGCGTCTTCTGCATTGGCAGGCAGTTTCTTTATCAATGCACTATCACGTAAAGTGCTGTGAAGGCAAAGTTGATATGACATTAGTAAACAAACCTTAATATGAGTCATGCATTGCATAATGTTGTATAGTTTTTTTCTTTGAACAGTGCTACATTTATTTATCACTGCTAGCAGGAGCCATGCTAAGGGAACTTCCATGTGATTTCTTCCAAACAGTGAAACTAATTTAAAAAACAAATTATAAAGTGGTTAAATTTGTTTGAAAATTAGAAATGTGGATTAGTACCTGTAGATAGTACCAATGATAAATTCTAGAAAATAGTTATGTGTACATATTTTATTCCTCCAGTCACTTTCTTTTTTATACACCTTTTAACAGTTACTTTTAGTTCACAGTTATTACAGAATATTGGCTATATTCACTGTGTTGTAAATCCTTGAGCCTATCTTACACCCAGTAATTTGTACATCCTGCTCCCTGACATCTGTATGGCCCCCCTGCCCCTCTGCACTAGTAACCATTAGGTTTCTCTCTAAATCTGTGTCTGCTTCTTTTTTGTTCTATTCACTAGTTTGTTGTATTTTTTAGATTCCACATATAAGTGATATCATATAGTATTTGTCTTTCTCTGTCTGACTTATTTCACTTAGCCTAATGGCATCCAAGTCCATCCATGTTGTCCCAGACGTTAAAATTTGGTCTTTTTTTTATGGCTGAGTAGTGTTCATTGTATATGTACCACATCTTCTTTGTCCATTTTTTTATTGATGGATGCTTAGGTTGCTTCCATATCTTGGCTGTTGTAAATAATGCTACTGTGAACATTGGAATAAGTGTATCTTATTTGTGTCCTTGTTTTTATGAATATATACCCAAGAGTGGAATTGCTGGGTCATGTGGTAATTCTATTTTTAGTTTTTTGAGGCACCTCCAAACTGTTTTCCACGCTGACTGCATCCATTTACTTCACTACCAACAGTGTACAAGGGTTTTCTTTTCTTCATATCTTAGCCATCACTTGTTATTTATGTTCTTTTTGATGCTAGACATTCTAACAGGTGTGAGGTCGTTCCTCACTGTAGTTTCGATTTGCATTTCTCTGCTGAGCATCTTTTCATCTACCTGTTGGCCATCTGCATTTATTTCCTCTTTGGAAAAATGTCTATTTAATTCTTCTGCCCATTTTTTAATTTGGTGGTTTGTTTTTTTGATGTTCAGTTGTGTGAGTGGTTCATATATATTGGATATTAATCCTTTATCAGTCATATCATTTGTGCAAATCTTCTCCCATTTAGTAAGTTACCTTTTTGTTTTGTCAGTAGTTTCCTTTGCTGTGCAGAAGCTTTTAAATTTAATTAGGTCCCATTTGTATATTTTTTATTTAATTTCCTTTAGGAAATGGATCAAAAAGTTATTGCTGTGATTTAAGTCAAAAAGTGTTTTGACTAAGTTTTTCTCTAGGAGTTTTATATTATGTGATCTTACATTTGTATCTTTTATCCATTTAATTGCTCTGTCTTTAAATTGGTTCTGGATTCTGGTAGTCACTTTATCACTTACGTAGCTGGGGCGAGAGATGTATCCTTTTCTGTGTTACAAACTTTGCAGTCATTACCATCAAGTTTTAATCTATCAGTTCAGTTCGCTCAGTCATGTCTGACTCTTTGCGACCCCATGAATCACAGCACACCAGGCCTCCCTGTCCATCACCA
>SJYA01001316.1:2484489-2662643 GCA_006410615.1 Neotragus moschatus | reverse complement strand
CCATCTCATCCTCTGTCATCCCCTTCTCCTCCTGCCCCCAATCCCTCCCAGCATCAGAGTCTTTTCCACTGAGTCAACTCTTCGCACGAGGTGGCCAAAGTACTGGAGTTTCAGCTTCAGCGTCATTCCCTCCAAAGAAATCCCAGGGCTGATCTCCTTCAGCATGGACTGGTTGGATCTCCTTGCAGTCCAAGGGACTCTCAAGAGTCTTCTCCAACACCACAGTTCAAAAGCATCAATTCTTCAGTGCTCAGCTTTCTTCACAGTCCAACTCTCACATCCATACATGACCACTGGAAAAACCATAGCCTTGACTAGACAGACTTTTGACGACAAAGTAATGTCTTGGCTTTTAAACATGCTATTTATGTTTTCAATTTTTAAAAGTGGAAATTTTACCAAACAGCAATCACAATAGAACATACACACACTCCCCTCTCTGAAATAACATAATCATAGGTATAATATGAGTTAACATTGTAGCTTCCCTCACATTAAGTAATCCTTGAAACCTTCATAATAGGGAAGTTGTTCCACAAGAGAGGAATAATTTATACATGCCTGTCAGTGCCAGGCACTATTCTAGATGCTGAGGTTGTCATGGTTAAACCAAAGAGATATAACTCTTTCTCTGTTAAAGTTTATACACAAAATACGTATTTCATTTGAGTGTTAGTAATAACACATTTAAGACCTCATAATAGAAATACTGAGTTTCTCCATACAATATGTTTAGGTGGGAAAGAAGATCTGCTAAGTGTATCCTTTGTATAAGACCCTTCAGTGATATAAAATCTAACTTTTCCTACAAACAATAAATGCTGGAAAGGGTGTGAAGAAAATGGAACACTCTTGCACTGTTGATGGGAAAGTAAATTAATACAGCCACTGTGGAAAACAGTATGGAGTTTCCTTAAAAAAAAAAAAAAAAACTAGGAATAAAACCACCATATGACCCAGCAATCCCACTCCTAGGCATATACCCTGAGGAAACCAAAATTGAAAAAGACACATGTATACCATTGTTCATTGCAACACTATTTACAGTAGCTTGGTATTCCTTGGTGGCTCAGACGGTAAAGCGTGTGCCCGCAATGTGGGAGACCTGGGTTCAATCCCTGGGTCAGGAAGATCCCCTGGAGAAGGAAATGGTGACCCACTCTAGTACTCTTGCCTAGAAAATTCCATGGGTGGAGGAGCCTGGTGGGCTCTAATCCATGGGATCACAAAGAGTCGGACATGACTGGGCAATTTCACTTTATTTTCTTTCTTTCTTACAATAGCTAGAACATGGAAACAACCTAGATTTCCATTGACAGATGAATGGATAAAGAAGTTATGGTACATATACATAATAGAATATACTCAGTCATAAAAAGGAACTCATTTGAGTCAGTTCTAATGAGGTGAATGAAACTAGAACCTATTATACAGACTGAAGTGAGTCAGAAAGAGAAAGATAAATATTGTATTCTAACGCATATATATGGAATCTAGAAAATGGTACTAAAGAATTTATTTGCAGGGCTGCAGTGGAGAAACAGACATAGAGAAATAGACTTATGGACATGGGGATAGGGGAGGAGAGGGTGAGATGCATGGAAAGAGTAACATGGAAACTTACATCACCATATGTAAAAGAGATGGCCAATGGGAATTTGCTGTATGGCTCAGGAAACTCAAAACAGGGCTCTATATCAACCTGGAGGGGTAGGATGGGGAGGGAGATGGGAGGGAGGTTTAAAAGGGAGAGGATATATGTATGCCTATGGCTGACTCATGTTGTGGTTTTACAGAAAACAACAAAATTCTGTAAAGCAATTATCCTTTAATAAAATTAATTTTAAAAATCTAACTTTTCTTAATTCAGAATTGGCTGTTTCCTGCAGCATGAAGGAGAAGTGGCTCTTTGGAGACCAAGAGACTTAAACTATGTTCAGATCAAGACATGCACATAGTTAAAGTTAGAGGAAAGCTTGTCTCATCGTGGTCAACCTCTTGAGTATTCAATATGAAAAAAACACAGAACCATGCAGAAGAAACAGAAAATCCTGACTATGATAGCTTACAACCAAAAAGCAAAGCAAGCAAATATCAACCAGAACTAATTAGTGCCACATTTAACAAATTCTTCTTCTCTTCTTAATTACTTTTCTGAGAATGTGAACTTCATGTACCTGTTTATTTTACTTTCATATTAATGAATCACTTTTTGCTTTTCTCAAGTGTCTATCAGTATTTCATAACTGGCAGCATGTAAGTGGTGACTGCTTAATTTTCAGTGCTCTGTGTCATTTATGTTTTAATTGATCTCTAAATTTATATTAATAATTGCTTTCATATCTGGCACACATAATATTTTTGTGAGCTATCTAGTGTTTCCAGCTGAAAATCTCTCCTTAGATCTCAAAAGGGTTCAATAATGTATTTAACTCATTTTTCCTTCTTAAAATTATCTCTTATGCTCATTCTCTCTTCCACTATTGTTAAAATTTCTTAGCTTATCTTAATATATACATAAATTTTATATATCCAGTGACCAGTAGTTTGTCATCAAAAAATGATTCATAAGGATAGGAATAAGATTTATTATTAACATTTTCACTGATGATACAAAAGAGAAGTAGTGGTTAGAACTGTTGATAGAACCTTAGTGCAAATCTAGACGGGGCATCAAACTGTTCCTCACTACCATGTATTCAGAGTAAAATCAAACCATCAGTCACGCCAACTGACCAAACCCCAAACCAGCTAACCAAACACCCACCACCCAACACCAAGAAAAAGCTTTATTGTTATTTAATAACACCTTGATTAAATAATATCCTTAATGAAGCTGTTAAAATTATCATGTTTATTAAATTCAAGTCTCTGAGTGTGTTTCTTTTTAATATTCTGTGTGAAAAAATGTGGAGAACACATAAAGAAATTCTTCAGCATACTGAAGATTGATGGTTACTCAATGATTTTTTCATGAAAGGCAATTTTTACTATAAAGAATGACTGACAGACAAACTGTTGTTCTTCAGGCATGGGTATTTCTTCAGGCAGATGTATTCTCAAAAATGAACAGAGTGAGCCTCTCACTTCAGGGAAAACAACTGACAGTATTTATTGCTAACAGTCAAATTCAAGCTTTCAAACAAAATTCAGGATCTGGAAGCTTGCAGGATTGATCTGCATAACTGAGTGAACCAAGAGTTTTTTCTCTGGACAACTAGTGCCCATTGTTTCATCTTCATGCATGTATAAAAATCTATTCAAAGTGTATGACAGACAGATTTTAATTTATCAGATTATGAAAATTTCATTGATAGGGTTTCACACTCCACTTGAATCTAACTTTGAAGAGATGTCTGCTAGTCCAGTGTTTGTGTAATACTCTAAAATAACCACTATTATGAAAAAAGTCTACTAAAATATAGGTCTTTTTCCAACTATGTATCTGTGACCATACATTCTTCGTATATGTCAGACACAATATATTGCAAAGGATATAATTCAGAAGCAGATACCCAGTTTCTTAAGTTCGACATTAAAGAGATTTGCAAAAATGTAAAACAGTAGTACATTTTTCGTTCTTCTGAAAGCATGTTAAAATAAATGGGTTCCCAGCTGGCACTAGTGATAAAGAACTCACCTGGTGATGCAGGAGACATAAAAGGCAGGTTCAGTGCCTGGGTTGGGAAGATTCCCTGGAGAAGGACATGACAGCCCGCTCTGGCATTCTTGCCTGGAGAATCCCATGGACAGAGGAGCCTGGCAGGCTGCAGTCCATAGGGTTGCACAGAGTTGGACATGACTGAGTGACTTAGCATGCACACATACATATTTAAAAACTGTTCAGTTTTAATTCCTAATTTAGTAAATGGTAGCTATTATCCATAATAAAGTTATGGATAAAACTTATCCATAAATAAAAATATAATGTTCTTAATAATTTTTAATTAGAGAAAACAATCTTGAGAGCAAAACATTTGTGAACCGCTGTCTAGAGGAGTCATTGCTTTTCAGAGTCACGGAGCCAAGAATTTACCTCCCACCTTTGTCTGCTGCTCACTAGTTTGTTTTCAGAAAAATAACCTCTCCAAGCCCTAGTCCCTTCATTTATAAAATGAGCATTTTGAGGATTATATTATATGAGATTTATCAACACATAGTTGGGGATAGATAAAGGCTTTTTTAAATTAAATACTTAATCCCCTTGAGACTCCTTGAAGTGGAAGTCCTGTAGCTATGAAGTGTTTGAGATTTTTAAAAAATTAAGAATTGACCTAAGGTCACATAGCTAATACAAGGCAGTACTGGGATTCTTATATTTTTATTAATATAGTATTCAATACCCTCTTTTTAGGCTATAGATGCAAAAAAGGATGTGTATAGCAATGTGAAAGTTATGTGGAACCATACTACGTCTGAAGTAGGAGGGAGGTTGGAGAACACACTTTCCTACCATCTCCTTTTACTGATAAGGACATTCAGGGCACACAAATAATATCATTGTGACCCCTGAATTGCTTTGAACCTGAAAGTATTTTTAAAATAATTTTTATCATCCTTTCTTACCTCCCATTCTTTGCTTGGCTGGACTAAAATAACTCAATTATCTTTGGCAACAACTATTCTTACCATGCCACACAGAAGCCGATGAAAACAAAAGCGCACAAAAGTAGGAAAGAAGACAGAAAGGATATGGTAAATAACCATAACCTTCCGTGTCTACTGGCTGATCTGCTTCTATTTTGTTCACTATTTTGATTTTTGTAAACCCTGAGAACTCAGTATTTGTTGGAAATTCAGCTGAAGTAATTTAAGAAGGGGATGTTTGGGGAGACTTGACACTGTAATAAACAAGACAAGGAACCGGCCGTGTTTGCAACAGGAGAATGTATATGCCAGTCAGCGCCAGACAGCCCATCTCTGCAGAACAGGCTGATAAGACTCCTGGCTGACACTGACTTGGTCATTTCTAGAGAGGAAGGCGTAGCTCTCTACTACGCACGCTAATGCTTCTCCTCCTCACCCCAACCCACTGATACCTTACGGATATCAGCGTTAAGGCTTGGTGCTGCCACTGTATTATGGTTATTCTTTCTTTGCTTCTTCATAATTTGCTCCCTTTTTGCTATTACTTCATAGAATCGAAACCATAAACTTAATATACTCTATCCAGCCTTTATTTAAACATAACTTATATAAATAATCAGCTCAAGGGAAGTGAAAGTTATTTTATGTGTTAGCTTAATTTTAGAAATTCCCTACTGCCGTTCAGTTTGGGCTGGCTGTCCTATCACCTTTCCCCTTTCTCTAATATAACGCAATCTCCTTTCACATTTATTCAAACTCCTTTTTCAGTAAACTCATTAACACAAGCCCACAAGCGTACCTAATTTAGTATGCATGTAATATTCCCTAAATATGTAAAGATAGACGTCAGCCTTTAAAAATCTGCCTGAAAGTAGATAGGTGCAGTCGGGGCATCCATATATACCGCCATATTTATTACATAAAGTATGCATACTTGTTATGAATGATTTTCTGTACTTGTTGCCAGATGGGCTTGGGTTGATTTTTATTCCTCCTGTCCATGACTAGTTATGATGTTAGGCAGTGGGAGGTGAGATGCCCTTTTTCCAAATTGTTTACTGAGTTAGGGGAGAACTGGAAGTAGTTAGTGATAGAACATGTAGTATTTTGGAATATTTGGGTCGCCAGAGCAACTGCTTCTTTCTGCACAGATTCTCTTTCTTAGAAACACCCACTGTCGCTCTCCTTGTTACCCATCCAGGGAATGCGGTCATGGGAAAGCAGTCGCCCTGTGGCACTGCTGTGTTACGCTGTTGACTCAGGGTCATTTCCTTCACATTGAGTTTCTAATCTAGACAGGTATGTTTGGCTGAGTCTTTTCTCGTGATCTAAGTCATTCATTGGTGTTCCTTCCACAAACATATCCTGAGAACCTGTGTTTACTGTCTATGCTTTATTTGGTCAGTCATCACTGTGCTGGTTTTCCAAATAAAAGTTTCTGGACATTCTGGAGATTTCCAAGTTGATAGCAAAACTCAGGCTAGAAATCACAATTCCTTCACCTGTTTGGAATCTAGTTATCCTGTTATACGTGTGACTTGGCCTATTGTAAGAAGAGTTGGTGCTTGGTTACATGTTTTGTATATAAGTTACTACATTTTGATATAATGGCACAAGCATCAGCATCTCAGGTTTTCCTTTCAGGGCTCCTTTGCACTTTCTTCCCAATATACTCATTTTCTCTTTGTCCTGAAATCCTTTTCCAGCTGGGCTGATCTAGCCTGGGAAAACTGTTCTTTGTTCATAACCCAGGAAGGAACGGATGAAGGCAAACCATCCTCTGTGAGAAACTGGTCTCGGCTGTGCAGCTGGGTGTGTGAGAAGAGCCGGGGCCCAGCAGACAAATGGCAGGGTGGCTCCCCTGAGAGGACAAGTAAGGATGAAAGCTCCCAGCTAGGACGTGTGTGTTGAGTGGAGGGGCGAACAGAGACATTTCACACCTGGTGTTTCCTGTCTTCTCAGTGGGAATGGGAGGGAAGAAAGGAGACAGCTGGATCTTCAAGAACACTGGAGTTTTTGAGAAGCCAGTGCGGGTTGGGAGATAAATGAGGATGGAAGGTAGGAAAGAGTCTCACATTTTTTTTAGACAGGACTATTCTGCACATACACTTGAGTGGAGGGCCCCTGCCTTTGTTTTCCCCGTGCATTGTAGAACGTTAGTGGTGAAGACCTCAGGGTTTGCTGCTACCAAGCAGAAAAGTAAAGCTGAGAAACTTGGCTTGTGTAGATATGCAATCTAAAAGCACATTGATCAGCCACTATTGATTACGCTGCACAAGTGGAGAGGGCCCTGTGCCTCTGCTCTGAGTATTAGCTCTTGATCCGACTCAGACCCTGGGTAATGGACTGAGGAAAGGAAAAATGCTCTACAAGTTTCTGTTTTTTGACTATTGCCTGGGGAAGGGTGTTCAGTAGTGAGACCTTATTTGAGGTTTGGAAAATACTAGGGATACCTGGCAAGAAGATACAAGTGTTATGGTAATAATTTGCTACTTGTGTATCTTCATTGTGAACATCCTTGTAGGATGTATGTTGTATATGTGTGTGAGAGAAAAGGGAAGGTTATATAAAATAGTAAATCTTTGGAATGAACATTAGTCTAGATTGATATGTTTACCTCTCAATCATTAATAAACTCAGAAATCTATGACTATTAAGTCTTTAATGGTAGGCAGAATTTTTCTTATCTTGATTCATTTAATAGTAAGAATTTCCTTCTAGTCACTAAAAAAGATTAAGACCATGTCACACTTACGTTACTGTTTGAGGTTAATATAGGTGTTGAATGGCTAACTACAGTTTTTGGGTTTTTTTTTAAACACAGGCACTGGTAGTTTCAGAATTGAAATACTGTTTCCATCTTTCTATCTTAGCCTTGGTCTCCTCAAGACCAGGTGGCTATTAATGTGAACCAGTTTTTGTTAAGCATTTGTTACTGATATCCTAACGTTTGGTTTTTTTGTGGGTTGTCGTAGTTTTCATGATGTGACAAAAACTTAATGTTTATTGATATCAAATATTTTATTGTTGTTCAGCCTGCTGAACTGTCAGTGAAGTAGAACAGAAGAGGTGATATTGAAGAAAGCATTAAAGGTTTGCTAAGAGGTGGCGATAAATGTGGTGTTACTAGCAGAGATGCTTTTGAACAATACTGCTAAGGAATAGGCCTAATGAGATTTGGGATGTTGTTTGAAATTAGTCAGCATTAGTGTAATGTTCTTTCAGGGAGTGTTTGTAATGCCCACAAGAATGTGTCAGTGGAGTGATCAGATTCCAGGCGAACCTTCAGTTGCTTTCAGTAGTTGACATAACACACACCTGTGTGTTCTCTTTTCTGACCTCAAAATTGTTTTGAAAAACTTCTGACATCTGGAAGTGTGAAAAAGAGCAGATTTTGATTTGTTTTCTGACAAGTGGGAAGAATAAGTTCTAAATGTAGTATGTTTTACTTGTATATGGTACTTGCAGAAGGCGCCATGTTTATCTCATAGCCTTCTAATCAAGTATGGAATAAAACCTCTGAGTTACATGACAGATTAATATTTTTCTTGCAGCATTTTAACATGCTAGAGATGGAAATATGTATATACATACACAGTTACGTAACATTATAAATGTAGATGAATGAACAGTTGCACTCAGTTGTATTTCTTTTTCTTGGAAGGAGTCATTTAGGAATTTTCTATCAAAACAAATTGTTTGTGAATAGGAATAGTGCTGATAAGAAAACTGACCCAGTTCAACGTTAACTTTTACATAGTGACAGGTAAAGCTTTCCTTGATAACATATATTTGCTCAACCTCAGTATTATCATAAATGCTGTCACTTAAAAGAAAATATCAAGTATCAATAAATTTTCTTTGAACTCAAATTACTCTGCAATAATTTTGGTAACTGAATCAGTTGGACTTTTAAAATATATGGTCTCTGTTTTATATATTATATTATAAAATAAAGTACTTAATGATTTTGAATGCTCTGGTATCCTAGATTGATTTTTATTAAATCTGCAGATTTTTCTTTTCACAATTAAGCTTCACCTGGCTTGGTATCAGCAGCTTATTCTTTGCAATCTATTTAATTGAGTAGCTTCTGCTGTTTATCCTAAAATGCAGATAAGTGGCTTTCAGCACACTGTTTATAGTTTAGTAGTTCCTGAAGTGAGTCAGCATTATCTGCTTGGGTCTACATGTCATAACTAATGATCTCTCTGCTTATACTTTCTTGCTGGTGAGGAGACACTGAACTCTACAGAGGAGAAAGCCCTGAATACTTGGGGGGTGGAGGGTTTATTTGGGATGGAGCCTATTGAACAGCTTCCCCTCCGCTTATTGATATGAAATGTGAAGAGAAATATTTCCTTTACAATGATTTCAACTGCACAAAAGCAATTACAAAGTCCTGTATTCTAAGGACTGGGATGAAAAATTGGGGGGATGTAACGACTAGAGGGATTTGTTTTATTCCAGATTATCTCTCTAATTGATAATTAGCACAATTTTGATCCTTTCCCGGCCAGGCTGTTTGATATGTTGGTAGAGAAGGAGAGCCACTAGGAAATTTTCATGTTCTCACCAAATAGTTACTGTGGTTTCAGTGATGAAAACAAATAGTTTTTTGTCTGCAAAGAAAGATGAGAAGAAAATAAGTAACCTTCATTGTTGAAAATAAATAACCACCATTTATCACAAGTGAGGTCTATTCATTCTGAAAGAACCTCATGCTCTTTCTTTAAGGAAAAAAACAAAACAAAAGTCAATGAGACTTCACTCCTACTGAGGATCAGCAGGCTTGATGGTTGTTACAGTTAAAGCTGACAAAATTTTGCCAATCTCTGGTTCATTAAAAAATGAGAGTTCTTGCCTCCAATACTGAATATCTGAGTTTTTAGGTAGAGAATAGGACCTTCTGTAGGTCTTTGAAAAAGACTTCTTAATAACCGAAGAATAAATTCTTTAATTTTGGTAAAATATTTTGCTTGATCTTAAATATTCTTTGTCAAAGTGGGAAACTTTCTAACTGAAGTGGTCATTTAAAATAGCTACTGTCCTTTTCTCCTATATTAATGTTATTACTTGTTGTTGGGAGTACTTTGGTAATTTAAATAGAACATGATTAAATATTCTTTATTACTCTGATACTGAAATTTAAAATCATATACCAATTTATCAAAATATTTCAGGGTGAAAAGAAAAACACTATACACAGAGAGAACGTCTGCCTTTTGTTGATGTGGCTGAGAATAACCATATTTGTGTGAGAGAGTTACCTGTAGCATCTTAGAATCAGCGGTTTTTTGGAGGGTTTGGTTATCTCGAGATGCTATATTGATAATTATTTTAAAAAGGAGAAAGAAAACACTTTTACTTTAGAATA
The DNA here is from genome assembly GCA_006410615.1 of Neotragus moschatus. NCBI lineage: Eukaryota > Metazoa > Chordata > Mammalia > Artiodactyla > Bovidae > Neotragus > Neotragus moschatus. The sequence goes on along the minus strand of SJYA01001316.1, from coordinate 2,652,679 downwards.
TGATGTATGGGCAAGTAATTTTTGGCATCATTGAGGAGTGACAAGTTGGATGAAGAACTACAAAGAAGGAAAATTTCAAGGTAAGACCAGACTTTTCAAAACCTGAGCCACTTAGTCTGCTAGGCTTTATACAATTACAGAATTTTAAAAGTAAGATTGCTTTTGAAGAATGTTTTGAAAACTGAAGCCATTTGTTTATTGAAAGAGGGAAAGCTTGGGAAACATCAGGCCAGAATGTTCCAATGTATGTCATACCCAGATTTAAGATAACAAAATCATTATAGTAACATAGTCTCAATTCAGATCTCTCCTTGGTGTTTCTGCTCAAGCATAAATAAGACTTTCGCCTTTGACAACCCTTATTCCAAAAAATCAAACAAAACTGATGGTGGTTCAGAATCTCAATACTATTTTAATGGTCAATTAAGTATAATTTCAGAAAAAAATTTTCTTCTACTTAAACATCAGTAGTCTATATATATATTTTTGCTAGTCATATAAGTACCCAGAGCCCAGTTCAGTTTTCTTGTTTAGTTCAGATGCACAGACCAGAGTATGGGAATAGTTAGGAAAATATTAATACGATGTTTTGTGGCATATTACCACAAACCTTGGTCCTTCTCCAGTTAACCTCACAGTGTTATCTGGAACTTTAAATGCAATATTATCTTTAACATTGCTGTCCAAATATAAAGGAAAGCCCTAAGACTTGTCAGATTCTAATAAGAGAGAATGCTTTTATGACCATAGGAATTTCCTTTGACCCAATTACTCCTAATATATATCATATGTATTTTTCTAGTATTTTTATATACTGCTTTTTTTAGTAGGTAATTAGTGTCTAATTAATGAAAAAAATATTGTTAAACATTTCACTATATACTTTATATGTAAAATTTTAAATTGATGTATTTTCTTCATTTCAACTCTTTTTGTATATATAAATGAATGTTTAACCATCTGCTACTAGGAAAGGGTGTCTGGTTTTTGGGTAAGTTTTTAGATTATTTAAAATGGCATGGACACTGGCCGAGGGGACAGATGGTTTTGTGTTTATATAAGAGAGTGTAAATGGAAAAATAGTGAAAATTTTGGTATGAGTGAATGATCAGCAGCCCTTTTATGACAAAAAAACAACAATAACAGAAAAAATAACTTTTATTCACGCTCCTGGATTAGATTTCAAGGTTTATGAGTTAGTGGCCATTTCTTCTTCACCTCTATGAAATCAGAGTGCTTTGTAGATAGCTTTAGTGTTTGATAAATATTTTTTAAATCGATTTGGACTTGCCAGCAATTTAATGGTGGCTAAAATAAATATTTTATGCTGTCCTAAGCCACCCATGATGAATAAGATAATTGTGTTTCAAGTGTAAGTTTTATATAAAAAATTCTGAGTCAAGTCCAGTGATATGGTGGACTTAATAAAAAGATAAAATTAATGGTAATCATTTGGTTTCAGTTTTGCCAGCAAGAGAAGTTAGATATCTAGAATAGGTAAACCTCTCTAAAGAAAGATTTTTAAATGTTTGTGTAGCTGATCGATTTGTGAAGTTATGCTTATTTTAAAATAAACCCAAGAGTTGCATGTTGATGTACCATTCTAAATGTCAAAAGGATAATGTCGAAAATAGATTTCTAGATACTTGAATGTTGTATGTTTTTCTGCCTTGCGTATAATCAGAGGCAGCTTTGAACCATCTGGAAATGTTACATAATACACTGTGGTCAATGATTTTTTTCTTTTCTTTTTATTTATTTTTTTGATTCTAAGGTTTCTTTTCTCTTTCACCTTTCCACTGTCATATGCCATGTATCTTGAACATAGCTCAGTGCCTGACCAGAATAATCTCTCTTGCCAGCTCATAATCAAAGGGAGTACTGAGAAAAACAGCTGAGCTGTATTAGGCAACCACCGTCTGGAGTGCATTTCTTAACTGGTGAATAACACATCACAGGTGCAGGATTAGAGCTGCCTACGGTGCTGGGCTTTTTAGTGGACACCCCTGGCAGTTCTGTGCATCCTCCTCTTGTCTCATCCCAGGGAACCTGGCAACGATCTTAGCAAGCGTACAGAAATCGCGAGTGAGTAGTGGGAGATGCTTTTTATCTTACAGAGGCTGTTTATACCCCTCCAGAAATGTAAGCCAGACCAGTTAAGATGCTTCTGGCACACACAAAAGAGATGATGGAACTTAGTCCTTCTTGGCATAGAGGGTGGAGAACAGGACAGTTCAGGGGGTTCAAAAACTTTGTGCATGAAAATTACTGTACATGACAAGCAGATAGTTTAGCTTGGCTGTCCCTGCAGTATACGATTGAGGTTACTTTTAAACTGCTAAATATCGTGCATACATTATTTGAACTTCTGTGTTGTCTGTGTGTTGAAGTGGGGGCCTGTGTTTGCCCTTACACATTTTCCAGTAGGGTCATGATTAAAATCAAGTGTTATGGCTGTGTAAAGTCTTTGTGGTACAGTTTGTAGTTTTTGACATAGTAAATTATTTTGCTATCTGTGACATGTAAGTCTCAATTAACAGATTATCAAAGTCTAAGTTACTTTCTTGCAAGTATGATATTTACAATATAAAAATATTTTAAAGTATAAATTGATGATTTAAGTATTAGAAGGAATCAGTGTTTTGAAGATTTAGTTTCTAAATCATTTACTTTAATCAGGAAGGTTATAAATTGTTTTACAGTAAAGTATACAGTCAGAGAAACTAAGGCCAGTATATTTTAGTAATTCATGTCATTTTTGCTATCTTAGAAAACTTTTCTATGAATTGTAACACATAATTGTAAACAGAGCCATGTAAACAGCACTGCAGGTTTTGTATGGTTGTTTCTTTAGTTTTTCTGTTTAAACTCCGTATAATAGCTTTCTAATATTCAGATTTTGTTTCAATTCATTTTGCTGCAGGTTATCATTATTCCGTGTTGCTTCATCATAGACCTTTAAAGTCGTTGGTGATGATAGCAGTTAATATTAGTGTATTGTAAGTTAAGTTTTAAAATATACATATTCTGTTTTTTTCCTCAAACATTTAAACATTTGAAATAGCAATATATTTGCATTTTTAAGGTCAGTAAACTCCTCCCTAAAGTGTCCTTTAACCATGATCCAATTAGAGGATACAGAAAGGGTTAGAAACAGAGAGCGATCCTAAATGCTTTCCAGGTTTTTTCTTTGGGGAAGAAGAATAGCGTGAACCTGGTGATTTGGTTTCTGATCTATCTGGCCTCATTGTCACTTCTCTTCTTTACACAGATGTCTGTTCAAAGTAGTATTACACATCAGGCTGTCTTGGGAGTGCTTTGCAAAGCTGTGGAGCAAGTTTTGGTGTGATGGCAAGTAAAACATCCACTTTGATTAGCTTCAGAGCTCTGTGAAACAGAGCATTGATAGAAACATCACCGAATAAAACCAAAGCTCCTGGCTTGGCAGTCTGCCATGTCCTGGTGGACATTATTGTCAAAGAGGCTTTGGTTCAGTTTCTTTTTCAAAAATGTGGATTTAAACAGACATACTAAGTATTTTAAAATACAGAGATATTTTTGACCTTTAAAATGATCCTATTAGCTGTGATTATGCTTTTTTATGAATATAGATTCAGTTTGATGTTAAACTGTCTTTGAACATGGTGGTTACTTGCTTATAAAGTTTACTATTTCTTTTATTGACATTTTTACTAAGATACTTGTAATCATGTTGTATTTTAGAGTGTTTTCAAAGGTTTTTAATCTCTGTGAACATTTTGGTTGAGCTTCTCAAAACTCAAAAGATTTAAAACCTAAGGGAAAGGTATCTACTGTTTTACCCTTAAAGAATATAAATGCGGTGTCCCAAGAACTATAATTCCTATTATAATCAATTATGATGCTTACTTGGGCTCATAACTCTATATTAGTTATCTGGAAAGCAAATGTGCATGTTGTATGGTCCCATTTATGTAATATTTCATTTTTTAATGATTTGCTCGACTCATAGCATCTCAGAATATAAAACACTTGAATTATTGAAGTTTTCACTTTTTACCCAGATGTTGTAGGGTCTCTGGGCAGAGCTTGCTTGATATAAAATGTTGAAAACATGATTGTCTTACAGAAGCTGAGTGATGTGGTGATATGGATGTGTTAAGTATAGTGAAGAGAGAAACAATTGCCAGCAAATGGAAACATTTATAACAAAATATTTTATTATAAAGGCCCTGGTTTCTATAGTGGTCCAGCATGTCTCTAACATTGTAAAACTAATGTGTTTTTCTTTCCCTATTCAGTAGTGTCAACAATGAACCACTGAAATGAAACAGCTGTCAGAATCCCTGGTTTTGGTGCTTATGTTTTCCGTAAAAGCTATTGGTTGATTACTGCCACTCCTGGTCATCTTCCCTCCTGTGTCTCCTCCCTGAGACTTAGTTATATTTGACGATTCTTTGTGGCATTCTAACATCCACTTTGTTGTTTGCATGCACTGGTTTTGGTTTTCCATGCGTAGCTGGTTTGTCTCACTGTCTCCCACATGCGGTCGATTTGTCTCACCAGCAAGCTTGCTCTGTTGCTGACGGTCCTTCCAGTGCTCTTGGCCATTGTGCTATGTAGATGGAACGAATTTAATGATTCATTTTTACCGCAGGGAAAAAAGAAAATGAGTAACAATGTATTAGCCACGAACAAACTATCTGTGTTTCTTAAACCAAAAAGCTCAATATTTTTATAGACTTCTTGTGCGCAATGGTGAACCTAAAAAGGCAGTTAATGGAAATAACATAAAAGAAAGGGGACTTGAAAAAAAAGAGAGAAGTCAGGATGAGAAAAAGGATGGGGAAAGAAGAAAAGGAAGAGAAGTAGAAACATTGAGGAGATGAAGCCTTAGAGGAAAGTATCAAAAACAGTGAAGGAAAGAGAAAAACGTGAAGAACAAAAGCAAAAAAAAAAAAAAAAAAGGGCAAAAAGCAGAAGCCCTAGCAGCACAGATAGCAATGACAGTTTACTGTTATTCACTCAGTATGTTCAGGGAGCGGTGATAGGTGCCTTCTTTGAGATAGCTCATCCAGTTCTCATAGCAAGCCAGTGTGTGCTGACACTCCACAGCCTCTGCTAAGTGACTTGCTGAGGCCACAGAGCAAGGCAGTAGTTAAGCCGGGTTTGAACTGTTTTACTCTATATCCTGGTCAAGTCTGAGTCCACTACTGGGTGACCACACGTGACATGGTTTCTCACTTGGCATTCCATGCCCTTCTATAGCCTGCTGGCGCCTGGACTCACCACCACCAAGCCTCCCTTGTCCCTCGCTCCTATGACTTCTGAATCTCTTGAAGGAGGAGAACACTCCTGAGCAGTTAACATCACTATTAATAATTGAAAGTCTACTCTTTCTTTATAATGCACGAGATTTTGCTTTGATATTTTTGTTTCTAAGTTGTATTTATATTTCGTTTTCAAGAGTTTTGATTGAGTTTCATGTTGTTTATATATATATTTTAAGTTCTGTTGCAAATAGCATACAAAGCTTGTTTGAAAAATATCTTAGTGTTAAAGAGGATTAGGCAATGAAAATTGAACTTTTGAACTGAATATACTTGTTAGATAGTAAATTAATTTGTTAAATTGAGTTAAATGATTCAAGGCTTAGGTGATAAAAATAAAAATGTTATCGATTTAAACCTACTATTCAGAATCACTAAAGCTTGAAAATTAATATTATTTTCAAACTCTGATTCACATTTTATTCCTGTGTATTATAGGTTTTTATTTTTAGCCAGTATACCCTTTAAACCAGTTTTGGTTGAGAAAGGAAATGGGCATTGATTCACATTATTTATTATCATAGCAGTGTGGATAGGGGTAGAATGGACCGTTCTCAAAGCACTACTGGACAGTTCAGTGCTTTCGTATTTTCTTCCACTAATCTTTTTACCCAAGATACTTGAAGTACAAACTTGTATGATATGAATTTCAGTTTCTCTTCTTGCTCCGGCCTGCCCTCTGGTGAAGATGAGGTAGAAAAGAGAAGACACTCAAAATTTTGTTGATTTTTGAGATATTTGGAGATTTAAAGAGTTAAAAAAAAAAAAGAAAGAAAGAAAATGAGAGCAAAATAGATTACTAATAGATTCCGTGGCACCAGATAATTATATGTCATCTTTAAATGAATTTTGAAGAGTCTCAGCTCTTTTTTAGTACGTTGCATATTTGAGATTTAATTTTCTTTAATTTTTAATTTTCTTTAATTTTCAATCATAAAGATTGTTCTCTATATGTTTTAATGTGATAGTGGATTCTAACATTCTCTTCCCTGTAACATATAAAACAATATGTATATCACAAACTTAAAATGATTTATTGTATTTTTGAAATGACAAGAATGTTACCAAGAAAAAAAAATCAAAACTAAGTTTAGCTAAAATTTGCTTTAAGATGTAATAAATGTACTATAGGATAGGGCTTCCCTGGTAGCTCAGATGGTAAAGTGTCTACCTACAATGCGGGAGACCTGGGTTCGATCCCTGGGTCGGGAATATCCCCTGGAGAAGGAAATAGCAACCCACTCCAGTATTCATGCCTGGAAAATCCCACGGACCAAGGAGCCTGGTGGGCTACAGTCCATGGGGTCGCAAAGAGTCGGACACGACTGAGCGACTTCACTTCACTTCATTTCACTGTAGGATATGACCTGTTAAGCCTTTGTAATTGAATGGAAGTCACAAAATGATGATCATTTTTATTTCATGAAGTTTGAGCAATTTGCCTGAAAAGTCTATAAATCTGTCCCATATGAAAATATGTGTTGAAGTATGTTCTTTCTGTACTTAAGAGTTTTTTAAAAACATAAATGGATGTTAAATTTTGTCAAATGCTTTTTCTTCATTTATTGATATGATGTGATTTTCATCCTTCATTTTGTTAATATGATGAATCACACTGGTTGACTTGTGGACATTGTAGCATCCTTACATCCCTGGAGTAAATCTCATTTGATCATAGTGTATGATCTTTTTTATATATTGTTGGATTCGGCTTGCTAATATTTTGTTGAGGATTTTTAGATATGTTCATCAAGGATATTGATCTGTAATTTTCTTTCCTTATGGTGTCCTTGTTTGGTTTTGGTATCAAGGAAATTTTGGCTTCATAACATGATTTTGGAAGTGTTTCCTCTTCTCTTGTTTTTAGAAGAATTTGAGAAGTATTGATATTAATTCTCAATGGCACCCCACTCCAGTACTCTTGCCTGGAAAATCCTATGGGGGGAGGAGCCTGGTGGGCTGCAGTCCATGGGGTCGCTGGAAGTCGGACACGACTGAGCGATTTCACTTTCACTTCTCACTTTCATGCATTGGAGAAGGAGACGGCAACCCACCCCAGTGTTCTTGCCTGGAGAATCCCAGGGATGGGGGAGCCTGGTGGGCTGCCATCTGTGGGGTCGCACAGATTCGGACACGACTGAAGTGACTTAGCAGCAGCAGCAGCAGCAGCAGCAGATATTAATTCTTTGGATTTTTGATAGAATTGACCAGTGAAGCCATCTGAAACTAGACTTCCGGTTGTTGGGAGGTTTAAATTCTTGATTCAGTTTCCAGATCTTTCTGCTGCAAAAGTACTGGAGTGGGGTGTCATTGCCAAATCTTTCTAATAGCTATATAATCTTTCGTATACTATACACAAAAAATTAGCTAAAAATGTATTAAAGCTATGAATGTAAGAACTGAAACCATGTAACTCCTCAAAGAAGACATAGATGATAAGCCCCTTAACTTAGGTCTTGATGACTTTTTTGGATTTGACACCAAAAAAAGACAAGGAAAAATAAATGAGAGGGACTGCAAAAAAAAAAAAAAAAAAGGAAAGAAAGCTTCTGTATAGCAAAGGGAAACCATCAACAAATGAGAAGGGAACCTACTGAATCAAAGAAAATATTTATAAGATGTATATCTGATAAGGAGTTGATCATCCAAAATATATAAAGAGCTAATACAGCTCTTCCCTGGTGGCTTAGTGGTAAAGAATCCGCCTGCTAATCCAGGAGACATGGGAGACGTAAGTTTGATCCCTGGGTCTGGAAGATCCACTGGAGAAGAAAGTGGCAACCCATTCCAGTATCCCCTAAACAGAGGAGCCTGATGGGCTACAGTCAATAGGGTCGCAAAAGAGTCAGACACGACTTAGCAACTGAACAACAACATACTACTCATTAGCCAAAAAATGAATAAAAAACCAAAGTCCTATTTTAAAAAATGAGCAGATGCTCTGAATAGTCATTTTACCAAAGAAAGACATATAGATGACCAACAGGTACATGAAGAAAACATTTAACACCATTAATCAATAGGGAAATAGGTATCAAAACCTCAATTAGATATCAGTTCACACCGGATAGAAAGGGTATTCTCAAAAAGATAACAAATCTTGGTGAGGATGTGGAGAAGAGAAAACCCTTGTGCATTGTAAATTGGTGCAGCCACTGTGGAAAACAGTATGCACATCCCTCAAAAAACTGAAAAATAGAACTACCATGAAATCAAGCAATTCTCCTTCTGGGTGTTTATCCAAGGAAACAGAAATTAACTTGAAAAAAAGAATATCCGCTTCTGTGTCTACTGCAGCATTATTTACAATGACTGAGATATAGAACAACCTAAGTGCCCAGCATGGGCTGGATAAAGAAGGTGTGGTACATTGTTGTACCCCTGACACTAGTATTATATGGCAGTTATACCACACTTTAGATTTTATAATCTTTTTAAACTGTATTCTTAAGCTTTTAATATGAGTCTAATCAAATGTATTTATTCTCTTACTACTGGTTCTCTTACCCCATTCTCTATTTAGCCTCCAAATTATCACTCAATGACTTTAATTTTATCTTGTGATTGGAAATATTGTGAATTGTTTGATAACAATTTTCGTTTCATAAGAAATTAACACAGCTATACGAGTAACTGACTCCTAAGTAGTAATTGTACAATTTACATAGATTACTCCTTTGATTGTTTTAGCAAAAGCAAATATAAAGAACTCTTTACCTGTCTCAGATATGCATTTAATTATCCATTTATTTAATGCTTCTTAAACACAGTCATTTATCATCTCACTACTTTTAGTTTTTTGGGTCACATTATATGAAGGTAGCCTTTATATGTTCTTTCAGTGTTGTCTGCTAACTCAGTATGCAGAGATGAAATGTCTGATATGAGCTAACTGTACTTATCTTTTTATTCTTGTGGATGTGGTTTTGTTAAAATAGCATGTATTTTGACTACATGTTAAAGTGTTAGGCATTTTAGAAAGATTATGCAGCAATATTTTATCTTGCAATCTGTATAGAAAGGATGATTCTTAAACCTCTGGTTAGTGTGTTTTCCTTTCTAGTGTCTCCTCAAGATTCCTTTTATGTTACTAGCTATTTGTTTTAACCCTTTTTGTCCTTGTAGCGGAATTTTGTAATTAAAATGCCCCGTAAACTATCCCTTTGAACAAAAATTATATTTTAACAGTCTTTCTTGTCAGTAAATATACTTCTACATCAACATTTCAATCACTACATAGGAATCTCTTTTTAAAAATCTGATTATACCGCTGGTAGCTCAGCTGGTAAAGAATCTGCCTGCAATGCAGGAGACAATGGTTCAATTCCTGGGTTGGGGAGATTCCCTGGAGAAGGGATAGGCTACCCACTTCAACATTCTTGGGCTTCCCTGGTGGCTCAGCTGGTAAAGAATCTGCCTGCAATGCAGGAGACCTGGGTTCGATTCCTGGGTTGGGAAGATCCTCTGGAGAAGGGAATAACTATCCTCTCTAGTATTCTGGTCTGAAGAATTCCATGGACTGTATAGTCCATGAGGGTCACAAAGAGTTGGACACAACTGAGTGACTCACTTTTTTTTTACAGATTGTTAATAAGCAATATTGTGAAAAGACTCTTTCTAGCTAAATTTTATATCATTTTATTTAAGTGAGAGAATATAATAAATCCTTTCTTAAAATACTTCTTACAAAATGACACCTTATTTTCAGTAGTTTGAGGATGTTTCCTCCTCTACCATAGACCATTCTATGTGAATATTCCACTTAACAACTTTTCCCATCAGATGGTAAATTCTGTGTATGTTTAGTTCATCCTACATACCTGGGCTATGTCTGAAACAAGGTAGGCACCACCCAGTATATATTTAAGAAGTAGACATATGTAATATTAATAAATGAATTTTTATTATTTTGTTTTAAAAACTTCAAAGAGCAGGGGCCTGGTATGGAGGGAAGCAGGATGTAATAAGTTTTAAATATCTTGCTTTCATCATTGTGAGTTACTTTGAGGTTCCTCAGGTCATAAAGTTAGTAAGACTGAGAACCACATTTATTAAAAAGGAAGTCAGTGTGGTAGGGAGATATATAGACATACCAACAGTCACTGTAATTGGATATCAAGCAATGCTAGGGCGTTTATGCAGGTTTTAAATACTGCATGCGAATGGGAACTGTGTTTTACTTCACTTTCTTTCGGAGTTTTCACTTATGGACGGGCACCATATTTTATAGAAATAATAAACACCTATCAGGATTAAATATTATTAATCTAGTCCTAGTTTTCTCAAAGTGGCGTTACACGTCATCTGTCTCAAAATCACATGGGGTCTTGTTGAGTATGCTTTCTCTTGGCTTACCTGAGACCTGTAGAATCAGAATCACTATGATGGCCCAGGATTCTGAATAGAACACTCTCTTAATATATTATAGTTTGCATATCTTCTGCAGACTAAAATTCAAGGAACTGTTTGAGAAAGTTAGGTGTACATCTTACATAAATTTCAAAGATCTAATGAAATATTAGAATTAATGATTGGGGAAATTCTGATAAATTGATCTAACAGATTATTGTTTTCCTTTTCAATTATTACTCTAAGAATTCAACTAATTGTTACAGCACAGAGAAAGTCAGAAAACAACATCACAGTTCTGTTTTTAAACTCCTCATTCTCTGATATAATAATGGTTGGAGGCACTAATTTGTAGTTTAAAAAATAGCAAGTGCACACTGTACATATATATTGTGTATATTGTACTTCAAGAATTTAAATTTTTTAACCCAGTGCCTTTCAGATAATATTTTTGTTGAAATTTTATTTAACTTTAGGCAAACTGGATGTGTTGTAAGATTTTAAATCAAACATTGCTCAGGGTGATCATTTCTACAATGACATAGCACGTATGAGAACTTTTACCACTATGCCTGAAACTTAATAGGTGTCAATCCATGCTTCCTCGAGCATCATTATATTCCAAAGGTGGTGGTAAAGAAGAAAATATGAAAACAGTCTCAGTGATATGTCACCCTATGTTGTGAAACATTGTCTTGCTACTTAAAAGGTAAAAAACTACATTTTTCCAATAACATTACCTAATATTTATCAAGTAATAGTACATAACATACCCACTCTAAATTCTTGACATGACATAGGTGTTTATAATTATATTCATTTTAATGATAAGAAAAAAGCACAATGAGATATTTGTAAAGTTACTCAGTGTCAACTAGCTGATAAACAATAAAGTGTGTTTTTGAACCCAGAAAAATATATATTTAGACATTGTGTCTACCATTGTTTCTTCCACTTAAACTGAAGATGTGTAATCACTGCTAATGGGTAGTCCCTTTTGCTTGTAAATACTGATGAGGGAGATATATTTTTTGAAATATATCTTGATAATTAAGTTTCTATCTTCCTATGAATTTCACAGATTAAATATTTCCTATGATTTCTTTAAAAAATACTTAATATACCTAAAGTAAAAAGACTAGTAGAAATTTTAGGGCCCAAACAATCTGGATTTAAAAAGTGTATTCATGACTTATTAGCTGAGTGCAGATCACTTAAATTTCAAATCTTAATTTTCTCATCTGAAAATGGGAATGATAATATTTACTCACAGGATTACATGCAGAGATAATCTGTATGTCATTGAACTGCTTGCATTCAGTCAAATACAACTATTACAGCTTAATGTAGAAGCTGCTACTCTGAAAGGTTTATGAGAATTTCTAATGAGACCTATCTATATTGTAGAGAAAGTATAGTTTTTCATATCACATCAGAATGTGTTTTCTCTTTATATCTTTAAGTGTCATGAATACTTACTATTTTGTTTAACATCATAATTCTTTGGACAGAAGACTGTGGCTGGGCTATCCCAAAGATGCTTAAATTAAATTCTTACTCTTTCTTCTTTTCAGCAAACTTCCTTGATAACATGCTTTTACGAAGTTCAGGAAAATTAAGTGTGGGCACCAAGAAAGAGGATGGTGAGAGTACAGCCCCCACCCCTCGTCCAAAGATCTTGCGATGTAAATGCCACCACCATTGTCCAGAAGACTCGGTCAACAATATTTGCAGGTTGGTCATATCAATTATTTTCACAGAAAGGCATCCTTTTGTGACTATAGACTTTTAGGCTAGTGCTCCCAAGAACACAATTTGGGCAGTAGGGCCTACCTCCATTAACTCTCAAAGCTGTGCCTGTCTTGAACTATTGAATCCCATTTTGCCCTAAAAGGTTGTTCTGAAATCATTCTTCCACCAAACGTCACTTGTGCACATAAACAGAGTGCAGATCCCAGGGTCCTTGTCAAGGAGCAGAAACTCTTTTCTTTCAAAAGACCTCAGCCCTCAAATAAATAAATGCAACACCAGGAGCTGTCGAATGTGTGTGCGGTTTTGTTTGTTTTAATCATTTATGTTGATGGTGTTAGTATTTTGGAAAGAACAACCTAAGTTGTTGACTTCCCAGGTGGCACTAGTCATCAAGAACCCTCCTGCCAGTGCAGGAGATGTAAGACAGATCTGATCCCTGAGTTGGGAAGATCCCCTGGAGTAGGAAATGGCAACCCACTCCTATATTCTTGTCTGGAGAATCCCATGGGCTGAGGAGCCTGTTGGGCTGCATTCCATGGGGTCACAAAAAGTTGGGCATGGCTGAAGTGACTTAGACTGAGGGACTGACACTGTCACTGTGAAGCTGTTAGGAATATTCATAAACTGATTCTGGGAAGCAGTGTAGTAGCAGAGCTTATGTGAGTCCACCAGAAGTTAGAAAGACGTCATCAAAGTACTCAAGAATGGGCTCCTTAGTAGGTAATCAAGTTTGTGTAAATACTTTCAAATATTTGAAACTAGGCTTTTTGCTTCTTTCTTCCTTACACATCACGATGCAGCTACGTCCATCTCGTTGGTGACTGTCCCTGCAGTTATCCCCCCTGGTGAGGTCGACAGTAGATACAGAGGCTAGAGTATGCCCAGGGAGAAGTGGGTGAGACAACAAGACAAGTGTGGGTCTCGGGAGCTGAAGTGTCAGAGGAGCAGAGTCTCCTCGAGGAGGGTAATGGACCTGGAGAGGGAGCTAGGCTGCTGCTGGGTTGGAACTCTGGGCAGAATATCTGGGCACCTGTTTAGGACTTCTAGCTCCCCAGGAAGGAGCATGAAGCTGAGCTGAGTGTGTTTTCTTTCATACAGAGACTTTAAAAAAAAAGCTTCCTATGAAGTGGGAACTATCTAATAGAAGCTTACCGGTGTACCCTAAAATATACAGTTCAAGTAATACGAATTGACAGAATGACACAATGAGGATATTCGGGTGTATTAATAAATATATGTCTCGTTTAATCAGCACAACAATCCCGTGTGATAGAGAATGCGCATTTCTTGCCCTTAGACCTAAGGAGTTCAGGGCCCAGAGAAGTCGAGTAACTTGGCCCTTGTATGATAGCACCAGTTTGCAAGACTTACTTTAAGTCTTAAACCAAAATAAAATGATTCCAAAGCTCAGACAGTATTTCCTAGGAAATGCTAGCAGTAAACAGAAAAAAGCATCAGAAAAATCACACAGTTTTCTGAAGAAGAGAAGCACGAATTAGCATGTTAGGGAGATATTCTACTATTTTGTCTCAGTTCAGTTCAGTCGCTCAGTCGTGTCTGACTCTTTGCGACCCCATGAATTGCAGCCCGCCAGGCCTCCCTGTCCATCACCAAGTCCTGGAGTTCACCCAAACTCATGTCCATCGAGTCGGTGATGCCATCCAGCCATCTCATCGTCTGTCGTCCCCTTCTCCTCCTGCCCCCAATCCCTCCCAGCATCAGAGTTTTTTCCAATGAGTCAACTCTTCGCATGAGGTGGCCAAAATATTGGCGTTTCAGCTTCAGCATCATTCCTTTAAAAGAACACCCAGGACTGATCTCCTTTAGGATGGACTGGTTGGATCTCCTCGCAGTTCAAGGGACTCTCAAGAGTCTTCAACACCACAGTTCAAAAGCATCAATTCTTCGGCGCTCAGTTTTCTTCACAGTCCAACTCTCACATCCATACATGACCACTGGAAAAACCATAGCCTTGACTACATGGACCTTTGTTGGCAAAGTAATGTCTCTGCTTTTGAATATACTATCTAGATTGGTTATAAATTTCCTTCCAAGGAGTAAATATCTTTTAATTTCATGGCTGCAATCACCACCTACAGTGATTTTGGAGCCAAAAAAAGTAAAGTCTGACACTGTTTCCCCATCTATTTCCCATGAAGTGTTGGACTATTTTGTCTATGTCTGTAGTAATTGTGAGTGAGTCTATACATGCCCTTTGAGCCATAGTTCTGGGGATCATATGTTCAGGTTTTCCAGAATTATCCAAAATTACCCCAGTTCAAATATTTTGTCTTGTTTTCCTCATAGGCCATTGAAGTGTCCTAAGTTGCTTTAAGAGGAAGTGTTGAGGCACTGTTACCTGCGATGCAGGCTCTCTGTGGTGGGAAGGGGAGCTCGGCATGTAGGAGGAGATGTGGTGGGTTTGAGCCTGGAGATGGGAGAACTTTGACTGTGGCCTGAAGGAGATGTTTAAACAGGAGTAGCAATGGAGATTGATGTGATGTGATTTGCTTTTTTGAAAAATTATCTCTCCTGCAGAGTACTCAGTGTATTCAGTTCAGTCGCTCAGTCGTGTCCAACTCTTTGTGACCCCATGAATTGCAGCACGCCAGGCCTCCCTGTCCATCACCAACTCCCGGAGTTCACTCAGACTCACGTCCATAGAGTCAGTGATGCCATCCAGCCATCTCATCCTCTGTCATCCCCTTCTCCTCCTGCCCCTAATCCCTCCCAGCATCAAAGTCTTTTCCAATGAGTCAACTCTTCGCATGAGGTGGCCAAAGTACTGGAGTTTCAGCTTTAGCATCATTCCCTCCAAAGAAATCCCAGGGCTGATCTCCTTCAGAATGGACTGGTTGGATCTCCTTGCAGTCCAAGGGACTCTCAAGAGTCTTCTCCAACACCACAGTTCCAAAGCATCAATTCTTCGGCGCTCAGCCTTCTTCACAGTCCAGCTCTCGCATCCATACATGACCACAGGAAAAACCATACCCTTGACTAGATGGACCTTAGTTGGCAAAGTAATGTCTCTGTTTTTGAATATACTATCTAGGTTGCTCATAACTCAGTGTATTAGAGGTTGACAAAAGTGAGTTTGAGAACAACAGCAGCCAGGTGAGAGAAATTGAAAAATGGATTCAGGAAAGACACAAAACTAATGTTTATTGAACTTTTATACTACTAGAATGTTTACTTTCATCTATCTTTAATCTTTACACCATTCCTGTAAAGAATGTAGCATTATCTGTATTTTCCAGGTCAGAAATCTGAGGCTCTGAGAGGTTATAAAATCTTTATTAGGTCATTCATTGTGCACACCCAAATGATTAAAAAAAAAATTGTGGCCAAGTTACCAAGGTTCTAAATTTCTAACTATCAGCTAACTTCTGACACTCAAAGGAGCAGAAATATTCACGCTTGGGTAAAAGGTACGTCAATTTTGCTAACAAGATATTGATTCCAGTTGAGTCTCCTGTGAGCTTAGGTCAATCATGTCTGAGTCACAAGGCCTTTTTCTGTCCTGTGCTCTAGGACTTAGGAAAAGATCCAGGCCTTTCTGCCTCCATCCCTGTAAGCCCTTTGAATCAGATAGTTCTCAGCTATGGTGGTGATGGTTTAGTCACTATGTACAGTTCCTTTGCAACCCCACGGACTGTAAGTCTCTGTCCATGGAATTTCCCAGACAAGAATACTGGAATACGTTGCCACTTCCTTCTCCAGGGGATCTTCTCAACCCAGGGATTGAACCCACGTCTCCTCCATTGCAGACAAATTCTTTACTGCTGAGCCACCAGGGAAACCCTTCTCAGGCTCTTCTGTCCGTGGGATTTCCCAGGCAAGAATACTGGAGTGGGTTGCCATTTCCTTCTCCAGGGGATCTTCCCAACTCAGAGATCAAACCTGGGTCTTCTGCATTGCAGGCAGATTTTTTACCATCTGAGCCACCAGGGAAGTCCCTTCTCAGGCTATACCTCTGGTCAAAAAATTTTCCCAAATAAATTGAGCACTGATACTTTCTAAAGTTCAATAAAAATGAATTACTAGAAAAATTAATTTAAAAGACTTACAGATTACATTCTTCATATTTCTATTGTCTGTTAATTAAATTCAAGGGCTTCAAGCAGTAAAGAATCCACCTACAATGCAGGAAATGTAGGGTACGTGGGTTTGATCCCTGGGTCAGAAGGTCCCCTGGAGAAGGTCATGGCAACCCACTCCAGTATTCTTACTTGGAGAGTCCCGCGGACAGAGGAGCCTGGTGGGCTACTGTCTATAGGGCTGCAAAGAGTTGGGCACAACTGAACATGCACACATTGATTAAATTCAACAGAGCTGGGGTTACTGCAATACAAATTTCAATTTCTATATTAATGTACTCACAGACCAGTAATAAGTTTTTGAGGGAGCCCACTTGGAGTAATACTGCACTAAATCTTGCCCTTCTAGGCAAAACAGTTTCAAAGATAAGTCCTTGCTTATGGCTTGGAGGAAGGCTGGTACTAGGCAGATTGTAGCCAAGCTGGATAGCCTGGGCAGAGTGCATGCTCATTACCGCTCCCACATTCCTGTAGAGAATAACCCAGAAAGTAGCCCAAATCAAAAGTGCATCGCACTTTTTCAGAGATTCTGAAATCCCCTGCAGATCCAGGCAATCTTCAGACCCAGGGATCGAACCCACGTATCCTGCACTGTAGGTAGATTCCTCACTGCCAAGCCAGCTGGGAAGCCCTTGACGGGATAAATCAGAGAACGTGCACAAAGTGTAGAGGGCTTTGTCCTATATTTTGTTATTATTTTTTAAACTCTTTATGAGTACTTTTTGGCCTTGATCCCTGTCAGGTGCAGTTGTGCGCTTCCAAAATCCATTCCATTTGCATGGCTTAATGGCATGTATGTGAGATGTTGTAGTGCGTGTATGTCATGCTGAATAAAGTAGTAGGATACTGTTTTAATATCCATAACTCAGAGGATGAAAGCATTGTCTAACCTCCCTCCATAAAATATTGGTCATCTAAATACCTTTCGGTTGTTACTTTGCATTGCTTATCTTTCTTATTCCATTTCTAGATTCTGTTCCTAGGACCTCACGCTATCACTGTATGCTTTGAAAACTGCATCGTCACCTTAATTAACTCTTTGTGTATGACTCCCACCATGTCAGTGTTCTACTTGGTTTTCCTGTCCTAGCAGGCATAATCTCAGTCTTATTTATTTTTTCTCTATGTAATCCGGTCCCACTTTATGTATTCTCCCTTGTTTTACTTGACATGATCTGTGAGTCACTTTTGTCCCTTTCTCATCACCTCTCTCAAGTTACTCTACTCTCTCATAAAAGTCTATCCAGTTCTTTTTTTAAAACTCTTTTTCAAGGTAATTTTAAATATTTCCTCATTTCTTTGACCCCAAATACTCCCACCTTGGCAGTTTTCAGGGTTTGTAGGTATTATAAATCACATTGTATATTTGCAGAGATGTACAAATGATTCCAGGTGTCTAAATGACAAATTACATGAGTCTCTAGCTGTTTCCTGAAGCATCAAAGAGGGCAGAAGAGAAAGCTTAGGGGTTTAGTAGGAAGTGAACAGGGTAAGGCTTTTTACAGCTATACATTGAGAACCATTGGAGATTTCTGAGTAAGAAGGAACATGTAAGATCAGGCGATGCTGTCCAGAGCCCTTTTATATAGTTGGTGTTAACTCGGAGCTTCTAAACCTTCTGCCAGATGTGATGGTGTGTACTTTCAGAGAGATGCGCCTGACCCAGGTCTCAGAGTGTTTGAAGTGAGCACTGTTCTCATTTGTGTGTACATCTTCTGTTCATCCAGTTTGTTCCACTGTTGCCCAGACCACCTGAACATTCAGCTTTATGATCTTTCTTTTTCCCAGTAGAAGATGTTGAGTTAAAACCATTTCACTTATGAGAAATGGCTCTTTCTGTGGAATATATCACTTAGTTGAATGAGGATATGGTTTCAGATTCACTTGTGAAATCTTTTGTAAGGAATAACTGCTTTTGTGCCTCTTGTTAATCATGAATGATACTTAAATGGATCCATTTAGTGTTGGACTTTATAGAAAGTGAATAGTGTTGAGCTCGGTACAGTTATACATAGAGAATCATTGAAGATACTTGAGCAGGACGGAAGATGTAAGATTTTTCAGGCAGTACTGTGTGGAATGGGTTAGAGACTAGAGAGAGGAGAGGGGGTGTCCAGGTAGGAGGCTCTCAGAGTAAGGTATGTCCGAGGTCTCTACACAGGACTGCAGGGGTGAGAACATGCAAATGCGTGTATATATAACAACTGAGACAACTTCAAAACAATCTGGTACCTCCTAGGAAGAAAATGAACAAAACATTAAATCACTTGGCATGGCTGCCAGAGGAGGATGTATGGTAGTTACACTCTCTTCAAGATAAAGTAAAAAGACCCCTCTCACATTGGAACTTCATCACTAATGTTGTAACTTCAGTAACTTCAGCTTCCCCCAGTGCTGTGACATCTCAGAGGAAAAGCCAGAAAACGGGAGCAGTGACAGTCTTACCCATCTTACTGTCTTTCCCTCCACCACCATGGGAGCACACCCATGTAAGATGATAAGGGGAAACAAACAAAACAGAAGGCAAATAAACCTTAGGACTCCAGGACTGTGGTGATGACCTTTGCTCAGCGTTCTTCTTTGCCTTCCTGCCAGTCAGTAGAAAGCACTTAATTAGCTGGTGATTTCTGTCCCTCCTGAAGTGGAATGACTGTCTTTCCTAGGATTGGTGCATAGATGTTGAACTCCTTGAAAACAAAGGCAGCAAATTCCTCACCCTTGATTCTCAGCATCTGTCTGAGGCATAGTATGCTTAATGCGTGTGTGTTAGTAGCTCAGTCGTGTCCGACTCTTTGCGACCCCATGGACTATAGCCCTCCAGGCTCCTCTGTCCGTGAAATTCTCCTGGCAAGAATACTGGAGCGAGTTGCCATTCCCTTCTCCAGGTGATCTTCTTGACCCAGGGACTGAACCCAGGTCTCCTGAACTGCAGACAGATTCTTTACCGTCTGAGCCACCAGGAAAGCCAGTATGCTTAATAGTTTGTAAAAGTAACTGTGGTTAAGCAGCTTTCAGCTGTTTTAGTTAACTGCCTAAAATCTGCATGACTTAAACACAACTTGAAAAGCTGTATCTTTATTTACCTATAACAGAAAACTTTTATTTATTCCCTTCATTCTGAAATATATATTTTAGAAGGCAGTATCCTCAAGGATTTACAGTTCACCTAAAACAAGCAGCCTTTCAAATAGTTTCTGACCGAAACTTAAAAGAATTTTGAAAGAAATTTAAGAATGCTAGTATTTAAAGAATTTTGAAAGAAATGTAATGCTAGTATTTCCACCCTGGAAAAAAGTAGTTTCTGACTGAAACTTAAAAGAATTTTGAAAGAAATTTAAGAATGCTGGTATTTAAAGAATTTTGAAAGAAATTTAAGAATGCTAGTATTTCCACCCTGGAAAAAAGTAGAATAAATAATTTGATTCAGTTTGATCAGGATAAATAGATTGATTGGTGTAGAGAACTTGAATCCTTGTGAGCAGATGCACCTGAGCAAGTTTTCATTTATTTAATCGTTTTTTGTCAAGGGCACAATTTTAAACTATTTAATAATTAAGTAATATTTTAATTACTTGGTGATTTTTAGATTACTTTATTACTGCTTTTAAAATTTCCTATCACCCTGATTGAGCAGATCAGATAAACTCCTTTTTAACTACTACTTTAAAAATTATATTTTATAGTTAAATTAATTTTTATAAGCAACTAAACCAGTTAGAAGAAAATTTCTACAATAGTCCCTTCTCAACTGAGATGGTAGGATTTCTGGACAACTTGGGGTTTGTAATAAGGAAGCATAAGATCTTAGTGGGAGAATAGAGTTAAAGGGACCAAGACTTGGGTAAACCTTATAAACCTTGCCCTCACTCTGCAATGAAGGAGTTGGGGTCCAGAAGTGAAAGTGAAAGTGGCTCAGTCATGTCTGACTCTCTGCGACCTCATGGCCACAGCCCATGGAATTCTCCAGCCCAGAATACTGGAGTAGGTAGCCTTTCCCTTCTCCAGGGGATCTTCCCAACCCAGGGATCAAACAGAGGTCTCCTGCATTGCAGGCGGATTCTTTACCAGCTGAGCCACCAGGAAAGCCCAGGAATGCTGGAGTGGGTAGCCTATCCCTTCTGCAGGGGATCTTCCCAACCCAAGGATTGAACCCAGGTCTCCCGCATTGCAGGCGGATTCTTTACCAACTGAACTACTGTTTATAAATCCATTTGACCCCAAATGAACACAGGCAAAACTTCCAGGCTCAGGATGCGCAGCCACCTAAGCAGTATCATTTGGTCCCTCCAAGCTTTAAACTAAGTGTATCCCTTTCTTGCTGCTGCTGCTAAGTCGCTTCAGTCATGTCTGACTCTTTGCGACCCCATGGACTGCAGCCTACCAGGCTCCTCCGTCCATGGGATTTTCCAGGCAGGAGTACTGGAATGGGGTGCCATCACCTTCTCTGATCCCTTTCTTACTTACTAGTAAATGTTCACGGGCACACTGAAAATCTCCCAAGGCAGTTTATCCTTGATGTTCTCTCAAGATGTTCCAGACTTCTTTGCTTTTGAAACACTGGGCATATTCAAGGAGGCATGAACCTGTAGAACTATCCAAGGTTGTAACAGAGGTTTTATTATCACTACTTTGACCTCATATGACGTTTACTTTTTCAAATGCTTCGCTTTTTCATGAATTAGCCTTATGTTGAGAGGCATTCAGTACTGATGACTGATAATGTTTATAGGCAACTATTTTGTCAATTACTTTTCCTGACTTATAACACAGGGGCAGAATATTTGAAATGTCACATCAGTTGTCTTTTTTATCGATGTTTGGTTGATTTACAGTATTACATTAATTTTATATATACAGCATAATTATTTAGTATTTTTATAGATTGTACTGCATTGAAAATTATTATAAAATAATGCCCATATTTCCTCATGCTGTACAAATATATCCTTGTAGCTTATTTATTTTATACATGGTAGTTTGTACCTCTTAATCCCCTGCCTCTATCTTGCCTCTCCTTCCTTTTGAATTGTCTTTTAAAATTCATTATCATTACTGTAATCAAATGATTCATCCTGCATTCATATATACATCTCACTGCTTTCAATTTTGTATAAAATTATTTCATCTTTTATTTTTCTCATGGTTCTTCTCTTGTTATCACTTTCAACACTCTAGGGATGACAGGTAATAATCTATATAAAACATTTGAAACCTGTACGTAAATATAGAAGCAGGCAGCAGAATGTTGAGATAAGCCCATAGTAAAGTCAGATGTCTTTGGTGACATTCAGCAGCCGTCTCTTAGTGGTGGGTGGTTGATCGGCTTTGATTCCAGAGTGCAGTTGTGTTTATACTTGTGCTTGCTCGAGAGTTGAAAGTTCTCAAGTAGTTTTTAAGTGTCTGTAATTGCACTACTGGTTTCCAGTCAATGGCCCTTCCTTGCTAGGAATTTCAGTAAGAAGTTTATAAATTAATTTTGTCTTGCTGTCAGTAATATGCACTTGAGATGGTTCTCTTGCCCCCTTGCTTGTCCTCCAACTCAGTTTGTATCTGAATTTATAACTTTCAGGACACCAACTTCTTTCTCTAGGGCCTCTCTCCCTCTCCATCCCCTTTTTAATATTTATTTTTTATTGAAATAATGTTGGTTTATAACATTTCATGTTTCACTGTACATTTTATTTCTACTTCTGTATACACTACAGCATCTCTCCACCAAAAATCTTATTTCCATCCTCTATTTTAGCTTCCTCCTCTTCACAGATAAGGGAGTGCTCTCCCAGTACATTTTTAAAGCTCGAATTTACTCTTCCTGATGTTTCTTTACATTTACCAGGACATTGTAAAAGTAAACATGCCAACAGGTTTACCAGCCTTTTCTGATTCTTAGAAGTTGCCTCAAATTACATTTCTGTATACTCAGATTTTGACTTAAGGGGACCTCTTGGATAAGGAGAAGTTAGTCTTTTTAGATTTAACATATCGTATCAATTTTTTTTAGTCATACTATGATAATGTCAGAAGCTTAAAATAACTTTATTCTTAATTCCTGAATTTTACTTTTGATGAGAAATGCAAGTTACACAGAGTGTAAGTACATAGGAATGGGATAAAAGAAATGTATAGGAAAGGGACAGAAGAAAAATCACATGCTTATTGTTTGCTTATATTGTTTAAGGTAAATTTCTAAGGGATGGTTATTTCATTTATCGCCTTCAGTTTACATCCTTTGGATTTTCATAGTAATTTCAGTACATTAGTTAAAAAGCCCCAAAGAATTTAGAGCATGGGCTGTTCAAAGGCAGTCTTTCTTCTACAGCAGTATTTATGCCTTTGACCTTGGTCTAACAAAGAGATTTATCATTGGCCATTCCTTACCATTCATTAGAATGCCTGAATTTTGCCTTGCTTGTTCTTGTAAACAGGCATTTTGGATCGCTTGAGGCTTATAAACCAGGTAAACAATTCTAAGGGTTGTGATGATAACTGAAGCGCCGGTGTATGGCAGAATGCTTTTGCCACTAACGCAGAATAGACCAACACACAAACCATGCTCAGAGCTTTCTTGCTCTGACCTTTTAGGTCTATGTAGTCACATCTGTGTTGGACGCTGACCATGAACATACATCTTTCTCCCATGAGAAAGATGGAATGTAGTTCAGTAGTTTATTTCTTAGCACATGCAGTAGTGGTTTATGACTTATATTGGGAGTTTGTTTGCATTCATCACCCAAATTGTGAAGTAATGTCTATTTAAAAATTGTTCTATATATAATAGTCCTTGTTTTTCATTTTTATTCCCTGGAGGGACTTTGGAAAAGCTATGAAAATGAAGCAATAAGTCCTTGATGCTACACATGATTCTATATCTGTTTGTTTTGTAACCTTGTGCAAGTTTGTTAGACTCTCATAACCTTAGTTTACCTATTTGTGAAATAGAAATATTACTTGTCATTATTGATGAGGGGATTAAATGAGATTCTAAGTGAAAGTTCTTTTCAGTGTAAAAAACCAGACAGAAATTAAAAGTATTGTTTCTTTGGCTTTCATAATCATATTAAAAGCCCTTTTTTCTGTTGTCCATCCTTACCCCACACCCAAATTAAGACTGGACTTGTTGCCACAAAGCCCGATGTTTTCATATGCCATCATGAAAGTAGAGCTTAGTACTGCATGGCACAGTCTTAGTCGCCTCACTTAGGCTATGCAGACCCCAATTCCTACTTCTCCTTTGTCTGTAAGCCCCCATATGCCTTCAGTTCAGTTCAGTTCAGTTGCTCAGTCGTGTTTGACTCTTTGCGACCCCATGAATTGCAGCACGCCAAGCCTCCCTGTCCATCACCAACTCCCGGTGTTCACTCAAACTCACATCCATCGAGTCGGTGATGCCACCCAGACATCTCACCCTCTCTTGTCCCCTTCTCCTCCTGCCCCCAATCCCTCCCAACATCAGAGTCTTTTCCAATGAGTTAACTCTTCACATGAGGTGGTCAAAGTACTGGAGTTTCAGCTTTAGCATCATTCCTTTCAAAGAAATCCCAGGGCTGATCTAGGAAGAGGTAAATTCACTTCACTAGCTCAGAGCAAGTAGAACCAGAATAAACACTCACCTGCATGGGTTCAAATCTCTGTTGCACCTCTCACTAGCTGTATGGCCTCTGAGAAATTACTCAAGATCTCTGAACCTCAGTTTCTTCATATAGAAAGTAAGCATATTACTACCTTCCTCTTGGAGTAGATTTCTGAAGGTGATAGCTGTGAAGGGCCAGAATGAGTGTTTAGTATGTAGTATACATGCTATTAACTTATATGTTATATGGAAATGTTGGATCCTTTCTCATGAGTTTCTAGACAGAGGATATATGAGTAAATAGATAATGATAAATAAATCAGCTTAAAGGAAGTTTCATAATTCTTTAATCAGATAATAACCTCTTATATGATCTTTTGCTTTCTTCTTGTCTGTAATGAAACAAATGATTATTGTTATTCAGTTGCTCAATTGTGTCTGACTCTTTGTGACCCCATGGACTGTAGCTCACGAGGCTCCTCTGTCCATGGGATTTCCCAGGCAAGAATACTGGAGTGGGTTGCCATTTCCTTCTCCAGGAGGTCTTTCTGACTCAAGGATTGGAACCCGAGTCTCCGAATTCGTTGGCAGGTGAATTCTTTACCACTAATACACCAGGGAAGCCCCAAACAAGTGATAAACATCTTCATTTCCTTTTACCCTAGACATGCTCTCTCTCTCACGTGCACCCACGCACACACACTTACTTTGCCTGTTTGATCTTTAGCACAGATGGATATTGTTTCANTTCTGACTCAAGGATTGGAACCCGAGTCTCCGAATTCGTTGGCAGGTGAATTCTTTACCACTAATACACCAGGGAAGCCCCAAACAAGTGATAAACATCTTCATTTCCTTTTACCCTAGACATGCTCTCTCTCTCACGTGCACCCACGCACACACACTTACTTTGCCTGTTTGATCTTTAGCACAGATGGATATTGTTTCACGATGATAGAAGAAGATGACTCTGGGATGCCTGTGGTCACTTCTGGATGTCTAGGACTAGAAGGCTCAGATTTTCAGTGTCGGGTAAGGAAGATACCTTGGTTCCACTTTGTAACCTTTTATTGGCAAGACTGCAAACAGCCAAGTTTCAAGCAAGATAAAACAGAATTTTTTTTGACTAGCTTGTTTTCAGTATTTTGAACAATAAGTAGAAAATTCGCGTTGGGTCAGTTCTCCCTTCGTTTTGAAATCAAGTAGTCATTTTATTTTTGCTGCTAACTTTTGGCTTAGGGGCTCACTAGATCATCTTGCTCAAATTCCCATTTGGTTAATTGCATTAAGCCAAGCCTTCTTCCTGAGTTTATACTGTGCATACTGGTTATTGCAAACAGTAATTTTGTGGAAGTGCAAATTTGCAATAAGAATATACATGATGATTTGAAAGAAATTACCTAATGCAGCATTTCACCGTGTCTGAATAAAATTATTAGAATTGTAAGTCAGTTCTCTAAAGAGTGTTAATTTGCTAGTTTTAGGTGCTATGGCTTTGAAATTTGGGGTAAACCTATTAATAGCTGTCAGGTTTCAATTTCAGGACACTCCCATTCCTCATCAGAGAAGATCCATTGAATGCTGCACAGAACGGAATGAATGTAATAAAGATCTACACCCCACACTTCCTCCGCTGAGAAACAGAGGTAAGGAGAGGAAGGCTCACAGGTGGAAAAGCTTTCGGCATAAAGAAGATAAACACTTGAATTATTCTCTTTTCCAAATGTGTCTGCCTGTACCGTTTTCTCACTCCTGGCCCAGAGGGCCGAGACAAGATGACAGTGAAACTGACATTCAGAGATGAATACAGGGAGTTATTGGGGAAATGGTCACATGTGACTTCACTCTTAAGATTTACTTCTTTACCCTGTTCTTACTTCCCTGAGAAAACTAGTGACTAGAGCTTGGAGTGGGTTTCAAGAGGATAGGGGAGGGAGAAAGTTGTTTTTTGTTTACCCCTAAATGTTACTCACAAGTTATGCTTCATTCAAAGACTGCTATTTGTCTACTTTTGTTTTAAAAATAAGGACCTTATAAAGCTGCAGTCCCAGCTTTTTTGACACCAAGGACTGGTTTTTTGGAAGATACTTTTTTTGCAGACTGTGCGGGGGAGGCGGTTTCAGGATATTTCAAGTGCTTTGCATTTATTGTGCACTTTATTTCTATTATTATTACATCATCTCTACCCTAGATCATCAGACATTAGATCCCAGAGGCTGGGGACCTTTTTATAAAGGGTTAATTCAGATTATTTGCTTCATGGCATTTTCTTTTATTTATGCTAGAATACTTAAATTGAAGAAAGTAGGGAAAACCACTAGACCATTCAGGTATGACCTAAATCAAATCCCTTATNTGGGGTTGCAAAGAGTTAGACACGACTGAGTGAACTGAACTGAACTTAACTGAACTACCTTTTAGTCAATTCATAGATATTGATAAAATGGAGAAAATACCTAGAAAGTTTAGTTCTAAGACTTATACATTTAGTGTTGCTCATTAAAAAAAGACGCACTGCATCCCCAGTGACTCTTGGTTAAAAACAGCTCCCATGTTTCCTTTTTTCTTGGTCTCACCACAAAATAAATGATTTGTAATTGTCAGAGAGTCCTAAGTGTTAAAAAAGAAGCTTAAGATGATTTACCATCATTGATTTTTATTTCTTAAGAGAATATCTTCCCAACAAAATACAATGACCTTATTGGGTTCTGATGATATTTTATAACATTTGTTCCTNCAGTGACTCTTGGTTAAAAACAGCTCCCATGTTTCCTTTTTTCTTGGTCTCACCACAAAATAAATGATTTGTAATTGTCAGAGAGTCCTAAGTGTTAAAAAAGAAGCTTAAGATGATTTACCATCATTGATTTTTATTTCTTAAGAGAATATCTTCCCAACAAAATACAATGACCTTATTGGGTTCTGATGATATTTTATAACATTTGTTCCTATAGCCTATGTTCCTATAGCTATGTAAGATTGATTCATAATAATTCACATCAAAAAGTCACAGGCAGTTTGTTTTTTTTTTTTTAATTTTTGTCAGTCAGCATGCTAGATGTTAGGGATTCAGAAATGGATGAAGAAAATTCTTGCTTTCAAGACTAGCACACTAGATTGTGAGAGAGAATCATGGAAATTATACTCAGAAAAATCTCAGTGGACACGAAAGAGTGGCTCATTTTGGAGTAGGAGGATGTCAAAATAGCTGCACAGATGTGATACTTGAGCAAATTTTAAGGATGAACACAAGTTTGCCAAATGGGTAAGGCAGAAATAAACAATTTAAAAATGATCATGGCTAACATAAGCCAAGAATTATGCTAGTAACTGTGACATTAATTAAACCATTTGAGCTTCACAACAGTCCTGTAGGGTATTTAGGATTATTAGTCCCCATTTAAATATGAGGCTTTTGCAGCACTGAGAGGTTAATTAACTTTCCCAAGGTTGCACAGCCTGTGAATAGCAATGACTCTAAACAGAGGCAATCTAATGTGTGTGATATCTGAGAAAGATTTGCAAAATGCAGTTATGTGAAATAGCATAGCTGGTTGCGAAAAGTCTAATTCAGTTTTTGGCGCCTCGCTGTTCAAAGTGGGCTTGTGGATCAGCAGCACCAGCATCACTTGAAACTCATTAGAAATGCAGACGCTCAGGCCTCACTCCAGACTACTAAACCTGCATTTTTAATGAGATTTCCCAAGTGATTTATATGCACAGTAAAGTTTGGGCTACACGTTTGGTAGAAAAAGACCTACGTGTGGATATGGCTAGCACCACTGTGTCTCAATGTGTGTATTTGACAACACCTTGTTCAAAGAGAAGTCCACTCATTTTACACTGCTATAAAATTCTAAATGTTTATTTTATTTTGTGGTTATTCCCTTATGAATCAGTTGCAAAAAGTAGGCGATCTGTAGACGGCAGTTTGAATAACACTGATACAGGAGCTGATGTGTTGGGCTTGGTGCCGGGAGGTGGGTAAAGAGTGCAGGAAATGAAGATAAGTGTACTAGAATCACTTCCCTCAAAGGGAAAATCCCAACAGTAGGGATTAGGCAAACTGACTTAAGTGCTGAAAGGGCTGCAGTTCACATACTGTCCTGTAGGTGGAACCAGATTCCAGTTAGGACCCGGCAGACAGGCGAGGATTCTCTGAGGAGGTTGAGTGCTCCAGAGAACTGAGGGAAAAGGTTGTGGGAAGAAGAGCGGTAGTACTGGGAAGACAAGTCCGTGGCTGGTGGATTATGGGAGAATTATACAAGGTGACAGATTTGAAGGTGCGGAGTTTAGTGGCTTTAAAAGTTCCTGTTTTGAACTCCGAAGATCCTAAGTAGTGCTTGGGTGAGGTCTGCATAGATTCCACCTCACCGGTTTTGGTGCAGTCATTTTGGGGTTCAGTAAAAGTCACTGAAGACTGTGGTCTGAGAGCACTGGTCATGTCTACATAAATTTACCATAGAACTGCTGGTTGTTCTTTTGTTTTGTTTTGCTTTTTTTGCCTCTACCATCTATACATGGTAGCATTTTTACAGGAAGTGTGCTGTATATGTTTACTGAATATCAGTAATGCCTTGATGAGAAACATTTGCATTGCAGCCTTATGTATATATGTCTACACATATTGTATTGGAGACATGTGTATGTATGGTATAAAACCCAAAAATAAGAACAGGGGTGTTAAAGAGACATGGAATCATCTTATTTTGATATTTTTAATTTTAGCTGCTGTTGTAATACTTAGGACCAACCCTAAATTTTGTGGAGCTGGGGCAATAGTAAATGGAAGATCGCATACCATTTACCTAATTATTTAAAACTCATAATCCAGTATAGCAGACTGATAAATAAAATACTTTCTATTAACTGAATTTAACAAGTATATTTTTATAATGGTGAAGAACACCAACTTTGCATTTAGAATGCTTGATTTATTCACTGCAGTGTGGGAGGGGGAGTGATGGGGATCCCTGCACTGGGAGGAGCCTCTCACGCATGCAGCTGGACACTTGTTTGTGTCCGTGGTAGTGATACTGTTGGTTTGGAATGCTTGAAGCACTTACCTGGGTCCACACCACTCTGGCAGCCCCCACAGACATTTCTTCAACTGGACCCAATGTTGTGACTAGACTGGCCCATGTGGTTCTTATTATATAAAATTCACCTCAGCAACCACTGTCAGAGAAATCTGGGAGAAAAGATGTATTATTTGCAGAAACTAGAGGTTACACAGCACACCTGAGGGCCACACAGCAAGGTCACAGGCATTTGGGATGGGGACTTGGGCCTCTACTTTTACTGGGGTCAAAAGTAGGGTGCCTAGGATTTCATAGGTTCACCCTTTATTGGCAAATTGATTAATTAGCTTAAATGACTGAGTTATAATTGACATATAACATTATTAGTTTCAGGTGTACAACATAATGACTCGATATTTGTAGGTATTGCAAAATCATTACCACAATAAGTCTAGCTAACATCTGTCACCCTGCACGGTTACAAAAATATTGGCAAATTTAAAACGTTAAGAGTGGAGATGAGGGTATGGGGAAGGAGAAGTGGCGTTATTGAGGTGGTCAGTTATCCAGGGAACTTCGTGGGCAGGGTCACCTGCTTTCTTACTAGTTGTTTTACTAGTAGTTGCATCATGCAGCTGGTAATACGTTTATTCGAGATAGATGTTTTGAAATGGATGCCTCAGTAATCAGAAGCTTAATGCTGGGCAAACACCTGGCCCTCTGCTTTATGCTCTGCCCACATGCCTTGTCCCAGCCAACCTCTGCCACCTCTTTGTCAAAGGTTAGGGTAAGTACACCAGTTTTTCATTCCACCTTCAAGGAGACAGGGAGCTGTACAGTCCCCAGACACAGGCCTGGGACCGTTTAGGTAGAATTTCAGACTCTGGGGCAATGGCCAGTGTTTTAAATGGAGAGTGGGATGGGACAAATTCTGTATGGACACTTCACTGGAGTTTTGCAGACCCACTGCTCGTTGGGAAGAGGTACAGCTGAAGGGAGCCAGAGCTCAGGGCCCAGGCCAGTTTTGTGGGTGAGGGCAGTAGAAATTATCATCCTAACCATGATAATCACACTTGCTAAGATGAATGGAGTGCTTACTTACCATGGCCCTTTTCTCAGTTGTTGTTGTTGAGTCACCCAGTCATGTCTGACTCTTTGCAGTCCAATGGACTGTGGCAAGCCAGGCCTCCCTGTCCCTTACCATCTCCTAAAGTTCACCCAAGTTCATGTCCCTTGCATCGGTGATACCATCTAGCCATCTTATCCTCTGATGCCCTCTTTTCCTTCTGCACTCAGTTTTTCCCAGCATCAGGGACTTTTCCAGTGAGCAGACTGTTCACATCAGATGACCAAACACTGGAGTTTCAGCTTCAGCATCAGTCCTTCCAAAGAGTATTCAGGGTTGATTTCCCTTAAGATTGACTGGTTTGATCTTCTTGCTGTCCAAGTACTTTTCTAATTACTTTACATATACTAACTAATTTAATCCTCATAACAGCTCAGTGGGGAAGGCACTGTTATCATCATCCCTATTTCACAGACATGCAGCTGAGGAGCAGTGAGGTCAAGTACCATGTGAAGGTTACACAGCTTCAGTGAGTACCAGAGATGGGAAGTGGGCCTTGGACCACATCACCCTGAATCTTCTATAAAAAAGAAAAGGAAAACAAAACTCTGAATGACATTGTCGGAAAAAAAGCTTTTATGTATCTAAGACTTGGAAAGCTCTAAGTAAGTAGTGATTGGTTAGCCATATCACAAAATAATCAGGAAACAATATGATTACTTCAACGCCTTCTGCTTATTATGTTTGCTTTGCACAATTAGCAGTTTATTCTAAAATGGGCTTCCCTGGTGGTTCAGCTGGTAAAGAATCTGCCTGCAGTGTGGGAGACCGGGTTCCATCCTTGGGTTGGGAAGATCCCCTGGAGAAGGGAAAGGCTACCCACTCCAGTATTCTGGCATGGAGAATGCCATGGACTGTAAGTCTGTGGGGGCTCAAAGAGTCAGACATGACTGACCGACTTTCATTCACTTCCTTATTCTAGAATATAGTGCTAGAGGGTTGCTCCCTCTGTCTCTTGAACACACCACTCTCTCTTCCTTCCTCCTTTCTCCTCTTCCCTATAATTTATCATTTATTGAATTCCATGTAAGTACTGGGCTTTCCCGGTGCCTCAGCAGTAAAAAATCTGCTTGCAATGCAGAAGATGCATACTGGAGACGTGGGTTTGATCCCTGGGTGGGGAAGATCCCCTGGGGAAGGAAATGGCAACCCACTCTAGTATTCTTGCCTGGAGATTCCATGAATAGAGGAGCCTGGCAGGTTACAGTCCATGGGGTCACAAAGAGTCGGATATGACTGAAGCAACTTAGCATGCAGGCATGCACACACCCCTCCACTTAGTACTTCTCAGCCTTATAATAAAACCTCACCTAAGTCTCTTTAATTATGCATACCTACAAGTAAGTTAGCTGATTAAAAAATAAGCAAGAAAGCCTTTTCTATCTATCCAGTTTTTCACCTTCCCCCAGACCCCAACTTGGATGTGTTTGCTTAGCAGGATATTAGGGATACAAAATCGCATCCAATAAATATTTATCAATGTATATTTAGAACCTTGAAATTTTATTTGTCATCTTCTATTTCACAAAAAAGATGATGAAGGGTGGCCAGAAAGCAGCAGAAATTCTTCTATGAATATTAGTTTTCCTTTTCCTTTGCTTATTTTATTTTAGCACCAGTAACACATAATACCCTGGGATGATATTCTTTCTCCTGAAGGAGGAATTATAAAAAGTAATTAGATCAAATGCAGCACCTTCATCATAAATTATGAAGTTTGATTCAGGAAACCCAGTAATACTGCAGTTGGTGCTAGGAGGAGGGAGAGATGTCTGTTTTGGTGGACAGGCTTGCAGGGAGATGTCGTGGTGCCCTGGTGTCTGGCTCCCTGCCTGCAGAATTAGTGATGAAGGGGCCCCGGAAGAATGATGTATACCAACACTCTCAGCATCACATGGTCTGACCAAGATATTGTGAGTCAAATGTTCTCTTGAAATGATGTATAGGCAGGAGAATTTGGTGAGGTTTCTTTTCTCCTCTCAAGTTATTTATTTTTGTTTAAATTTATTTTTTCAAATGAGCACTCAAAGGAGTGGAAGACTGGTGTTAAAGTGAACAGAAGCTTTCCTTTATTAAATGGGATCCTCTAATTTAGGTTTTACAAAACCAAAGTTCATATAATTTTTTGGAATAGGTGTGGGTTTTTGTGTGTTTAAATATGGGAATTATGTATACTGCATATATACTTCATAGAAAATGTGTCAGAAACACCTTTTTGTTTGTTTTGAAATAGGGTAACTTCCAATGTAGGTTAAGTAACATTATAATACCGGGTTTTCTAAGCTCAACTTTACCTTCTGATTTCTTATTCAACTAAAAAAATATTTTGAGCACTTTACAGATTTGTTTTAAAATGCTGTTACTTAGCTTTGGTATTATCAGTTATAAATTAAACTCAATAGAGTAACCAGTATTTAACCAGTGAGACAACTCCCTTATTCTCCAAAACACACATAGGTTGAATATATGATAGAATGCAAAGTTGAGTTGCAGAATTCTCCTTCTGACGCATGTATTATACTTGCGGAAGTATAAACCAGTATGTGAGCCTGAGCTGAATTCCTTGACAAGGAGTAGCCTCAACATTTCTTGAAATGTGCAGCTTTTAACTTTTCTGGAAATTCTGGTTAACTTTATTTTGGAGGCATATCGAAGGAATTTAGAAATCATTAGTCTTTTTTAATCTGAATATAAAAATTCTTTCTTAACTTCCTTTGTTACCAGGAAATATAATTCTAAACTTTTTCTGCAGGGAAGTAACTAGAATATTATTTCTTTGTTCTTATAGTGAATGTATTTCTAGATGTTACCATAAGATGGCATACCAATATATGAAGAAAATAGATTACAGTATTATCTGTTGACTAAAACCCTCTGACAAGACTATGCTTTTCAGGCACTTTTTGCTCTAGTAATAGGAAGATGTCTCCAATTTATCTGTGATTATAACATGGAGAACATACATAAGGATGTCTTCCAGCAGGTGTTTCTGAGATTCTTTCTAGCTATTTAGTTTTTTATTTCTTCTTGCAGTTATGAGCCATATTCTAGCCTTATGAAAACAGTCCTGGCATTTTAAGTAGCTGCAAACCAGTTAATTATCAGAGAGGAGACAAGTAGTGACAATACTATTTTGTTAGGAAACCACTGGTGATTCTTCTTTGCCTCTCAGAGTAAACCAGACTTCCCTGGAGAGTTCTCCGATCTACTTCCCTGAGCAGTTGGAGTGACAGCCAAGTAGAAGCCTGCTGCCCTGGAGAGAATCAGGGGCTCTGTTCTTTTTCTGATAGGTATCTGGTAGTGTTCGCCTTCTGAGACTCAACAGTGACTTGAATGTTTACAGTGTTAATGCTCTGAGCGCAGGTAATGGCAGATTAAAACATGATTGGCGTGACCAACAGAAACAAAAGGTTTATTGATAAGGCAATAAATTCATGACAGAAGACCAGGAGGCAGTTCTTGAGGCCCTAGGGACTGGGGTTATTGGGGCCAAGAAAAGGAAAGTAGGATGATAATGCTAGCCTTTTTTAAAACAGTGCTTGATGATAAGGAAAAATCCCTTAGATTCTCTGTGGTCTCATGGCTCTCATCAATCAGAAATCTGTTAAGATGAGTAATAAATATACTGTTCTTATGGCTCAGAGTATTCTGCATTTACGTGGAAAAGTGAAAGCAGCTGAAGCTTTCTGTATTTGTGTACTGAAGTATGTTGTGCTTGTGTAATTAGTTCTTCTAGTTCTGATAGAGTATCCAGGGATCTCTATGGTTTTCTGCAAAATCAGGCCTTTTGCTTTCTTGTCTTTAAAACTGGAAATAGATTTTAAGCTGTTTCCAGTGCCATTATTTGCTCCATGCCGTTTGTACACCTGCATTGTTAGTTGCTCTCTCACTGGAATGGGAACTCTCTAAAGGGAGTGTTGGAATCCTTTACCCTTACAGGTTTTCTATAAGACTGAAATTATTTCAAAATAATTAAGATGTATGTTCACATTGGTAAAAAAAGAAACTGTTATAATCTTTTTAAAAGGATATTTTGACAATGTGTATGACAAAACTTAAAATATATATCCTTCAGCCTAACACTTGTACTTTTTAGAATCTAGATTAGGAAAATAATCATTGACGTGTGCAATGATGTATGTGTAAGAATGTTCATCACCGAATTTTATGTATCACAGCAAAGATGTATTATAACAAAATCTTCCCAATCTCCTAAATATGCATGATCAGAAGACTGGCTTTCTAATTAGGATGTGTCTGGATGTATACCATGTAGTCTTTGAAACTCATGTTACAGAAAAAATTTCGCTGTTTTAGAAAATGTCTACATTATTATAAATGAAAACAATCTAGTTACAAGGTAATTATGATTTCCCCACAGTTTTTTATGTGGTGAAATACACAGGACAGAAAGTTTTCCATCTTAATCACTTAGGCATAGAGTTCATTGATATTAAATATGTTTATAATGTTGTACAGCCATCACTCCCACCCATTTATATAGCTGTTTATCTTGTAGAACCAAAGCTCTTAGCCATTACGCTTTAGTTTTCCGACTCTCTTCCCTCCTAACCCTTGACAGCCACCACTCTTCTTTTTGTCTTTGTGATTTTGACTTCTCTGAGTGTCTCATATAAGTGGAGTGTTCATCTTTTTATGACTGGCGTATTTCACTTAGCCTCGTGTCCTCGAGGCTCATTCACCTTGTAGCATCTGTCAGCAACGCCTTCCTTTTTAAGGCTGAACTACATCTTATGTCATACACCACATTTTGCTTATCCATTCGTGTGTCAGTGGACACGGTTTACTTCCATATTTTAGCTGTTGAGAATAATAGGGCTCTGGGTTTATAAAGTGTTTTTGTGAACTATTTTGCTCATGACATTTTTTTGTTTGTTGAGACTGGAAAGACATATAGTAAAATGTTAGTAGTAAGTTTTCTAAGTAGTGAGGTGATGGCAGTTTTATTTATTTCAGTTAATTTGTGCTATTCAGTTTTTCTTCAGGGAATGTATAATGCTTTTGAATGAAAAAAGAAAGTTACATTGAGTGGGATGAGGTCCCCAGCCAGAATGTTCAGGTAGCCGTACAATGAAAAGTGCATAGCACAGTTAGGAAACATCTTGTTTGTAGGTAGCCAAAGTAATAAATTATAATACATGATACCTTTTAAAGATAAGAAGCAGCAATGATTCTCCCAAGGATGTATGGTGCTCTTAATCAGAATGGTGCTAATTCTGTTACTATGTAAGTGCACCCGGCTTTCAGTCACTTTTCTACAGAAAAAAACATATGTTCCAGAGACTAATGCATATACGATCACCTGGGATGGTTGCAAAATAAAAATAAAATACTTTGAATAAAAACCTTCTGTGTTGAAGTCAGTAAATCAGCATTTGTATAAAGCCCTCTTAGTCATTCTTATTTTTAGGAATTTTGAAAAATCATGCTATAAATCTTATTTGTGAAGAACTAGAGTTAAAACAGGGTGAATACTATTTAATAATTTGTTCTTTAAAAAGATCACACCATAATTCTTTGAGTAGACACATCCATTCTTTTAAAAACTGATGCCACTTATGAAAAAATTAGTTATGTATTTTTGAAGAGCATCTTTGTTTAAAGTATTGCCCATCCGTGTATTCTATTTATTTGCCAATATTTGAGGAATTGTGTTCCTTTCTATCCATCATAGGATCGCTTTGCTTTTTATGTACAATGAAAATAGATTCATTTTTTATCCAAATTTATGATGTAGAGTGCCCCAGAAACCACATGAGAAAAGCCTGGAAACCCATCAACTATATCTGAAATAAAATACCTGCTTATATTTTAAGGGTATCGGTCCATTTACATTTATTTATATTCTGTGCTTTTATCCTGTGTCAAACCTACTCCTTCCAAAGAGGAAGAAATGTGTACTCTTAAAGTGAGTGCCTAGATGAACAGTGATTCATGTTACTCAAGGTTATTTACTCAAATTTTGAGAGTATATATTTATTTCTTATCAATAAGCAGATTAAAAGAACCTCACATCTTACACATGGAGGTTAGTTAGCAAGCACTTTGAGGAAAGACTTGCTTCCTAACTTTTAAGTAAGAATAATCTTGTATTATGCCTCTCTTTACTTCTATTTAATTTCAGATTTTGTTGACGGACCTATACACCACAAAGCTTTACTTATATCTGTGACTGTGTGTAGTTTGCTCTTGTTCCTCATCATTTTATTCTGTTACTTCAGGTAAGTTTCCAACACGTGGATGTAGAATCTTGAGTTTATAAAATCATCCTCATACTGTTCTACCAGTTGATGTTTTTCATCACAGCTTTCCTTGACCTCATTAGATATTAGATTTCACTGACAATATCAGTTACTACTGATAATCATTTGTCCTAATGAAGTTATTAATAGATAGCTATCTTGTTTCTGCTTCAAATATCAAGACTACCCAGAAAAATTTCATCTCTAGGAAACTTATGGCAGCTAGGAAATTCAGCGACTAGTTGCTACTAACCTTTGATTCAAAGCAAGAAGTGACCGTGCTAACTTAGAATCACTTTAGTAATTCCTTATTTTGTAAGCTAACAGTATTCCTTTAGAATTGAATGATTATAAAAGATAACTTATAGATTAATTATTAAGATAGACTGTGTTCAGTTAGTAGATATAGATTTGATCCACGGGTCAGGAAGATACCCTGAAGAAGGAAATGGCAACCCATAATCAATATTCTTGCCTGGAGAATCCCATGGAGAGAGGAGACTGGCAGGCTACAGTCCATGAGGTTGCAAAGAGTCGGACACGACTTAGCAAGTAAACAACAACATTACAAATTATTTTCAATCACCTAAGAACTCATTTTCTAGTTTATGAAATATCAGGGACCTTTAAGTTCTTATCATTGCCCTTTTGAAGTACTTATTTAGGTTACTATTCTACAAGTAAGAGTTGACTCAAATATCATCAATTCTAACTGAAGACATGATTATTGACAAAAGCTGTTAAAGTTTCAGTTTATCTATACTATTGCTTTATACATTGTCTTTTATGAGAAAG
The DNA here is from genome assembly GCA_006410615.1 of Neotragus moschatus. Lineage (NCBI taxonomy): Eukaryota > Metazoa > Chordata > Mammalia > Artiodactyla > Bovidae > Neotragus > Neotragus moschatus. The sequence continues at coordinate 2,615,397 of SJYA01001316.1, read as the reverse complement.
TTACAATGTCTTTTGTAAACCAAAAGTCTGCATCTTTAGCTAACTAAGGACCTTGTAAGAAAAGATTTTAGGGAAAAGATATTGGAACTATCCTGGAGAAGGAAATAGCAACCCACTCCAGTATGTTTGCCTGGGGAATCCCTTGAACAGAAGAGCCTGGTGAGCTACAGTCCGTGGAGTGGCAAAGAGTCAGACACGACTGAGAGACTACTACTACTATTATTGAAACTATACCAAAATGTTAATGGAATGTAGGCCGCTTGGATATATGCAATCGAAGGAAACAGAGAAAATTAAAGATGGTTATGACTGAGTGAAAATTTGAAGTTTAGTTTAAAAACTAGGTTAGAACACTAATGATGACTTTGTGCTTTGGAAATCATGACTAAGGATAATATACATTGAGCATCTAATCTTGTATTTACGTGCAAAGATGAAACCTGCCGTGGTTCTGCGTGTTCTGTCCCTGTCATTGCAATCCAGTGTCTAACGTTTTCTTCCTTTGTGCATCTTCAGGTATAAAAGACAAGAAGCCAGACCTCGGTACAGCATTGGGTTAGAACAGGATGAAACTTACATTCCTCCTGGAGAATCCCTGAGAGACTTAATTGAGCAGTCTCAGAGCTCGGGGAGTGGATCAGGCCTCCCTCTGCTGGTATGAGAGGAACATACCTTGAATGCAAAGGAAATGTCAGTAACTGCCGGGTGTCATTTTACTGAAACCGATAGGGCAGTGGACAAAGGAAAGCGCTGTGCAGTCAGACATCAGATCTCAGATGCAGGGTTTCCTGATAACATTTTGACATATTGGGGGTGAGGTCATTGTTCTTTAATGTAAGTGTATGGTTACAATCCAGACCTCCGCGTTCTGATAAAGAGCAGATTAGAAAACATTCGACATGGGACCATCTTCCCTCTGTTTTCAGGAAGGATAACGTTACAGCACTTTGGCCTGGCTTTTGAAGGCAAAAGTATTACAACCAACTGGGATCTGAGTACTTCTAAAAGGGAAGGAGGCTGCCTCTCAGCTGGAGGGTTTATGTTTCAGGGTGAAGCCCTGGCTTTTCCATTCAGGAGAGTTTTAATTTTCTGATGGTCAGCGCTGCCAACTTGGAAGAAAATATATAGTGAATCCAAGGCACTTGCTTTAATGAGAAAAGCATTTGGTTGCTTTATGGACCATGCAAAAAGATTGTTGGGACTTGAAATGGAAATAACAATGAGAAGTATTTTCCTTTATAAACTTTATAAATTCTGAGATTGATTTTCCTAATCTTTATTGTCTGGTTCTGACTTTGGATGTCTTGTTTACTTGATTCTTTCAGTGACCTTTTATTTAGTACTAAAAGTAACTTAAAAATCTCAAGCCAAGAATTTATTTTATAACTCTTTTCCTTAGCATACAAAAAGCTGTATACATTTAATGTATATAACTTGAAGAGCTTGGAAATAAGTTGGTGGCTCAGTCAATAAAGAATCTGTCTGCAATTCAGGGGACCTGGTGTTAATCCCTGGGTTGGGAAGCTACCCTGGAGAAGAAAATGACAACTCACTCAAGTATTCTTGCCTGGGAAATCTCCTGGACAGAGGAGCCTGGCAGACTACAGTTCATGGGATCACAAAGAGTTGGACACCACTTAGTGACTAAACCACCATACACCCCTGAAGCCATCACCACAGTCTAGGCCAGAGACATATCCATCACCTCCAAAAGTTGCCTCCTGCCCCATTCATTATTATTATTTTATGATAAGAGCCCAGTGTAAGAGCTAACCGCTTGGCAAATTTTTTAAGATTATAATACATATATATTAAATAGAGATTAATAGAGGTTAAATAGAGGTTAGCTAATGCTATTGTGATAATCATATCCCATTATTTAAATATATCAAATCAACACGCTGTATACCTTAAAGTTACAAAATGTTATATGCTAAGTATATCTAAGTAAAAATAAAGTTGAAGTTTTTTGAAGTTTTGCTTCAAACTAGGGGAAAAAATGCAATATTCCATTATTAACTATAGGCACTGTGTTGTGTGGCACATCTCTGGGACTTATTCATCTTGCGTAACTGAAACTCTGTTCAGTTCAGTCGCTTAGTCGTGTCTGATTCTTTGCGACCCCATGGACTGCAGGACACCAGGCCTCCCTGTCCATCGCCAACTCCCAGAGCTTNAAATGGCAACCCATAATCAATATTCTTGCCTGGAGAATCCCATGGAGAGAGGAGACTGGCAGGCTACAGTCCATGAGGTTGCAAAGAGTCGGACACGACTTAGCAAGTAAACAACAACATTACAAATTATTTTCAATCACCTAAGAACTCATTTTCTAGTTTATGAAATATCAGGGACCTTTAAGTTCTTATCATTGCCCTTTTGAAGTACTTATTTAGGTTACTATTCTACAAGTAAGAGTTGACTCAAATATCATCAATTCTAACTGAAGACATGATTATTGACAAAAGCTGTTAAAGTTTCAGTTTATCTATACTATTGCTTTATACATTGTCTTTTATGAGAAAGTTACAATGTCTTTTGTAAACCAAAAGTCTGCATCTTTAGCTAACTAAGGACCTTGTAAGAAAAGATTTTAGGGAAAAGATATTGGAACTATCCTGGAGAAGGAAATAGCAACCCACTCCAGTATGTTTGCCTGGGGAATCCCTTGAACAGAAGAGCCTGGTGAGCTACAGTCCGTGGAGTGGCAAAGAGTCAGACACGACTGAGAGACTACTACTACTATTATTGAAACTATACCAAAATGTTAATGGAATGTAGGCCGCTTGGATATATGCAATCGAAGGAAACAGAGAAAATTAAAGATGGTTATGACTGAGTGAAAATTTGAAGTTTAGTTTAAAAACTAGGTTAGAACACTAATGATGACTTTGTGCTTTGGAAATCATGACTAAGGATAATATACATTGAGCATCTAATCTTGTATTTACGTGCAAAGATGAAACCTGCCGTGGTTCTGCGTGTTCTGTCCCTGTCATTGCAATCCAGTGTCTAACGTTTTCTTCCTTTGTGCATCTTCAGGTATAAAAGACAAGAAGCCAGACCTCGGTACAGCATTGGGTTAGAACAGGATGAAACTTACATTCCTCCTGGAGAATCCCTGAGAGACTTAATTGAGCAGTCTCAGAGCTCGGGGAGTGGATCAGGCCTCCCTCTGCTGGTATGAGAGGAACATACCTTGAATGCAAAGGAAATGTCAGTAACTGCCGGGTGTCATTTTACTGAAACCGATAGGGCAGTGGACAAAGGAAAGCGCTGTGCAGTCAGACATCAGATCTCAGATGCAGGGTTTCCTGATAACATTTTGACATATTGGGGGTGAGGTCATTGTTCTTTAATGTAAGTGTATGGTTACAATCCAGACCTCCGCGTTCTGATAAAGAGCAGATTAGAAAACATTCGACATGGGACCATCTTCCCTCTGTTTTCAGGAAGGATAACGTTACAGCACTTTGGCCTGGCTTTTGAAGGCAAAAGTATTACAACCAACTGGGATCTGAGTACTTCTAAAAGGGAAGGAGGCTGCCTCTCAGCTGGAGGGTTTATGTTTCAGGGTGAAGCCCTGGCTTTTCCATTCAGGAGAGTTTTAATTTTCTGATGGTCAGCGCTGCCAACTTGGAAGAAAATATATAGTGAATCCAAGGCACTTGCTTTAATGAGAAAAGCATTTGGTTGCTTTATGGACCATGCAAAAAGATTGTTGGGACTTGAAATGGAAATAACAATGAGAAGTATTTTCCTTTATAAACTTTATAAATTCTGAGATTGATTTTCCTAATCTTTATTGTCTGGTTCTGACTTTGGATGTCTTGTTTACTTGATTCTTTCAGTGACCTTTTATTTAGTACTAAAAGTAACTTAAAAATCTCAAGCCAAGAATTTATTTTATAACTCTTTTCCTTAGCATACAAAAAGCTGTATACATTTAATGTATATAACTTGAAGAGCTTGGAAATAAGTTGGTGGCTCAGTCAATAAAGAATCTGTCTGCAATTCAGGGGACCTGGTGTTAATCCCTGGGTTGGGAAGCTACCCTGGAGAAGAAAATGACAACTCACTCAAGTATTCTTGCCTGGGAAATCTCCTGGACAGAGGAGCCTGGCAGACTACAGTTCATGGGATCACAAAGAGTTGGACACCACTTAGTGACTAAACCACCATACACCCCTGAAGCCATCACCACAGTCTAGGCCAGAGACATATCCATCACCTCCAAAAGTTGCCTCCTGCCCCATTCATTATTATTATTTTATGATAAGAGCCCAGTGTAAGAGCTAACCGCTTGGCAAATTTTTTAAGATTATAATACATATATATTAAATAGAGATTAATAGAGGTTAAATAGAGGTTAGCTAATGCTATTGTGATAATCATATCCCATTATTTAAATATATCAAATCAACACGCTGTATACCTTAAAGTTACAAAATGTTATATGCTAAGTATATCTAAGTAAAAATAAAGTTGAAGTTTTTTGAAGTTTTGCTTCAAACTAGGGGAAAAAATGCAATATTCCATTATTAACTATAGGCACTGTGTTGTGTGGCACATCTCTGGGACTTATTCATCTTGCGTAACTGAAACTCTGTTCAGTTCAGTCGCTTAGTCGTGTCTGATTCTTTGCGACCCCATGGACTGCAGGACACCAGGCCTCCCTGTCCATCGCCAACTCCCAGAGCTTACTCAAACTCACGTCCATTGAGTCAGCGATGCCATCCAGCCATCTCATCCTCTGTCATCCCCTTCTCCTCCCGCCCTCAATCTTTCCCAGCATCCGGGTCTTTTCAAATGAGTCAGCTCTTCGCATCAGTTGGCCAAACTCTGTACTCTTCCACTAATGCCTCCCCTGGAGGTAATATACCAGACAGAAAACCACTTGTGAAGTTGTTGTTACGACCAAATTGATGCTACTTAGGATATAAATCTTTTTTTAATGTAAAGTTCTTATCAAGTTGCTTGACTTTTCATTCTTAGAATTTAACTGATATATAACAAATACCACTCTTACATTTAAAAATGTTTTATTACACTTCTTTTTCAGGTACAGATATTAAAATTCCCTTTGATGTTAATCAGATACTTACACTCCTAGAATTGGAAACTACTGTCTTCCTCCTTTTAGACCATCTTTCTCATTCCTGTGGTGTTCTCTCTCAAATCTTTGACCTTGCTGCTCTCTCACTTTCCTGCATAACACACTCAAATATCCAGTCATGATTGTGGGTCTTCTTTCTTAGCTTGATAAGCATAGCATCCCTCTCTTCCCATCTCTTCCACACTGGATTCTTGAGCTCTTGCATCAGCCTTGAGTAATTGTTTTGAAAATACAACGTGTTTTTAAAATCCATGTCTTTGCAAATATAATGTCTTTCTGAAGAGTTCCTCAGATTATGCCCCATGTTTTATCTCTGTGACAGATTAGACTGAGCTAGTCTGTTTAACTTATGTCATAATAGAAGTTTGCATAACCAATGCAGCAACCAATACAGCTGTTTAAAATAACATTGAAATTGGTGTTAATGTACCTGTGTCTTTAGGTGGACTCGCATCTCTTTTACATTTTGTCACTTGGCATCCTGGGGTAATTAAAGAGGCTGCTCAATTATTTATTTGTTAAAAAAAGAAAACTTTCAACTCCCAACTTTTGGTATCTGTGAAAATATTAATCTGTGTAATCTCGGTACCAAACAACAGGGTTTGGCTATTAACCATATATGATTAAGAGCAGCCAGGTTGCCAGAGGTCCAGCCCTGGCCAGATTCTGGCCTTTAAAGGATTATCTCATTTAATCCTCATAGCCGCTGTGAGGTGGTGTAGAAATGTATCCTGTATCAACATCAGGGGTCCAAGCCCACTGGGGTCAACCAGCTGGTCCATGGAGAAGCCAGGAGTCAAACCCGGGTGATCTACCTCCAGAATTTGTGCTCCCAGTGCTTGTGAGCCAAATGTTAAGTAAAATTAAGACCTGCATTTGATAACAACAGGATGGGAAGAAGGATCCTATCACTCACTTGAGCGAAGGGAAAGCCTCGGTATTGCTTTAAGATTTGTTTTTTAAGATGAACAGTACAGAAATGTTCAGTAGTCTCTCTCCATATTATATGAATGAATATCTCACCTTAATTACACTTTGTCATTTATTTCATTAACATAAAGGGAAAGTTCATGTCTTGTGTATAAACACATACTTGGAACTAATATTTACTAAGTGACTTTGTATATAAATCCTCTAAGGGAGGAATATCATAGAGTGGTTGTAAGAATTTTCCCTGCAATACACACACACACACACACACACACACACACACACACACACACATATACATATACAGACATATACATATAAATATGCCTGGCATTTTGAATACCTATGTACTATGTATTTAATCAATAGTAACATTATTTATTTATACCCTATTTATCTGGCCGTGTAAAGGAATAAAAGGTGAAGTAAATTGTCTAACTGAACACTAAACCTCTCAGCTGAGGAATCTGTTGTGAAAAATCTGTCCAGTATGCAACATTAACATGGTCTTATTAAGCAGATATATTAAACAGTGTATTTGTGTGTAGAGGTGTGTACGTTGTTAATTCAGGGACATAGAGCACAGAGGTTTCTAGGATCCACATGGACTTAATTTACCATTGAACACTATCAGATAACTGATCACTAGATAGAAAGACATTTCTAAAATAGTGATAATCCTTATAATCCTTACACAGTGAGTTGTCCTCACTTTACATAATTCTTCTCTGTTTTGAATCACAATTATAATAATCATATTGAGTTTGTATAATTTAACTTTCAAAAATGATATCTAAAGATGTGATATAGAAGGAAAGTTTGAATACAGAAAGACCTGAAACATTAACTAAATCAAATAAAAATGCAAATAAATGACATAGTTAAAACATTTTTCAAAATTTATTTTTGGGTCCATAGATGTTATAATAAATCTCAAAATAGAAGTATATTTTAAATTTCTGAATATAGTTTAGTGAGACGTTTTATTTTGAGATAAGTTGCTCCTGTTCTTGTGAGCATTGCCAATTTTGTCTGTACTCTTATCAAGTTCATTATATATGTCATCATTAGAAAAAAAGTGGACTTAAAACTGTTTATATTAGGAAATGTTCTGTGGACTTACATAAGCAATGCTGTGTAACAACTGTAAATTAATAATACTTCTTTAATCAATGTAGGAAGTCTCCTCTCAGGTCAGTAGTTTAACTACTTACGGATCTGGCCCTCAGCTGCTCAGTGCTCCTGATGCTTCTGCTGCCTTGTCTGGGGAGGGAAATGGGCTGACTGTCTCCTACAGGGCCTTTTCGACTCCTAAAGGGAGGGAGGCTGGTCTACACGTACACTTGATGCCTCATTTCCTCAAGCTGAGTGGCTTAACGTCATGTCAGCAATGCTTTTATTCTTTAATTCTTCTTTTAGAGGAAAAGAAAAAGACTTTATCTTGTCCCCAAAAGCTTTCAGTCTGATATTAGTGCTGTTAATGATTCTGGCAATGGATAGCGTTACGTCTTGAATTGATGGAATCATTCATTAGACAAAAACAGAACCCATCCCAGTTGGTAGATATCCGTGGTAGTCAGAATGCTATCCCCCGCAATGTCCATGTCCTTAGCCCCAGAATCTGTTATTTTACAAGGCAAAGGGGAATGAAAGCTGCTCATCAGCTGGGCTGCCCTGGTGGCTCAGATGCTAAAGTTGCCCATCAGCTGACCTTGAGATGAGATTATTCTAGATTATCTAGGGGAGCTCAGTATAGTGGTTGTTCAGTCACTAGTTGCAGCCAACTCTTCGCGACCCCATGGACTGCAGCACACTAGGCCTCCCTGTCCTCCCCTATCTCCTGGAGTTTGCTCGGGTTATTTACAGTAGCTCATACATATAGTTAGCTCAGTATAGTTACATGGCCCTTAAAAGTATAAATACAGAAAGAAACATTTGAATTTACTTGATGCAAAGCCTGTCTCTGGGAAGAGTACATCCAAACTTTCTAAGCAGATCTTATGAGAGTTCTATGTTTGATTCTTTGTATCTCCCACATTATGTAAATAGTCACCAACACTTAGCCCCTTTAGTCATGGCGTCTTTAAAAATTTAAGCACAGATTGAATGATGATCATGTGTAAAGAGACATTTAAGCCCTGTGCCCCTTGAACCCTCTTGTTTTCCTTCTGCCTGTCTCTGCCGCACTTCATAATTCTTCAGAGCGTTCGCATAGCCTTGCTTTTTCCCCAGCTGTAATGGGCTGTTCTCCCTTTCCATTTCACATTTTTGGCTGTGACAACCCTTCCACCTCAAAGCATAGTTTTCAGTGATTTCTTACTCCTTGCTTATGTTTCATTCTGTCTCCTATTCTTCACATTCGTCACACATCTCAGGTAGTGCGGCACTCTGTGCCTAAAGACTCCGGTGTCTGCAATTTGAAGGTGTTAAGTCTGTTTGGAGTCTTTCTCTTGCCCGGTTGCAGTGGGTGTTCCTTCTGTTTGGAGGCGTTTACCCTGTGGGGTCCTCTATCTCTCTTCTCCCCCCCTCTGGTTTCTTTCTTCCCTTCCTTCTCTCCCTCTCCTCCCCACCTTGGGGATTTCCTTTATTCCCTTGTGAGCCCAATAATGCATTACAGTTTTTTGTTTCTTATATTTTATCCATGACCAAGTTGTAGGGTGGCAGGAGCTCCTCCAGGGGGTCTAGTATCCTTCCATAGTAGTGGAGTGAAGCATATTCTGCAATGATTTCCCCAAGAGAGGACTTGTATTTGTTTTTTCCAGGAGCCATGGTGGTGGTGTGCTGGCAAATTTGGTCCCATTCAGTGGTTCAGGCTTAATGCTAAAGCCCAGGGTTCGATGTCTCTCATTTTAAAAGGGTCAGAGTTCATCGTCTAGATCTCAAGGCTGGTGGTGTTCTTTGCCCAGATAGCAGCCCGGCATTTGTATCTGCTGAATGCTTATCTAGCCCTGCTCTGTTCTTAACTCTTCCCTTGCTCTGCCTGCACCTCCCTGCTTAGAGATTTCCTCTGCAAGTATTTCTGTGCACACCCAACAGTGCATTACCTTTTTGTTTGGTTGTTTGTTATCGAAGCATATAGTGGCATGATTCACTTCAGAGTATCTGGTGTCCCACACTAGTGGTAGAAGCGAAAAGTATTCTTTTCTGCCAGTTACTGTGAGCCCTTCAAGTGTTTTTCTCTGTGAAAATAATAATTGGTAAAATGAAATAATAATTTGGAAACAGTACTTCAGCACTCAAAACCAACAGTCTCAAATGTATATTTAAAAGAGGACAACATAAATTAATAAGTAAATAAAAATAACTGTCTCACCAGTCTCCTCCGTCCATGGGATTCTCCAGGCAAGAATACTGGAGTGGGTTGCCATTTCCTCCTCCAGGGATCTTCCCGACCCAGGGATCGAACCCGAGTCTCTTGTGTCTGCTGCATTGGCACACACATTCTTTACCACTAGCGCCACCTGGGAAACCCAGATAAAGAAAACTACTGGCTAAATATATTTTACATGCAATTGTTTTCTTCTCTGAAGGAAAAAGAAAACATCAAACAGATCTGTAGTGCTGTGAATGCATTAACAGTGTGTTGGGGGATTTAACAGGTCCAGAGGACGATAGCAAAGCAAATTCAGATGGTGAAACAAATTGGAAAAGGTCGCTATGGGGAAGTCTGGATGGGAAAGTGGCGTGGTGAAAAGGTAGCTGTGAAAGTGTTCTTCACTACAGAGGAGGCCAGCTGGTTCCGAGAGACAGAAATATATCAGACGGTGTTGATGAGGCATGAAAACATCTTGGGTGAGTATAAGTCTGTATTAGCGATGTTCAGGATTTCCTAGCTTTCCTCTCTTTTTCTGTTAACATCTGCGTGTTAACTCATCTGTCTAGACCTGCTATGAAATATATAGACATTTTCTTTTTGGTGTGAGCCCAAGAATGTTATATACTTCTAATAGGAGACGTCACATGAGGAATGACTAAGATACTTCTGTGAATGGATGATGGGCTTGAAATGAAACATGTTCAAATAATTTTTTTTTTCTTCAGGGACAGGAAATGCAAATGCAATACCAAAATTTCTCAGATTTCTTAGGGATTTGAAGGAGCACATTTTTGTCTAAGTACTGTGAAGTTATGGAATTTTATCTGCTGGGTGTATTTATATCCAGAGCTTATATTGAGAATTGATTTCCTTTTTAAGTTAGAAATGATCTAGCTGGATTATTCAAGTAGAAGGAGTGTCAGCTAATCATGGAGTGTGTGCCTGTTTTGTAAACAGTGTCTTATGTGTAATTATAATACCATGAACTAGTTACTGTTTATTTAGAAATAATTTAAATATCAGCTACTGACTGGAAAGGTATCCTGTCTTCAGATACAAAAGCTTAGTGTTTCTCCACCCCTGCTGTTTTGATTAGCTGTGATAGGCTTCCCAGGTGGCTCAGTGGTAAAGAATATACCTGCCAAGTAGGAGATGCAGGTTCGATCCTTGGGTCGGGAAGAGTCCCTGGAGAAGGAAATGGTAACCCACTCCAGTATTCTTGCCTGGGAAATCCCATGGACAGAGGAGCCTGGTGGACTACAGTCCATGGGGTCACAAAGAGTCAGACACAGTTTAGCAACTAAACTACAACAATGATGGGTATTAGTAATTTAATGCTCTCATAAGCACAATCAGAAAACTGAATGAAATGCTGAATAAAAGACACCTATGACAAAGGACAATAGTTGAAAAAATGAATTATCCTGGTAGTATTTAGAAAGCACGTAGCTTCAACCCTTTTTGTCTTCTTTCCTTTTAGGCTTCATTGCTGCAGATATCAAAGGGACGGGGTCCTGGACACAATTGTACCTCATCACAGATTATCATGAAAACGGTTCCCTCTATGATTACCTGAAGTCCACCACCCTAGATACTAAGTCGATGTTGAAGCTCGCCTATTCCTCAGTCAGTGGCCTCTGTCACTTACACACGGAAATCTTTAGTACTCAAGGCAAACCAGCAATTGCCCATCGAGATCTGAAAAGTAAGAACATCCTGGTGAAGAAAAATGGAACTTGCTGTATAGCTGACCTGGGCTTGGCTGTTAAGTTTATTAGGTTAGTATCAAGGTGAACAAATATACTTTTTATGGTTCTTTTCTATCACTTTTTATAGATGATGCATTTTGCTGCTCAGGGCTTCTAGATATTTAGTGGAGGAGGAATTTTGCTAACTTTGACTTTTCCTGGAGGCGAAAAAGAAGAAACATCTTCTTTGCAACAAATAAACAGTGTTTGGGTCAGTTCTATTGTTTCTAAGCTTATCAGTGACCTGACTTCAAGACACTGTTCACATAGGTTTGAGCTGTCATGAAGCTGTTAAGAAAAGAAGTTGCTAATGCCTGGGATTGTGTGCTCAGAATTCTGCATAACATTTGTAGGTAGGAAGAGGTTTCGGGAAAGAGCTACAATTATGTAGTGATAAAGGCATTTTTTATGTGTTATAAGAAAGATAACTTGCAGAGGTATTCTATGAGGAACGTTAAAAATGAATGAGCAACGCAGTGCCAGCACTCAGCACTGTAGCTTCCGCAGGGTGGGCAGGAAGAACGCCCCATAGCTGGGGTTCTGGTTTGCTTACCTTCGTTGTATTCATAGCAGCTCCTTTATCTTGTAGGATTTAATTAGAAAAATGATTCTTCTGCTTTGAAAACAAAATGAAATGATTTTGCAAACTCTAAGAGAAGAGGGATCATCTTATACCTACTTTTAAAAAATTCAGTTTAGGCTCAGCTTTTATTAAATTATTGGACCCTCTTATGGACTTTTTCCCCCCCAAGAGACTCTATAGAAAATGAGAAGGTCACAAAGGAAAAAGCCAAGGCAAAGAATAAAACTGACGAGAAAGGACTAAGGGATTGGTATTTTCACCCAGAAGTGAAGATGGAGAGGTGATAAAATGAGAAATCCTAAATATATAAAGGTCTTCACCAACTGGTGAAGGTAGAGGGTAGCAAATTGAAGTCCTTGGTCTTTAAAAACAAAGCAGGAGGAAATGCTTTGGACTGTAGATTCAAGTTAAAAATATGAACTGCCTGCTAATAAAGATGATTTGAATCCTCTTTCTCTTCTGAGTTCTTTTTTCTGACCTATACCCTTTATCAAGTCTCATCTACCACAGGGAACTTTCCATGATGCTTCTTAAATTACCAGCGTTTCTCCTTCCTTCCCCTGTGAAATTTCTCAAGAGTTCTAAAGAGTAATTTGCCTTCACAATCCAGTAATTCATGATATTTTTCAGTTTGGCTTGTGCCCCATCTCTTCTGAAGCTCCTTTACTGAAGGACAGTGTGGATTTGGTCACCAGCCGCCTTTTTTCCTGTCGGCCACCTCCCCTGCACCCGCACCTGTCTTCCTCCTGGGTTCCTCATGTGTTTATCCCAGGTTCTCCTCCTTCCTCTCTCTGGGTTCTGCTCTCTTTTTCTTAAGTATTCTTCCACCTCTGAATTTCGTGCTCCGCCTGCTTTCTCTCCCCAGCTCCCAGTTTTGGTGGATCCCTTCTAAAGTGTGAGGCGCATTTCCTCTGTTCCCTAAGTTTGTGATTGCTCAGTTGAATGAATTCTGTCTCCATGAAATTCCCAGTGGAACTGGGCCAATTGGGGGCCTCCCACCATTATTCTAGATTCTGGAGTAAAGCGTTTTGTAGTTATTTCCTCTTTCCAATTTGTCTTTTATGTACTGCTGCCAGATATACTTTCTTGAAGCATAATTTTGGGCATGATCGTAATTTCATCATTTGCTCTGGCTTTGGGTTAAAATGTAATTTCTCTCACACCTCTGAGCATTTTTAATACACTTTTATCTTTATCTGAATACTTAATATTCTCTCGTTTATTTCAGTAGCTACTACTTCATAATTTTATCCTTTAGAGCCCTATTATCATTCCCTTACAAGCCTGGCTTTCAGCGAGTTTCTGTTGTATGGTCATCAATGACTGCTTTTCTGTCATTATCGCTGGAGACGAAGTTCCATGAAGGTAGATACCATGTTTTTCTTAAATTTACATCTCCAATCTTTCCTTGGTGCTCGTTATATAGGGGTTGCTTCAAAATTTTATATAAAGCTTAAATGAATGATTCCATATGGACTATGGGATGAAGGGAAAAAGCATTTTTTTTCCTCTTATCTCCAGAGATTTTGCACATGCTGAATTAAGTCTACCTTTCTATTTTTATGTCCAATTTGTATGGACATAAAACTCTCTAATTTATATGCTTTATTTTGCAAGACTGAACTTATTCGTGTCTTTTCCATGTATACCCCATGTTTGCTCCTGCTTTGTTTTGGCTAGACAGCATAGAGCTTGGAATGCCCTTGCATCTCCATGTTACTTAATCCAGTCTCAGAGTTACCTCTAAGTCACTTTGCTCATCCCCCAGGTAGGAAGGATGACGTCATCTATTCTACTCCTGTGATAATTTTCTGACCTTGTCTGCCTGACCCTGTGATTATTTTAGTGCAAACCTTATCTTACCCTCCTCTTCACTGGGCATCTTGAGAGTCCATGTCGTTACGTGATGTGTTTCTCATTTGACATGACATAGTGGGTTACCCATTAGATATATTATTTTGAATCAGTACGTGTTGGCAGTATCAAAGTAATTAAGAACTCATCGTCTTAATAGACCTTAAAAAAACAGGAAAATGAGTATCTATTATATTTCTGAAACTTAGTTCTGCTTAATGGGAATGAACTAAATGAACTCTCAAATTTCATACAAACCCAGATATAAGCAGTGGAAGGAAATACATTAAGGGATAATTCAGAGATTTATTTGGCACATATTGACTGTTTAATGGAGAGAGGAAGGATATGAGGATACTGGCTCAGATGAACAACTTCAATAGCTATCTCAAAGGCCTCATATTAACTAGCAGCTGTGGGATCATTTTCCATCCTGGGCCTCAGTTTCCTTTATATTAAATGGATGTTGAATTTGATAATTGGAAGTCCTTTTCATGTTTTCATTTCATATGTTTCAGAGGAACTTTGGTCTTCTCAATTTTTGAGCCTCGCTTTTAAACCTTGCTGTACACAGTTCTTTGTTTTCACTCTTCCTGACTTTCCTGTTGCAGGAGAGTGTGAAGCACACACGCACAGATATTTACAGCATTGTACTACAAGTGGGGTCAAAGCTAACCCAGTGCTGAGTTCTCAAACTTCATATGTGAACTTCCCGTGAGAACTTAACCTTTACTGTGGTCTCTGTGTGCTAAGTGCTCTCTCAGGCTTCTAAATCATTTTGGGGAGCTTTCCAGTGACATTCANTCCCCTGTGAAATTTCTCAAGAGTTCTAAAGAGTAATTTGCCTTCACAATCCAGTAATTCATGATATTTTTCAGTTTGGCTTGTGCCCCATCTCTTCTGAAGCTCCTTTACTGAAGGACAGTGTGGATTTGGTCACCAGCCGCCTTTTTTCCTGTCGGCCACCTCCCCTGCACCCGCACCTGTCTTCCTCCTGGGTTCCTCATGTGTTTATCCCAGGTTCTCCTCCTTCCTCTCTCTGGGTTCTGCTCTCTTTTTCTTAAGTATTCTTCCACCTCTGAATTTCGTGCTCCGCCTGCTTTCTCTCCCCAGCTCCCAGTTTTGGTGGATCCCTTCTAAAGTGTGAGGCGCATTTCCTCTGTTCCCTAAGTTTGTGATTGCTCAGTTGAATGAATTCTGTCTCCATGAAATTCCCAGTGGAACTGGGCCAATTGGGGGCCTCCCACCATTATTCTAGATTCTGGAGTAAAGCGTTTTGTAGTTATTTCCTCTTTCCAATTTGTCTTTTATGTACTGCTGCCAGATATACTTTCTTGAAGCATAATTTTGGGCATGATCGTAATTTCATCATTTGCTCTGGCTTTGGGTTAAAATGTAATTTCTCTCACACCTCTGAGCATTTTTAATACACTTTTATCTTTATCTGAATACTTAATATTCTCTCGTTTATTTCAGTAGCTACTACTTCATAATTTTATCCTTTAGAGCCCTATTATCATTCCCTTACAAGCCTGGCTTTCAGCGAGTTTCTGTTGTATGGTCATCAATGACTGCTTTTCTGTCATTATCGCTGGAGACGAAGTTCCATGAAGGTAGATACCATGTTTTTCTTAAATTTACATCTCCAATCTTTCCTTGGTGCTCGTTATATAGGGGTTGCTTCAAAATTTTATATAAAGCTTAAATGAATGATTCCATATGGACTATGGGATGAAGGGAAAAAGCATTTTTTTTCCTCTTATCTCCAGAGATTTTGCACATGCTGAATTAAGTCTACCTTTCTATTTTTATGTCCAATTTGTATGGACATAAAACTCTCTAATTTATATGCTTTATTTTGCAAGACTGAACTTATTCGTGTCTTTTCCATGTATACCCCATGTTTGCTCCTGCTTTGTTTTGGCTAGACAGCATAGAGCTTGGAATGCCCTTGCATCTCCATATTACTTAATCCAGTCTCAGAGTTACCTCTAAGTCACTTTGCTCATCCCCCAGGTAGGAAGGATGACGTCATCTATTCTACTCCTGTGATAATTTTCTGACCTTGTCTGCCTGACCCTGTGATTATTTTAGTGCAAACCTTATCTTACCCTCCTCTTCACTGGGCATCTTGAGAGTCCATGTCGTTACGTGATGTGTTTCTCATTTGACATGACATAGTGGGTTACCCATTAGATATATTATTTTGAATCAGTACGTGTTGGCAGTATCAAAGTAATTAAGAACTCATCGTCTTAATAGACCTTAAAAAAACAGGAAAATGAGTATCTATTATATTTCTGAAACTTAGTTCTGCTTAATGGGAATGAACTAAATGAACTCTCAAATTTCATACAAACCCAGATATAAGCAGTGGAAGGAAATACATTAAGGGATAATTCAGAGATTTATTTGGCACATATTGACTGTTTAATGGAGAGAGGAAGGATATGAGGATACTGGCTCAGATGAACAACTTCAATAGCTATCTCAAAGGCCTCATATTAACTAGCAGCTGTGGGATCATTTTCCATCCTGGGCCTCAGTTTCCTTTATATTAAATGGATGTTGAATTTGATAATTGGAAGTCCTTTTCATGTTTTCATTTCATATGTTTCAGAGGAACTTTGGTCTTCTCAATTTTTGAGCCTCGCTTTTAAACCTTGCTGTACACAGTTCTTTGTTTTCACTCTTCCTGACTTTCCTGTTGCAGGAGAGTGTGAAGCACACACGCACAGATATTTACAGCATTGTACTACAAGTGGGGTCAAAGCTAACCCAGTGCTGAGTTCTCAAACTTCATATGTGAACTTCCCGTGAGAACTTAACCTTTACTGTGGTCTCTGTGTGCTAAGTGCTCTCTCAGGCTTCTAAATCATTTTGGGGAGCTTTCCAGTGACATTCAGAGATGGAAATGGCAACCCACTCCAGTGTTCTTGCCTGGAGAATCCCAGGGACAGAGGAGCCTGGTGGGCTGCCGTCTATGGGGTCGCACGGAGTCGGACGCGACTTAGCCGCAGCAGCAGCCAGTGATGTTCACAGAGGGTGGACAGTGCGTTAGAGGTTTCCTGCTCATCTAACTTCTTTATGCTGTATTGTGTGCTTCGTGCACACTCTTGAAAATGATGTCAGTGCTGATGCATCTCAGCCGAAGGGAGGTGGAATCCGGGTGATGCCACGAGAGACACTCCCGTTAACCTGAGTCTCTCAGGATAAGAAAACAGTGACACGTGGAGTCTCATGAAGGAACTTACAGAGCTTTCCACCCTGCCCTCTGGAGGACCACACAGCCCCTCTGGTACTTCAGGGACAGAATGCTATATTTTCTTAGCGAGGGAGTAAGTCCTGCCTAGCTTACTGCCTTTCAGGTATTAAACTTTATATAGAAGGCCTACAGTGAAGACTGGGCTATAACACACATCTCCAGATGCATGCCTGTCCAGTTGTCCAAGTGCAGAGGAGATGGAGAGTCTGGCCCAGAAGGTTCTCAGTGTTCTCTGTCTCTCAGTGACGTATACACACCACTGCTTCTGGTGTGTATACTTAGTAGTTTTTGAAAAAAGGAACATGGTTAAGTGACCAGCCAGAGTCACAGACCAAGCATGGGTGGAAGCATGCAATCAGGGTTTCTGCAGCCTCATCCACCTTCTGGAAGAGTTTCCATGACAAGCTTCTCTTTCTAAGGAACCCTGAGATGTCTCAGGGTTTACTCATAGGAGCAGTGAATTCTGTTGGTGCTGCAGAAAACCCTCCTCATTGGTTAATATTTGCCTGAGCAGAGCTCAGTTCAGCAAGTCAGTTCCATAGCTGTTTGCAAGATACAATAGGAGAGACGAAGGATGTGCAGAGTCCCTTCTTCTGTGAGACTATTTCATGCTTTGAAAGTTCATTTTTGTCTTCCTAACAAGTGACTCAGTATTCTCTGGTGTGGTTCACATGTGGTTAATTTCTTGCAAGAAATGTGTGGTAACGTTCCTTGAACAAATCCCTGCTATGGATTCATAATTAGAAGCTTAATTAATGTGGAAAAAAATTAATATAAGGTTAAGATAGATATTATACTTTTAAATACCAGCTTTATTCCCTGCCACCAAAACAAAATTATTCTTTCTGCCCTGTTTCCAGTGCATAAGAGCCGAGAGTTAAGGCACACCCTGCTCCACTGAGTTGCAAGGGTGCTCAGGTTTTCTCTGGCCTCTCAGGATGCTGGAAGGAGGCCCCACTTCCAGCCTTTCTGCATTCACAGAGGCTCTTTGATTTTTTTCCTCAGTTCTACCAACACCTGCAGTCTATACGCTGCTGTAGACACCAGTATTGGGCCACTACAGGCAGCCGCCTGGGTACAGGCAGTAAGAGGCTGCCTGGTTTGTAGACAATAAAACCCATTAAAATGATCTCCATGTGCGGAAGTTCTAAACAGTGTCAGTGATAAGATGCCCTCTCCTAGGAGATGGCATCACTTCTACCATCCTCTCCTTAGTACATACAGCCTTCCTGTACCTTCAGAGAGAAAAGTCATGGTCTTGTATTTCTTTCTGCTTCTATGTCTGTCTGTCTGTTTTCATTTCCACCACCACCCCCCGCCCCCCCACCGACAGACACACACACACACACACCCCCACACCCTCCCCTAAGTCATCTTTGCTTTCCTCCCCAACCTGGAGTCATTTCCTTGAAATCTCTCACCTGCTTTGTGGCCCCAAATAAGAAGAGCCACTCAGTGTATGTGTCCACGCAGGGACCCTTTGTCATCAGTGTGAACCTTCTCCGCCTCCACGCTGGAATTTTCTTTATCCTAGCACCGTCATTAGGTGACACTGGTCAGAAATAGGAACTTGGTTTTCATCCCTCTTTATGGAACGCCATCTGAGGGCTCCCTGCATTTAGACATTCAGATACAGTTAGGCTCTATCACCCCATCTCTGTCCCTCCCTAGTGCAGTAGGGGCTCAGTGTCCTGCACAAGCGCATCTGTGGACCCTAAGGAGCTTGTTGCCTCTTTGCCGCATCAGGCTTTTGCCGCTGACACACGTTGCACCTTTTTTTCAGGACTTAACCTACTCGTTCTTCCCCAAACACTGTCAGCTCAAGGCTGAAGACGTGTTTACTAGGTTATGTTGTAGGTATTTCATGAAATTTAGTTATAAAATTCATACTACCAGAACATTTGCACTTATTTTTTTTTTCTACAGGCCTTAGCATCTTGCCCGAACCCTGGGCCTGGGGGAGAAACCCTCTTCTCCCCAGCTGGCTTGCCCCCTACACTCAGCCTCCCAAGTTTCTGTTCATTTCTTACTCAGAAAATTTTAGGTATTTTTATTTTATTCTGTCTGAGCCCCAGTGTCTCTAAAGATCATAAAGAAAATTACTGGTTAAAGTATGATTCTGACACAAGAATTTTTCTTGGAGAGGAGTTTACTAGACCTTCCTTAACTTATTTTATTCAAGTTTTACTTTGAATTTCATCCAATCCTACTTATATCTCAGGGGTACTCACATTAACAGGGACAAAAGCCTTGTTAGATCTAGTAGAAGTATTAGTTGGGAAAACATAATTAAATAAAAGTGTCCTTGTAATTCTCTAAACCAAGTTCTTTAATCATGACCCTTTGTGTGAGTTTTGTAGCCCTTCTCCATGAGCAGGGTTCATCTAGAGTCCTGCTGCACCACATTTTGATGGAGCATTTTTAGTTCTGTTTGCTAGAAATGTGTCTTTTCTATAATTTTGTCCAGTTTTTATTTAGGCTGCTCCGAGTCTTAATTGTGGCACGCAGGATCTTTAGTTGTGGCATAAAAACTTCTAGTTGCGCCATCTAGTTCCCTGACTAGGGATTGAACCCAGGCCCCCTGCATCAGGAGTGGGGAGTCTTAGCCACTGGACCACTGGGCAGGTCCCTGACCAGTGTATTTAGAGGACTTTTGATCTTCACAGCCTTATGTCTCTAACCTTAATCCTTGTCATGTATGTTTTTCTTGTTCCTGATTCTTCTGAGTACTTATTTATATTAATATTTTAAGCCTACAGGAAATATTAAAAAATAATGAGGCACTTGTAATTAACAAAATTAATTAGCAATAACAAATGCTGATAATTTGCCCTAGTTTTTTTTTTTTAAGAAAATGCACTGTTAAAGAGAGTCCTTTTGTATTCTCCTCCCTATTTTATCCTCCTTTTTCCTTCCAGAAGTAGCCAGTATCCTGGAGTTGGTATTTATATTTACTATGTGTGATTTTATAATTTTCACACACACGTGTGTCTGTGACCATCTCAGCACACAGAATTATTTTGTGGATTTGAAGTGCCTTTCTCTGACCCCACCGCCTTGTGCAGCATCCATCTTTTCTTGCCAACCTCATCTCTTGGCCCTCCCACCCTCCACGGAAAAGGAAAGCAGGGGGTGGCGAGGCCACCTGCCCTCGTCTGCTTCCTCCTCTCTCCTGGGCCCATTCCCTCAGGTACTCACGCCTGTCCTTAGGATCTGCATCTTGTCCTAATGCTGGGTCTGGGGAAGAGCCCCTCTGAGTGTACTTCCTGTCCCTCTGCTATCTTTGCTCTTGCTGCCCCAGTGCTAAATCACTTTAATTTCTCTTTGTGACCTTGAAGATGAATAAAAATTCCATTTTTCTCTCCCTTTATTTGGAAACAGCTAAGATGATGTGACTGAACACCTGGGAGAGAAATGCAGTTTAATTACTTTCAAGCAGGAAAACCCTCCTGAGGGAAAAAAGGCAGAGCTGGGTGTCTTGGAGAAACTAATACTTTATAATGTTGGATGGAAATGACTTATAATAAGTATGTTTGTTCTTTAATATATAGCACTGAAGGCTTTTGCCATGGGTTGATAGTCCTGTACAAAATTAATTTGCTGAACAAAAAGCAATTTATCTTTCTATATGGCTACCATGTTTCATTTTATGGCCATGTATGATAGAGATTTTTAAGTTTTTCTTTAAATCATACATAGCAAAGTTTACTATTAAAAAATCTTTTCCTTCTTTGATTTAAAGTGCATTCCCTACTGCCATGTGCAAGACAGGCAGTGAGTGGAGATGGAGTGGGGACCTGCTCTTTAGGGACAAACCCAATGATTATGATGTCATTCAGGCTCAGAGGAGTTTACCGTCTTTGGTTGGAAGATGAATATTAATTGAGATGCCACAAAGGAGAATATTTATTCAGGTTCTTCTAGGGGAAGGTATTTATTCAGCTCTCCCAGGGGAGATAGTTTTTCCAGCACTGGTAGGGGAGCACTTAGGATGGAGAGTGCAGGGTGGGGAGGGCCAGTAGTGGCTGGGGCACAGTGTAAGTAAGGAGCTGGTTTTGGAGCATTTGATGGGCAAGCAAAGTCCTCAACTGAGTGCTTTTTCCATGTTTGAGGAAATGAAAGTCTAGAGAACTATAAATAGTCTGGTCATCACAAATCCTGAATCTGTTATCCTCCAGTAGCAATTAGCTTTAGTTTTCCCATAGATGTCTCCATGTCATGCATTCTGTTAGCCCTCTTGACCTCCCAAATCCAACTAAAACATTAAGGACTAAGTATAAGAATGGAAAAGAATTGTCTGAAATCGTTACCAACTGAGGTTAGAGTATGCCTTTGGCCTGAATGTACGCCTGTGGGGCCCATGTTCTTGGGAATGTTCTTGGTTTTCTTTCCCAGAACATGTTCTGGAGATGATTTAAGTCATTCACCATCTTTTTTCCATCTGCAACCCCCCCCCCCNTCGTTACCAACTGAGGTTAGAGTATGCCTTTGGCCTGAATGTACGCCTGTGGGGCCCATGTTCTTGGGAATGTTCTTGGTTTTCTTTCCCAGAACATGTTCTGGAGATGATTTAAGTCATTCACCATCTTCTTTCCATCTGCCCCCCCCCCCCCCCATGCTCATTTCTCTACACAGAACCCAGAGTCCTCTGTCCACCCTAGCACTGTTTTCCTCCAATGGGTCAAAGCCATAAACTACAACACACACAGGTACCACATTAATGAAAAGCCCACTGTGTGTTCATATGAGAGGTGTCAGTGGGTAGAAGAGGAGGAGAGAAATTGCTTTATAATTGAAGGGGGAGCCTCTGTGGCATCTTTTACATCTGTTATTTTCCCACATTATCATTCAGCCTCTTCTCTTTTGTGTTCCTCCCTTACTATGTACTGTTTAGGTACACAGGTGACATTTTTCTATTGCGTCCTACTGATAAATACCGTGATTCATATTTTATACTCTTTCTAGTCTTAAAAAAAAAAGCCTAGAGCACTGAGACCTACATTTACTGATGGAAAGGAATATGAACTCTTTTTTTCATTAAAAAAATTTCCTTTAACTGTTATTTTAGGAAAATGGGCTCCTTCAGAGTTGTTGCTTTTAAAAGATCTTGAGGGGCCTAATGAGTATCCTAGTGACACGTCTGGGGAAATAGCTTTAGCTGAAGAATTTTAGATGGAAGCAAATTTTAAATGGTAGTAAGAATGAAGCTTTATATGTTTTAGTAAATGTTAACAATTTTGTGATCTACAGAGGGATAACTCCTACCCTTTAGATTTTCCCAATGACACTATGTTTTATGTTTTTGAAGATAGAGATTGAGGCAGTAAGATCCGACCCCAGGTTGTTGTTTTTTTCTTCCCCAAAAGCCACTGTCTTGTTGCTGCTCAGTCGCTCAGTCCTGTCCAACTCTTTGCAGCCTCATGGACTGAAGCACATGAGGATCCCTTCCACTGTCTCCCAGAGTTTGCTCAGACTCATGTCTATTGAGTTGGTGATGCCATCCAACCATCTCATCCTCTGCCACCACCTTCTCCTTTTGCCTTCAGTCTTTCCCAGATTCAGGGTATTTTCCATTATGTCTGCCCTTTGCATCAGGTGGCCAGAGTATTGGAGCTTCAGCATCAGTCCTTCCAATATTCAGGGTTGATTTCCTTTAGGCTTGACTGGTTTGATCTCCTTGCAGTCCAAGGGACTCTCAAGAGTCTTCTTCCATACCACAATTTGAAAGCATCAGTTTTTTGGCACTTAGCCTTCTTTATGGCCCACCTCTCACATCTGTCCATGACTACTGGAAAAACCATAGCTTTGACTTTACAGACCTTTGTTGGCAAAACGATGTCTCTGCTGGACATGGAACAACAGACTGGTTCCAAATAGGAAAAGGAGTACGTCAAGGCTGTATATTGTCACCCTGCTTATTTAACTTCTATGCAGAGTACATCATGAGAAACGTTGGATTGGAAGAAACACAAGCTGGAATCAAGATTGCCGAGAGAAATATCAATAACCTCAGATTTGCAGATGACACCACCCTTATGGCAGAAAGTGAAGAGGAACTAAAAAGTCACTTGATGAAAGTGAAAGAGGAGAGTGAAAAAGTTGGCTTAAAGCTCAACATTCAGAAAACGAAGATCATGGCATCTGGTCCCATCACTTCATGGGAAATAGATGGGGAAACAGTGGAAACAGTGTCAGACTTTATTTTTCTGGGCTCCAAAATCACTGCAGATGGTGACTGCAGTCATGAAACTAAAAGACGCTTACTCCTTGGAAGAAAAGTTATGAGCAACCCAGATAGCATATTCAAAAGCAGAGACATTACTTTGCTGACTAAGGTCCATCTAGTCAAGGCTGTGGTTTTTCCTGTGGTCATGTATGGATGCGAGAGTTGGACTGTGAAGAAGACTGAGTACCGAAGAATTGATGCTTTTGAACTGTGGTGTTGGAGAAGACTCTTGAGAGTCCCTTGGACTGCAGGGAGATCCAACCAGTCCATTCTGAAGGAGATCGGCCCTGGGATTTCTTTGGATGGAATGATGCTGAAGCTGAAACTCCAGTACTTTGGCCACCTCATGCGAAGAGTTGACTCACTGGAAAAGACTCTGATGCTGGGCGGGATTGGGGGCAGGAGGAGAAGGGGACGACCAAGGATGAGATGGCTGGATGGCATCACTGACTCGATGGGCGTGAGTCTGAGTGAACTCCGGGAGTTGGTGATGGACAGGGAGGCCTGGCGTGCTGCGATTCATGGGGTCACAAAGAGTCAGACACGACTGAGCGACTGAACTGAAGTGAACTAGTTTTATCATAGCTTTTCTTCCAAGGAGCAAGCGTCTTTTAATTTCATGGCTGCAGTCACCCTCTGCAGTGATTTTGGAGCCCGGAAAATAAAGTCTGTCACTGCTTCATTGTTCCTCTTCCATTTGCCATGAAATAATGGAACTGGATGCTATGATCTTAGTTTTTTGAATGTTGAGTTTCAAGCCAGCTTTTTCACTCTCATCAAGAGGCTCTTTATTTCCTCTTCACTTTCTCCCATTAGAATGGTATCATCTGCATATCTCAGGTTGCTGATATTTCTCCCAGCAATCTTGATTCCAGCTTGTGCTTTGCTAAATTTGCCATTGTCTGTGATGCAGTGTGATGAACGTGGTATTTGATGTATGCAGCTGTTTTCTGCATTGAGGAAAAAGAACAAACGTATCAGTGCTTGAGAGTGAGTGGAGTCTGATGAAAAGAAAAATAAAAACTCTTGGGAATCAAGAGAAAGGAAGGTTTATGAGATTTTCTAGAGACTTCTGTTTAACCATGAGGTTTTTTTGTTGTTAATCTTTTCAGTTTTGCAGTTGATTCATCCATCAAAATAGAGGCTCATTTCTCCTTATTTCCACTAGTTTCTTCTGAGCTGTGGGGCTTGTTGACCCTGTGATGCATGCTTAGCCTTGTGCTGGCAGTGATGTTACATGTCTCCTCTCGTTAGTTGTCAGCTTCTCAAGCAATCATAGTTTGGCAACTTTGCAAACTGGGTTCACAGCCCCAGCTCCAGCTCACTGCACTGAGACCATGGTTCCCACATGCCAGCCTGCAGATGACTGTCCTTCCATCAGGAATTTTTTCTGTGTCTATGCAGAATAATCATTAATAGATCATGTTGTGAAATCGTCTGGAAGCTAAAGATAGTATACTCAGTTATTTTCCTTTTTATTAAAAAAATTCATGTAATTTGGTTTATGAAATAATAGTGCTAGTAGAAATTCTTTTTATAGGTCTCTGCTTATCAAAGTAAAACCTTTGCAAATCTTCACTGATCCCCTCCTCCTGTCCCTTCTTACTTGTTTGTAGCTGCAAAAGCCTCCCAACACTTGGCTTAAGAAATACTGTCTCAAACCAAATTCACATGTGCACCTGCCAGTTTTAAGGGCAAAGCCACTAAAATATGAAGGGAAGGGCTGTAATTTTGACACTGAATAGGTATTTATTAAGAGCAATAATGTAGAGTTTACTTTGGTCTTGTGGCAGTGCTATCTTATACGTTGTGGCTTCATTCTGATTGTCATCTTCATTGGGTTTTGACCTGTGAATATCGAACTTTTGGCAAGAAATATTTTTTAGGGAAATGTTACGCCTTGACAGGATATCCTTTCTCACCTTTCACTAAAGCGCTGAATTAGGAATCCCCTGACCTGTCATTCACTGGTCCTCTTCAAAGCTGATAGCACTTTGCCTGCCTTCCTCCTTAGTGACACGAATGAGGTTGACATACCTCCCAACACTCGAGTTGGCACCAAGCGCTACATGCCTCCAGAAGTGTTGGACGAGAGCTTGAACAGAAATCACTTTCAGTCTTACATCATGGCTGACATGTACAGTTTCGGACTCATCCTTTGGGAGGTCGCAAGGAGATGTGTGTCCGGAGGTAAGTGACGGTGATGCAGCTGGAGCTGCTGCAAATCCTTTCTCTCTGGTCGGAAACCAGAGTTATTGTGTCTACTTGATCAGAGTTGATTCGGTTTTCCCCTTTATTTCTGTGGCTGCGATCACAGTCCTCCCAAACCACGGTATTTAACATCTTAGAACGGCCTTCGCCACCTTCCCTCCACCTGCTACTACTACTGAGTCTCTTTCAGGCACACTGTCAGCTTCCTCTGCCCTTTTCAGAGCTCACCCCCTTCTACCATGTATATTGTCTCCTTTCTCTCTTGAGCTTTTCCTCCAGCAGTTACTCCATCAAGTCGAACCCCCTTTCTACCCCTTCCAGCTTCTGGCCTCACCCCGAACATCAGTGCCCCCTCGCCTGTGGCTTCCTCTGTACAGATGAAGGGAGACACGTCAATGTGAGGGGACACCCATTGTTTAAGCCCCTAATTCTTGAATTTCTATGATACGTCCTCGTAAACGAGCTTGAAAACATGTTTGTATCAAAAGGTAATTAAAGCATAAGAATGCCATTATTGTTCATGATAACTTTTCTATAAACATAAGGATTCCTTAGTAAAACTAAGAAAATATTTTTTTAATATTCAGAGGTAATATTTTTGTAGCATTTTGTTTACTGCTGCATAATTTGCTCTTAGGCAGATTTGAACATCTTTTAGGTGACAAGCTGAGTTGCAGGCTCTTCAGTATCAAGTGCCCTGTTTATGCCTCTACTTTTGGTTTTGCTGGTTCAGAAAGTAACATTGCTGGCTTTCCTCATGATGGCTGGTTCCTCACTTTCTCAAAAATTTGAGCTTATCTGGGGATCTGATAGTGCAGCAGGCACTTAACTAGTACAGGGCTTTTTTTTTCTTGGACCTGCCATTTATTTGTGAACCTTTGATGCGTTATTAAATTTTTCTTTGTTTCTATTTTCTTATTGTCAGAAGGATGTGAAAGATTGTATCTACCTCAGATGGTGGTTGTGAGGTTTCAGTGATTGTACAAAAGAATTAAAACTGCCTGGCGTATAAAGAGCACTCAGTACACGTTAGCTATTATTTTTACTTTTCATTTTGGTTGGTAGAGACTTGACTTACATTTAGAGTCATATTTAAATATGAAGGAGAAACAGTAGCTCAACAGGTATTCATACTTTCAGAGAAAGATCATCTTCAGTAATGCCTTCTAATCACTCTGGGAACTCTGTGCCTCTTGTAAGTAGTTTAAAATAGAAAGCTTTCCCTGTGAAATAAGAGAAGTCTTTAGGCCAAAAGGAAAGTGAATGTAGGACCAGTTTCCTAAACAGATATTGTATAAATCTCCTCTCGTAATTATGATTTCATGCTTTATTAAGAGTAAACGAGTCTATTTTTGAATAATATGCTTACACTTATTTTTTTAATTAAGTTAGGTTTACAGAAGTTAAAGGCATGGTAGAGTGTAGATTTCTTTTCTAATTAAGCTTTCCTGAACATCTAAAAGTGAATAGGGCTACAAGAAGCCTTTATTGGAAAGTTCGTGTGCAGGAATACAGGAGCCGTGATTCTCTACTTAGGAAACAAGCCAACCTTATGTAGACAGCAGAGTAGTAGTTGCTTTTCTAGGGCTATCTTTGCCTGTGGGGGTTAGAGAGGTACTAACATGTTCCCTGACCTCTGTATGACATTGATGTATATTTGTCAGAAAGACCCAGCTCTGCCTAAGACCAACTGCATGGCATCGGGCAAGTTACTTAATCCTTCAAAATCAACTTTATTCTTGTATAGTGCTACCTTATAAACATAGTTTTGAGAATCTACTAAGATAAATGATAACATATACTATTCATGCCTTGCAGATCAGAGACTCTCAGCAGATGAGTTTCTTTGCTCTTCCGGAGGAGACAAGCACAGAGATTCTGTTCTCTAACACTCTCCTTTATGAGGATATTGGAAATTTGGGGGCTTATCTTTCTAGTTCTGATACTTTTGGGTGAAGCAGACACATCCAGGAATAGGCCTTTCAGACTCTGGGAGAAAAGAGAAAGTTTTGAAGTTTCAGACACAAAGGCAGCAGTTGTGGAAAATTTTGATAATGTTATTGCATGATAAGGAGAGAAGAGTAAGGCCTAGAATGCAAAGACAGACTCCTATGAATTGATAATTTTGTGTGGTTGGCTCTGTGTCTGTGGTGGCCTATATACCCACCCCCAGCACCATGCATCAGTCCAGCCAGGTAAGGTGCTGGCATTAGGCACCAAGGAATATCTGAGCTGAATAAGATCAACAGCATCCTTGCTCTCAAGATTTCCAGAACCATCATCTTAAGAATTAGGAAGGAAGGAAGAACAGAAATGAAATGAGCATCTCCTGTCCCAGAGACCTTTGCTTTCATTGTCTTATGTGGAGATGACACACAGCAGAAGGAATTAGTAACGTAGATAATACATATATTTTTGATCAGTAATCTCAGCAGGGGACAGAATAAATGGTGAGTTGGCATGATGTGAGAAAACTTTTGAATCTTCTGGTCCTTCATGATTATAAATGGGTTTGAGTTTACAAGAAAGGACATAATAAAGTGTTAGTCACTCAGCTGTGTCTGGCTCTACGACCCCCATAGACTATATATAGCCCACCAGGCTCCTCTGTTCATGGGATTTTCCAGGCCAGAATATTGGAGTGGGTTGCCATGCCCTTCTCCAGGGGATCTTCCCAACTCAGGGATCAAACCCACGTCTCTTACATCTCCTGCATTGGCAGGCAGATTCTTTACCACTAGCACCACCTGAAATATAGTATTCTAAATTTTCAGTGTGCAAGAATACATTCTGATGATTAAGCAGAAAAAAAATGTACATCTGACATTTTGTTCAAGTAGGATTCACTGCCAAATTTATTATGAGATTCATAATCTCATATTGCAGTAATAGAAATAGTTACATATTGTGCAGAATGAGTTTGGGGTGTGTCTGCCAAATTTGCACAAGATTTATATAGATTTTAAAAATTTTGGCACAGAGTACAAGAGCCTTTATAAAATCAGAAGTAAATTTGAGTTGTTTGTTTACTTAGCTTTTAGAAGTTAGGAAAAAAGGCTTGAAGGTGTATAATAATGTTCCCATGTGCTTTTTATTCATTTTTTGAAAATTGTGTCATTTGGGCCCATTTTTTTTTTCAGGGTTGGTGGGTTTTTGTGTTTGTGGCTTTTTTTTTTTTTTTTTTTTTTTTTTGCTGTTTTTCAACCTGAACTTGTCTTTGGTGCTGACAGAAGTTTCCTCTGAGAACAGTTTGTTTGTTAGACTTTTATTCCTCTCCACAGAAAATAATAACCTTATTAAGATCATATTTTCAGGNTTTTTTTTTTTTTTTTTTGTTTTTTTTTTTTTTTTTTTTTTTTTTTTGCTGTTTTTCAACCTGAACTTGTCTTTGGTGCTGACAGAAGTTTCCTCTGAGAACAGTTTGTTTGTTAGACTTTTATTCCTCTCCACAGAAAATAATAACCTTATTAAGATCATATTTTCAGGTATAGTGGAAGAATATCAGCTCCCCTATCATGACCTGGTGCCCAGTGACCCCTCTTACGAGGACATGAGAGAGATCGTGTGTATCAAGAAGCTGCGGCCCTCCTTCCCCAACCGGTGGAGCAGCGACGAGGTGAGGGTGGAGGTCACCGTGTGGCCGCGACAGTGTTGAAACAGACTTTTCTCCTTTTGCCAAAATTCCAAGTATTTATTGCAGGAATTCGTCTTCTCTGTTGGGATTGTAATGTTGCGTCATGGCAGCAGTTTATATGGAGATCAGTCCAGTATATTACATTATCTGTTCCTTTCTCCTGTTTGATTTTGCTGCTTCCAAAATACACTGAATGGGTCAGTGTTTAGCCGACATAACTGATAACATGATTTCATTTATTGGTGATGTCCTGACACTTGCATAGAGGCTGTTATTTCTCCGAATGTGGGTGTGTGAAACATCGTGAATTTTCTCCATGACAGACTCACATACAGCATTCTCTCATTTAATGAGAGAAGAGGTAGGCATCTCAGGAATTGAGTTTTCTGTACACAGAAGTGGTACAAGGGGATCTAGGTGAGACGCCTGACTGTGCTGTGGATCTTCCTTAATAAACGACGTGATGCTGTGGGAACAAACCCCCACCCAGTCGGGCTCTGAGTGCGTCCTGGTGAAACCTACATGGGTCTGAGAGGAGCTGCTGGGAAGCAGGAAGTGAGCCAGCCAGCCTTGCCCCTCCTGCCCCTGTGCGCCTCGCTTCCGCCTTCTCCATCCGCCCTGTGAACCTCTGGACCCCTCAGACCTGGAGTGTCTGGCGGCACTCGGAGTGCCACATTCAGAGGGGAGTTGGAAGCATCCCTTAAAAAAAGTATCCAAGCCAGTGCAGACAAATGGACAGAACACTGTTTATAAACTAATTCTTCAGTGTTAGTTGCATTTAAAAATAACTTTTGGTTCTTGGTTTTGTGGCCAGTTACTGAAATGCTAAATAATACATATGTTTCCCAGTGAGCTGTGCAGAAAGCCTTATAAGATGCTGGAGTCTATATTATTTTGAAGATGGTTATGGGCATTGATATTGCTCAGAGTCCCTTCACTGAGGATTTCTAATGAAGTGAAATGGTGCTTTTCAACAGAAAGGCCAATAATTGACGTGCCACAGGAGAACGCAGGAGAAACTTGTAGTGAGGCTGTGCACAGGTCGTTAATCCTGTTAAATGGTATAGTGTGGTGCTATTATTGTAGTGGACAGCTATGATTGAGGAATAACCGTGTTTGTTTAACTAGTATGGAATTAGATAAAAGATTTAAGCTCATCAAGTGTTAGAGACAGTCTGGGAGTGTGCAGCGGAATACAGGCTCCCTGGGTATTTTTGTATTTGTTTAATCTGACTTCAAAGACACTCTTCTACAATCAGCAAAGCCACCTGCTTGCTCCTATCACAAGGAAGACATGAAAATTTGTTTTAGTCCTTTAAGATTTGCACGAGAAAGGAATTTTTATGGAATTTTATGCCTACATGCTTTTAAGACTATCTTTTAAAAGTACATTCAAATTTCAGAAACCCAGAACTAGAAGCCAGTATCGAGTGCCAGCCTTATAGATCATACATTTCTTGAGTATAAGTCCAGTTTTCCTTTTCCTTCCTGCAGTGTCTCAGGCAGATGGGGAAACTCATGACGGAATGCTGGGCTCACAATCCTGCCTCAAGACTGACAGCCCTACGGGTTAAGAAAACACTTGCCAAAATGTCAGAGTCCCAGGACATTAAGCTCTGAGGCAAGAATAAGTGTCTCTGGACAAAGCCAGTAGATATTCTTCTGTTTGTGGGCAGAGCAAAAGATGTTCCAGCAGCATCCACAGTCCCAGCCTCGAACATCCTCCTGCTCCCCAGAGGGTGTATTCTTGCCGCTCAGGGAGCAGCCTGGACAAACAGAAGTTTCCAGAAGCACGGATTCCTCACGTCTGTCTATAGGAGGGAGAAACTGCCTGGGTAATTTGTTCAAGATATGATGCATGTTGCTTTCTAAGAAAGCCCGGTATTTTAGAATTGCCTTTTTTTTTTTTTCTCAAAAGATAATTTTGCCAAAAAAAAAAAAAATGTAGATGTTTCAAGGTATACACTATTTTAGTTTAAAGAATAACAACTAAAGTTCTTCCCAGAAACTCTGCTGGAAGGTAAATTAAATACGTGTTTCCATTGGTAAAATTTTGTTGCACTCTACCAACCAAAAGACAATCGTTGAAGCCGGAGAACTGAATGGAACTCATCTTAAAAGCCCCTGACGTGCCCCTGCCTCCTCAGACCGCTCTGGCCAGCCCTGCACTGGGGCGGCCGCAGCAATATGAACACACCCGGGTACCGGCACCGCTTGTGTGGGACCACCTCTGGGAATTCCCACCCATGACCTTCTGCAGCTTCAGAGGATGTGGGACAAATGAAGGTTTTACGAGACTCTACTAGAAGTAAAGGTTAACACTGTTCTTCAGAACCACTTTGTATTTCTGATTCTGTTAGGTTTTTTCTTTCATTAAACACAAAGCTTTGGTGTGTGTAGGAAGTTGAAGCCCTGCATGCTTTTGATCTCTCGAATGAAAGGATCAATATTAAGTAAAGTGGCTGTCAGTTGTGTCGAAGACAAGGTGCTTTAAAATAGAGATAATTTGCTCTTGTGCTGTAAGAAGATGGTGTCAAAAAGGTAGGCGGTGAGGATGGAGGTGCACATGGCTTGTGTCTTAGGTATACGGAAGAGACCTCCTGGGGCGCACGAGGGGAAAGGTGCGCACGACTTACTGCGTACAAAGATACAAAGATGGTTTCTTTTAGTTATTATCTGCCTTTTCTCTGTCTGAGTTTAGAGGAGAGGAAACTTATATCAGGTTAATTGAACTAATTTTAATTTTAAATTAGGTAAATATAACCTCCAAATGGAAGAGCAGAGGAATGCTAGTGGAGACCACAAGATACTATGGCTGTCGTGGCTGATTCTACAGTAGATACAGATGGAGGATGTAAGTCTTAGGGGATGGCATCACATCTTAGGAGTGCCGACTCAGTTTTTTTTTATTTTCATGACGTTCAACTCACTTTTTAATTTATTGTTGTTTTCTTCTCCGCGGCACTTGTGCAGAACATCTCTCTGCCTATTCAGTTCTGCAGGCATAAAAACTTTTGAGCAGCAGGAGTCGGATCATTGACAGGGCCAGTATTCCTTAGCAACAGGAGCATAATAAAGGGTACAATTGTACACATCCCTCTCAACCTTATTCATTTACTTCCTGACTGTGGTTTTCTTTTGCTACTTAGAATCTGTAGTGTTTAGCAAAGAATTGGGAAGCCCCTCCTCTTTGCCCTTAAAAAAAAACAACGCAAAACAGCAATTCTATTCTTTCCAGAATACTCCAGGGGGCAGTGTTTTATAACACATTTTCATTTCGCTACTTGGTGGCTGAAGGATGGAGAGTTTTTGGAAGTGTGACAGCTGCACGAAAAATGAGAAAATATTTTCCTGACTTCTGAAGTGAGCTTGCAGCTGGTGACTGGTTCCTCCAGAAAGCATCCGAAGGCAGAGACCGACTGTGAGCTGTGCTTACCGTCTGTGGAAGCAGCGTTCTGTATTCAGCATTCACTCCCCAGTGCTTCATAACCACAGCTCTTTTGTAACAATATTTCTTAATCCTTGAATATGAGAAAAAAGTTTCTGCTTTTTCAAAGATTCCAAACAGTTGGTTCCATATATAATTATGATTAGAATGCTGCTTTTACTGATATTAAGATAGCCTGAATAATAGTGTAAATGTTCCCTTTTCTTAGGTCAAATATTCTGTGCGATTGCTTAGAAGGAGTATCTGGCTAAAGCTAAGTGGGATAATCATCTGAGCCTAGGAGAGAAACTTCAGTGCCTCTAATCAGATCATCTGCAAAGAAAATAAGTAAACATTTATGTCAGTTAAGTGGGGGCATGTTTGTGTTTCTGATTTTCCCTAAATTTAGGTGATGTTTGGGCTTAGCGCTTAGATAACAATGTGGTTTTGTTTTTAATAAGTTCTTACACATGGATAACTTCAAATCAGAATATACTGTGGAGAGGTGATGATTTGAAGGGTAAATTAGATTTCCAGGGAGGTGTTGGTTCCTGTGGAAAATGGGAAGAAATTAAGATAGTGTCCAAATTTCTTTCATATAATTTGTTTGGTTGCTTTGGAAAAATGGATAGCTTACTTTCTAATTCCCAACCTGGTATACTCACTATGGACATTTAAAAATTATTCCTGATATACTTAAAAAATCACATTAGTTACTGTTGTGTTTTAATGACATAAGAATTTATTTATGAATAGATATTTTTTCCTGTCTTATCAAAATCCACCTCACTTAGGAAATATTAAATTGTTCTTAAATAGACTACCTACTCACTTCCAAGTAATTACTTTTGATTTTTAAATTTCTGGTAGCTCAGAAGTGAATTTTATTTTTTTGTTTTGTCTCTCAATAGAATAATGGGGACCTGGAAATAATGTAAAAGATAGCTTACTTTCAGGATGATTTCAAAGACTAAAATTTTCTTCTAACATTTTCCCTGCAAAGGAATCCTAAAATATTACTTGTTAGCTAATATAAGTTTTGTATGCTAAGATATTTGGGTTTATAGTTTATGTATGTGTGTGTATATTATATAAATATATGTATATATAAATATTATGTTCAGTTTGGAGTCCGGCACAACTCCATTATGTGGATTAGAGAGTAAACTATTATGGATGATAAAGTACTAAGTGAAACATAATATTTATTTATAAAAGGGTGTAGATTGTTACATCACAGGCAGCAGCGCTATGAACACTGTGTGTGAGGAGACAGGTCTCGGACCTCCTGAAACGCGCTGCTTGAAAGACACTAGTGACCGTTCTTTTTATTCTCAAGACAAAACTTCTTATAAAATATGGTAAGATTTTATTTACAGGGGATTCTGCGACACGTTTCAATTGCCGTGTAGTCAGTAGAGCGCGTACTGAGTAATGGTGGACTTTGTGTTTCTAGAGTCATGCGTATTCACTAGAAGTGACAGCGTTTTGTGCTGTTGGTCTGCTCTGCTTTGCTGGTAGGTGGAAAGGCACTGAAAGAAGTATAGGTTTTTAAACTTGAATAATTCTATAGTTATAGGTCCTTAGAAGACTTAGTCACATAGCCGCGGAAAGGAAAAAAGGCATCGGAAGCGACTTAATTTAGCACTTACGATTCCTTTTGTAACACAAGACAAAAAATACAATGCCATATTTTTTGGAGAAAAGTTAGACTATATAAGGGATTTTGTTGTCTGTTTCAAAAGAAGAATCATTTGTGTTCTTTTGGGGAACCAGTGCCTTACTGAATTTGTATATACTGTAATTATTCAGAACTAGGGAACAAACAATTGTATTTGTTACAAATTGTATATGGCTTTGTTTTAACATTCCCCCTAATAAAATGGTTTCATTCTCCCCGTGCAAAGAACGTGTCTGTTGTCTTATAGCTGTGCCTGTTCTCTGTCTCTAAAAACGTCTCGTTGTAACGGGCGGGAGAGGCAGCCGTGGGCAGCGCCGCAGGTACGTGTGCGCCGGGCGGCAGGAGAGCGGGCCGAGAGGTCCGATGGCGCCGATTCTGCCCGTAACTAGGAGGCACGGTCATCTGGTGAGAGTGAGAGGAAAGGTAGGAACGTTAGTGACAAGGTCACGGGCAGATGCTTACAGGCGGTGCCGAGGGCCNTTCTTCTAACATTTTCCCTGCAAAGGAATCCTAAAATATTACTTGTTAGCTAATATAAGTTTTGTATGCTAAGATATTTGGGTTTATAGTTTATGTATGTGTGTGTATATTATATAAATATATGTATATATAAATATTATGTTCAGTTTGGAGTCCGGCACAACTCCATTATGTGGATTAGAGAGTAAACTATTATGGATGATAAAGTACTAAGTGAAACATAATATTTATTTATAAAAGGTTGTAGATTGTTACATCACAGGCAGCAGCGCTATGAACACTGTGTGTGAGGAGACAGGTCTCGGACCTCCTGAAACGCGCTGCTTGAAAGACACTAGTGACCGTTCTTTTTATTCTCAAGACAAAACTTCTTATAAAATATGGTAAGATTTTATTTACAGGGGATTCTGCGACACGTTTCAATTGCCGTGTAGTCAGTAGAGCGCGTACTGAGTAATGGTGGACTTTGTGTTTCTAGAGTCATGCGTATTCACTAGAAGTGACAGCGTTTTGTGCTGTTGGTCTGCTCTGCTTTGCTGGTAGGTGGAAAGGCACTGAAAGAAGTATAGGTTTTTAAACTTGAATAATTCTATAGTTATAGGTCCTTAGAAGACTTAGTCACATAGCCGCGGAAAGGAAAAAAGGCATCGGAAGCGACTTAATTTAGCACTTACGATTCCTTTTGTAACACAAGACAAAAAATACAATGCCATATTTTTTGGAGAAAAGTTAGACTATATAA
Organism: Neotragus moschatus; assembly: GCA_006410615.1. Lineage (NCBI taxonomy): Eukaryota > Metazoa > Chordata > Mammalia > Artiodactyla > Bovidae > Neotragus > Neotragus moschatus. The sequence continues at coordinate 2,580,184 of SJYA01001316.1, read as the reverse complement.
GGGATTTTGTTGTCTGTTTCAAAAGAAGAATCATTTGTGTTCTTTTGGGGAACCAGTGCCTTACTGAATTTGTATATACTGTAATTATTCAGAACTAGGGAACAAACAATTGTATTTGTTACAAATTGTATATGGCTTTGTTTTAACATTCCCCCTAATAAAATGGTTTCATTCTCCCCGTGGAAAGAACGTGTCTGTTGTCTTATAGCTGTGCCTGTTCTCTGTCTCTAAAAACGTCTCGTTGTAACGGGCGGGAGAGGCAGCCGTGGGCAGCGCCGCAGGTAGGTGTGCGCCGGGCGGCAGGAGAGCGGGCCGAGAGGTCCGATGGCGCCGATTCTGCCCGTAACTAGGAGGCACGGTCATCTGGTGAGAGTGAGAGGAAAGGTAGGAATGTTAGTGACAAGGTCACGGGCAGATGCTTACAGGCGGTGCCGAGGGCCCCGTTGAGATGGAGAAGGCTGACTCTGGCTGGTGACCAGGGCGTGGCTGCTGGGCCACCAGACAACCGGGGTGTGAACCTCGTTCTCCCCGCTCTGTCAGGGTAGCCCTGTTTTGACCTCTTGCAGACTCGGCTTCTTCCCCTTGAAGACAAGAATAATATTAATCTCTACTGCATGGAGTGGCGCTGAAGATGAAATAATCCATGCCATGCCCCTAAGCATTAGGTGGAGCACTCGACTATTACTAAGTATTAGCTATTATTACAGATTCCCTGTGCTACTCTTCTATGTATGAGTAGTTTTATGGTTTTATTTTTTTCTATCAGGAACTCAGATGCAGGCCTGGAGACTGCAATGGCTGGTTTCATTTCAGGTGGGAATTACCAGGCATATGCAGCAAGGGGCTCTGGAAAATAAGATTTATCATCAAGGGGACAGCCGACATGGTCCAGAGGAGGGAGGGGACTAAAGAGGCAGGCGACAGGTCCAGAGAAAGTAGGTCAAAGGGCGGGTAACTAGGCTGGGGTCGAGGTGGTGCGTTTGCAGTTACTGAGAAAGAGGCTGTGTTCAGAATCAAGATTTCAAAGAGTGAGTCACAAGACCAAGGACAGGCTGAGGGTGTACTCACGGGGCGGCTGGGTTTATTCATGGACAGGATGATTGGGGATGACACATGCGTGCCAAAGCCAGGTCGTTGGCTCTGTCTTTGTGGATTTCGAAGCCCCCCAGGGTGGTGGTGGTCTAATGACATGAAGACTGTGAGACGGGATTCACCAGAGCCATCGAGGGATGGGGGCAGAGGGTGGAGACAGAGGCTGGCAGGGCCTGATGTACTATGGAGTGGGCATTCATGCAAGGGCAGCGACCTGGAAGCAGCGCCCCAGCGGCAGGAGAGAGACTCCATCCTTCCTCCCGACTGTGAAGTCCGTGGGGCATGGAGCAAACAGGTTGTTGCTGTTGTTTCTGAATCAGTGTCCCCCAGAGAGGAGACAGCCGTCTGCAGAGGGAGAGGGAACGCGTTCGGGTGTCTGTCCATGGACTGGGAATCCTGGAGGCCAGAGTGAAAAGTTTGGTTTCAAGGCCATCCAGGGGTGGCTTAGACAGTAATGAATCTGCCTGCAGTGCGGGAGACCCAGGTTCTATCCCTGGGTTAGGAACATCCCATGGGGAAGGGAATGGCAACTTAACTCCGTAGTATCCTTGCCTGGAGAATTCCATGGACAGAGGAGCCTGATAGGCTACAGTCCATGGGGTTGCAGAGTGGAACGTGACTGAGAAACTTTCCCTTTCTACTTTCAAAGTGGAGACTGGATCCAGAGAGAGGAGACCCAGAGTTGTTGGGACACCAGGAGCACAGGCGGGCTTGCAGCTCAGTTCCCAGGGGCTCCAGGGTGTGTGACTGGCTGTGCTGAGTCAGCTGCAGCAACGCCAGGCGAGTTCACCCCAACATGGGGATTCAGATGGATCTAAGTCACGTGCATGGTTTTCATCATCTCAGTTTCGTAGAAGTACGAGCCCCAGACCTCTTCCCTATAAACTGAGACCAAAACCCACCTCATGGGGCTCTGAGAAATGTGGGAAGTCTGTATGGCTCCACTCAGGCACACAGCAAATGCTCATAAATACTGCTTTTCCTCATGGACGTTGATTTTGCAGGATGTAAAGCTGGCAACGTGTGAAACTAGCAGGAGTCTGCAGTGGGGACACCCTCTCCCACCCGGTCTGCAACCCCCTCCTGGATGCTGTGGGCTTTCCTGGACTCAAAGGCAGGGATGGTAAACTCCAGCTGAGGTGAACAGCATCTTCACTTGCCCGGGCCACTTTTAAGTCGCAAGCTTGGTGGTTCCTTCCCGTCACTGCAGCGGAGCACAGGTGATCCTGCTTTCAGGACTTTTGTTCCTGTGAAGCAGTGCCTTCCCAGGTTGTGCTATTAACTGGCTGTAGGGAACTCTGGGGCTGATAAGCATTTTCCTGGGCCACATGCCAGAACTTTCCAGTGACACCAACCCAGAGAGGGGCTCAGATAGCCCTCCTCCCCAACTCGAAAAATGTATGTGCTTTCTGTTGGGTGCAGTTTTCCCAACAGCAACCCCAGCCACCAAAGCTCCAAAGGAGGACTCAAGGGATAGCTGTGGGCTGAGCCTGTGGCACTGTGTACTGTCTTTGTGAAGTGCCGTTTCATTCTTTGTGGAGTTTCCATTCTTTAAACGGCACTAACTTCTCAGCCACAGTGCCAACTTTTCCGTTCTGTTTTTCCAGGACTCTGGTTTACTCGGACTCCAGTGCCACCACTTTCTCAGCTCTGACCCACAGCTGGTTTTGTGACCCCAGTCTTGGATAGTCTTAGTCAAGGGACAGTACTGTCAGGACAGGTCCAGTTACTCACAGGCTCTGGCAGCCAAGGCTGAGGGGCAGGAATGGACAGGAGCCTCCCCTCTCAGAGAAGCTCCCTCACCCGGAAGAGGCTGCCTCAGAGTCCCCTGCACACTCAGAGCACCTCTCACACTCATCACTCGGAGGGAGTGGCCTGCTGTCCTCCAACAAGTTGAGCAGGTTGGCCTGGTGTTTGCTCTAGTTCTGGGCATCCTCCCTTTTCATTTTGTACCTAATGTAGCTGTTACTTCTCAGATGGCTCAGTGGTAAAGAATCTGCCTGCAAGGCAGGAGACGCAGGAGACTGGGGCTTGATCCGTGGGTCAGGAAGATCCCTTGGAGGAGGAAATGGCAACCCACTCCAGTATTCTTGCCTGGAAAATTCCACAGACAAGAGGACGCTGGCGGACTACAGTTCATGGGGTCTCAGAGTCGGACACAACTGAGTGATTTAGCACACATATACTGTGTGGCTCTTTGCAGACTTTTGTTTATTTTTAAAATTTTATTTAAGTATAGTTGACTTTTAATGCTGTGTTAATTTCTGCTGGTAGTTTCACGATGAATGTAGTTCCCTGTGCTATATGGTAGGATCTTGCTGTTTATCCATCCTACATATATTAGTTCGCGTCTGCTAATCCCAAGCTTCCAATCCATCCCTCTCGCATCCCCACTTGCCCTTGGCAACCACGAGTGTGTTCTCCAGGTGCAGAATTCATCTAAAGTGGACTCTATGAGGGTCTGGCCTTCGTTCACTTTCTTCCCAACTCTTCAGTGCCTCTGACCCACTGTACCCAGACCCGGGCCCTGCCGTAACTGCTCACTGATATCACCTGGGAATTTATAATACTCCCAAGGCCAAGTCTACACCCCAGACCTGTGAATTCAGGTTCCCTGAGGGTGAGATCCAGGCAGTCATTTTGTAAAGCTCCTCAAGTGACACCATTGTGCATAGAGGCTTGAGAGCATTGTTCTAGAGCCTCATCCTGGCCTGAGGGAGGTTGTGGTTACCATCCATGCAGAGTCCAAGTGCTTTTCCAGGCTGTTGAAGAAACACGGGGTGACTGACTCTTCACACAGAGGAGGGCTGTGTGTAATTCCTTCTGTGAAGGAATAAATGAGGCAGCACACTCTGTTGCTTATAAATATAATTTATTACCTGTTTAAAAATTCTTTCTTACATTTTGTACATGTTGGCTGACAGGATAGATACAGGCAAATTTACAAACCAAAGAACTGCAGGAAAATGGAAAGAGGCAGCATCCCTCACTTCCAGTGCACGGTGACTCAGACGGGACTCCAGAGAGCACACCTCTGCAGGGGGTTTCTAGAAAAGGAATTGCATAGAAGATACAGCAAGAGGGAACTCTGAAACAGTAAAAGAAGTGTTCCATATCTGAAAAGCTAAGGTTGTGTCATTGTGTTTGAGAAAAGAAGGACAACACAGCACAAAACCTTACTGTGCCGTTTCTGCAGTTGAATTGTCCCCCGGGACTAGCAGGTGGGTGACACGTCTCTGTAGCACACCTCTGACAAACATTGGTTGTTGTCTTTAGAATGAAGAGGTCACTAGTGTGTGACAGGTTAACATAAACTCAGTGAACATGTACAACACCATGACACACCACACACACACGCACACACATAGGGATGCTCTTCCTGCAACGGGGCCGAATGCATCCTGTTGGGAGGGTGAGGGTCTCACTACCAAAGGGGAGGATGCAGGTCGCACCCTCAGCTTGTTCTGACCGCTGTTGTCCTGCTTTTTCAAGGCCTGGAGGAGTGTGTGTTAGAATTTATTTGCCCACATTTACAGGTGTCACATAACAATATAAACGGGTGAGCGTTTTGCACTGGCTGTGGATTTCTTGCTCTTTTGCTCCATCAGGTTTGGCATCTGGGATGGGTTTCAGGTCACAGTTCTTGGATGTTGCCTCACCATAGTGCTGACCTTCAGAGGTCAGGGTTTATCAGCGCTTAGGCTGCTGATCAGCAATAATTGCCCACGATTCACCTTCTGAACTCAGTACCGAGGGTTATTCCACTCTGGGTGGTGCCATCATCTTCAGTAGCTGCTCTGATACTGCCAAGTCCAGGAGACTTTGAAATTTAAGATTGGCACGCAGGACTTAAGCATATTGGCTAAAAGACCCTGAAGAGTTACAGCTTCCGCAGCTTAGACTTTTCCTGAGGCACAATCTGGAATGGCAGGTGTGGAGGCTGGTGTATACCATAGCAGATGCTTTGGTCAGCTCGTGGGCAGCTGACCTTATCTCAGGCCACTTTCCTTTTTCCCTTCTCAACAGCTGGTGGGTCAAGACTCCTGACACTCTGCAGAATGTCAGATCATCTCTGGACAGTTCTCTGTAGTGAGTAAAAGTCTGAAGTATATGGCTGGCTGGAAATAGCTTCTGTATTGGTTGGTTTTATTTGCCAGTGCATTTATGGAGTTCCTGTCTGTCTGTCCTGGCAGCACTTTCCTTGACCATGCTGAAATACAGCCAGGCATGTATGTTATGTCTGGGTGCATGAGCCCATTAATATTCCACTTGTAGATCAAGTCATGCAGGTGACAGGGCCCCTGAAAAAGCTGAGAGCCATGAACTCTTCTGAAGACAAATTTTTAGAGCAGGATTTCCAAAAATGGGGCAGTCATAGGGCTGATAAGACTAAAGTATCAGGAAGTTAATTGTTAGTATGTAGAGCAAACACACCCGGTGACATATAAGGCCATCTCCCTATTTTCACAAATTGGTTTCAGGCATGAATTATGGGAATATTCATGACCCCATTGGCTTACTTAACCTGTATAGACACAGACTTAAATTATTACTGCTTAGAATGTATTTATTTGCCTTATGCCTTATTCCATAAAAAAAATCATTTGAGATGCAAAGAAACTTTTTCAAATTAATCATTACAGCCAGAGATTATACAAATAGATTTCTTAGGGTAAAGAAATAGCACTTGATTGCACAGAGGCAAAGTTCTAAGGATTTCAGTCAACATTAGCTCAGTAAAGTTTAAAAAAATACAAAAAACCAAAAAGGCAAAGTGTAATAGTTGGTCCTGTGAGGCACTCAAAAGGTAAAACAACGGTTTATTACCTTGAGATAATCAGTCACAAAAATATTTTCCTTATTGGTTCCATAAAATCTAATGCTCATTGACCATTATCATCTTTACAAATAATTGATTTTGAGGGATGGCATGATGGCATTCTGACTCACAAAAGTGCCTCTGCTCTCAAAACAGATGGATCAAACCCAGTTTCATTTGGCTGTGTCCACAGGCATCCTTCCTGTCATTGGCCTCAGACTTGGACTGGGGTCTCTGTGCAAGACTGATAACTTGTCCAGAAGCCTCGCTCAGCAAGAGCCATAGCTCCCGTTCAACCTGAAGACTAGATAAGGAAACTTTTTCTACCTACTTTATACTCTCTGGAAGGTCAGTATCTTTATGTGCTTGACCTCACGTGGGCAGACCTTGTAGGGGCAGAGGCAGTGAACCCTGAGGAGATGGTGGTCAGCTATTGCTTCCTTCCTCCGACATCCATGAGAAAGACAGAGGCAGACGTGGACCAACAGCGCAGCTGCTGTGTTCCCAGCAGACACACTTAAAGATCCATAAACCACAGCTTTGTCTGCACCTCTCCAGAAGCTAAATAAAATCTCCACTCTACTATTGCAGTGTTTAAAATATCTTTCTTACGCCCCTAAAAAGTGTTACTGACCGTACAGTTTCCAGAGTGTCCTGAACTCAGTCTCCATGACTTATTCCTAATGAATGGTTCTACCATCTGAAATTTGGGAGATTAAAATCTACAAAATAGTAGTGAAAGTATTAGTTGCTTAGTCATGTCTGACTCTTTGTAATCGCATGGACTGCAGCCTGCCAGGCTCCTCTGTCTGTGGGATTTCCCAGGCAAGAATCCTACAGTGGGTTGCCATTTCCTTCTCCAGGGGATCTCTCCGACCCAGGGATGCGAACCTGCATCTCCTGCTTGGCAGGTAGATTCTTTACCACTGTGCCACCTGGGAAGCCCAAGATGGCTAATGGTTATTCAGTATACCAAAGGACATCTCACCCCCAATACTGACCTGCCTTGCTTCCATGAAGATGGGACTTCTTCTGGGTAACTGAGGTGAGTGTCCACGTTGGTGTTCATGCTGCTTTTGAAAAGACTCTTGGCTATGAGCACCTTGGTGTTACAGTTTGCTGACACCTTGTGCCCAGTTATCAATATTCTGAATCTAACTTCTATTCCTTCCAGATCACGCTAAGAAAATTTGATTTAGTGAGAGGAAAATCAAAACAGGATGAAACATCTGCCTTTAGATCCCCAAATTCAGAAGGAAGCTAGTTTCTTCTCCTTGATTAACAACCGCAACAGTTTTCACTTCATTAGATGTAGTATTTGCATATATAAAACTTATTGGATGCTGCTTATGTCTTCAAAAATAAATATCAGAGAACTAAAAGTAAGTTTTAAAACACATGAAGCCTAGTGAAAAATATTAATAACAAATCTTCAAAAGCTGTTTTGTACAGATTTTTATGTGTTTCTATTATTTCTATAACACCAATTTGAGGTGTCAAAACCCCATTTGAGATGTGTGTGGAGTTAGAAACAAATGTACTAGGCTCATAATAAGTGAAGTCGTTCAGTCGTGTCCGACTGTTTGCAACCCCATGGACTGTAGCCTACGAGGCTCCTCTGTCCATGGGATTTTCCAGGCAAGAGTACTGGGAGTGGGGTGCCACTTCCCTCTCCAGGGGAATCTTCCTAACCCAGGGATTGAACCCAGGTCTCATGCATTGCAGGCAGACTTTTTTACCATCTGAGCCGCCAGGGAAGCAACTAGGCTCATAATGACATGTAATTTTTGATATGGGTAATTTAAGTGGAAAAAAAAAGGTAAGAATAAGAAACGTCTATCTGATGTGAAAACTTCCGCATGTCTGTCATAAAGGCACGCTACAGGTATCCATTCCCATGTCATAAAGACACGCTACAGGTATCCATTCCCACTGTCAAAATACTCTTCCTGAGATTTCCTATTAAACTTGGGGCAGATAGTGTTATCTACCGCTAGATGGCACCATGCACAAGTGAGAGATTATTTTCGCCCCCCTTCCAGATGAAGTAAACTGGTTTCTGCTCTCCACCTATAGCGAAGCCCTAGGAATGAAAGGGATGGCATGTTACAGGATGGCTGATGAGGTTGCTCCCTATCCACTGAACTGTTGAGCCTAGACCTTCTGAGTTTGAGTAACAGCTATTACTTCACTCCCCAAAGAAGGAAATCAGAATTGCTGTGTAAATTATTTGACGTAAATGGCGTGCTATACATATGGAAGTTTGCTCCCCTGACAGGGAACATGATGGGGGTCTATGACAGACAAGTATCTCACTTTTAAGGGATTAACCACCTTTCCCCTTTCTGGTGCTAAGATGTAGAACCAAATACTAGGACGCACTTCAGGGGAACCCAGTGACTTTGAAAATATAGTTCCTGCTATCTTCTGGAGTTCTGGGTTGATGACTTTTTAAAAGTCAGTTTTGAAATTAATTTATCTGGATACTACATATTTGCTCCTTTCTATTTTTTATTAGGCATCAGATTTCTAATTCTTGACTTCCAGAGATGACAGCCCTCCAAACCAGCAATGGTGAGTAATCTTGAAAAGTCATTTTAAATGCAGCAATGCACCATAGCTCTTTTTCTGCTTCCCTCTTTTTAAAAATTAAGTTTTTAATGTAGAGTACAACTTTACTATCTTTTGGTCAGAGATATATTGGTGTAAGCATGATACACTGAACTTGTTTATTAGTGCAATCTTACCTTTCACAGCAAGTGTAATGTATTTCTATGTACAGTACAGGGTGTGGTCTGAGAGAGACAGATGATGGAGTAATCTTCATGTATCCAAAACAGAAGATAAGAAAAGGCTCCCTACCAAGGTATCAACAGTTTCTCAGTGATGAGGATAGAAGAACCTGGGAATACCAACAAATTACCAAAACGGGTGAGGAAATGCATGTGGAAAGAAGGGGAAACGGCTAAGATTATTTCTAATTCAAATCCATTCAGAAACTTGGATACCTCTAGCCCCAGGGTAAACCACAGCCATGCTTTGAAAGTGCAGATTCATATGCAGGGGTGCTTGTTCAGTCTCGGTTTGGCTCCTGGACTGTGGACTCTTTACCCCCTACCTGCTGAAAGAATTGAGCCCCTGTGTTAAAACAGAGAGCCTGTATGGTCCTAAAGAAATATCATCGTTTACACAAAAGTAGTCTGTTGACTGACTATTTTTCAGTTAAAAAATTTTTTTAATTAAAAAATTTTTGACCAAGACAATAATAGAACATAATTTGCAACTAGTCAGGAAGGCAACTGGTCCCAAGAGAGGAAAGAGTGATAAGGGGATGCCGTCTCTGGGTGAACAGCATGACGCAGTGACACGAAGGCGAGACTTGAAAGCATAACAAATATGTTCCAGGTCAGAGCAATCGTCTTCCAAGTCAGAACCATTTGGAAGGCATAATGTAGCCTGGGCGAAAGACAGGTTGAATCGTTAAATGGTCCAGGTGAGCGTCCATTGTGGTCTTCAGACTGATGAAGGAGACTGGAGACATCACAGTGGGAAGTCAAACGTTTTAGAACCTTGAGCTGATCTAATCCACCCCTTCATTTTACAGGTGAGGAAACTTGAGGTCTGGTGAGGGCAATTGACTCTCCCAAGGGAGCACAGCGTGACAATGACAAACCCAGAATGAGAGCCGGTTTCCTGGTCTCCAGCTCAGAGGCTGCTCCTTCAATCACCCTGCCTCCATGGTGACGGAGGACCCGCCAAAGGTGTGTGGGGCTGCACGACCGCAATACTGCGTGAGCGCGAACCGAGAGCACGGCCCCTGACAGTACTCGGGGGACAAAGCCCCTGCCTGAGCAAGCTCAAAGAACAGACTGACAAACTCAGGAAGCATTTACCACCTTCTCAGGCAGAACGACTGAAGAAAGATAAAAATGTCAAGGAAGCAAGGGATGCCTGCTTAATGAAACTGGGGACCACACCAACCTTGTTATGAGAAGGTGCCCAGGTCAGGTCGATACCTAAATACTAACAGTACTGCTAACAAAAACAAGGTAAAAAGTAAATCCTTTTACTAGAATACTTGTAAATACTCATCAATAATAATAATGACGATGATGATAAGACCTTTAAAAAAAAAAAAAAGCCAAAACACTTCAAAGTTGCATATTACCAACACAGAAGTTGTGAAGAAATTCTTGTGGTGTTGAACATGAATCAGGGTCTTCCCTGTGATGATGCAGCTTTATTCCCTGGGGGCACGAGAGAGTGCCCTCAAGGAATAAGAAGACTTAGCTATTTCTCCTTTATGGTTAGATTCTCCACTTCCCTGATCCAAACAGTAACACTGGTTCTAGAAGCTCTAGAAAGAGAACACTGATGGGAGGATTATCTGAGGCCCTTGATGCACACAATCTGTAGGAAAACTCTTGTGACTTCTCTGTAAATTACTCATCTGAAAGAGACACAGCAAACCGTCCACAGCTTCAACCTCAAATGATTTAAACGAAAATAGAACGAGCCATGGACAGTGTCTGCATCCCTGTCCAATTTGATGTAAACAACGTTTGTAGAAATTGGGGTTGTTAAGAAAGTTTATCCATATATCTGGATAGCAATAAAAAGCGTTTCCTAGGAAACTGTAACATCCTGTACCACACAGCATACAGCCCAGCTAAGAGGAAAATTAGGTTGATTTCTAAATTCAAGATACACATTTGTACAACTGTTCTTAACTCCTGTGGCGGTGTCCGAGTAGAGTGGGCGTGTACATTGGTATTGTGTCTGTCTGCCTTCTCTCTCCCGCTGCAGTCTTGCCTGTGTGGAGCTCACTGGTCCAGACGGGTTTCCTCCTCAGCTGTGAGCCCCTGGGCTCTCCTCCTCCACTTCAGCCCTGGCCCGGGTCAATACTGCCCTTCTGCTAATGACGCTACTGTTTCATGTCTTCCCATTTCCTCTAAGACAGCTGCCAGCACGCTCAGGTTTCCATCTGGGAAGTTCTGTGCCTCCCAGAGATCCAGGATGACACCAGTTGGACTTGATTTGGTGGCAAAGTAATTCAAGTACCTGTAATTGGTAATGGGAAAAAGGGCTGAACTGTGTGATTTATGGGTCTGTTTTCTTTTCAGTCTTGACTAAACCTTTTTGTTTCTGCATTTCTATAAGTATCCTGGTCCCCCTTGAGAAACTGGGGCTTGCAGTGAGCTGTCCTGAATAACTAGCTCATGTTTAATTAGGTCAGCCCCAGACAGGAGACGTGATGCTTAACTTTGTTAACCTCAACTCTGAGTAAGATAATTTAAGAGACAAGATGTCTATGGGTCACATCCTGAACAGGAAATCAAGAGGCTTATGTTTTCTTTCCAGCCTAGCCTCTGATCATCTTTGACAGGTCACGCCTGGTGTTTTGCTTGGTAGTGATGGCAAAGTTCTAAAGAGAAGAGGCTCCTGAGGTCTCTTCATAACTTAATAGCACTGCTGTGTTTAGCATGTTAATTACCCATCCAGCATTAGGTCCTGCTTCAACAGGAGGTGAGGAACAATAATTAGTGAATGGCTATATCATTTAGCGGGATTTAACCCATCAGCCTTGCAAAGTAGATCACAAAACCTGATACTTAGAAAAGTCAGAGAAGCCCGGGATGTCTCTTAACCACGTATCTGCAACACCATGGTGCAAGATACAAGGTCGGAACATAATACGTGTTGGCAGAATGGAAGGCAAGTAAATGTACAGATGGAAAGACAAAAAAGAATGTTGCTCTAAAGCAGTTAGCAGTCCTGAAGCCCTGTGTCGAACAGGAACCAGACTTGAAGCCTGGTCATACCCACCTGTCCAGGTTGAGCTTATGGGCCAGCATCCTCCAGTCGTGACCCCTGGTCTGCGGGGCATCCAGGCTGCCACAGAGCTTCTGCCGGATCGGGGGCGGGATGCTGAAAGCACTGGGGCCCGTCATCGTGGTGATGGTGCTCGCTGGATCCAGAAGAGGCAGATCCATGCCAGTAGGTTCCTGTGGTTCAGGCAGGGCAACAACACAGCATTATTTCCGAAGACAAAAGCAATCCTTATTGACCCAGTCAACATAATACCTCGTTTGAAAAGATCAGAGGAGAATGGGCGCTATTATTCTCCTTACTGAGAATGACTTCTTTCTGGCTGCAAGGTGTGATTCTCTATAACCTGGCTGAGAGGGAGAAGTCTGTTGGGAGCTGACTTGGCCCAGCCTGGGATTTATGGGTCCTTCCTCCAGGACTGGGCCAGCTGGAGACCTCGGGTGTGACTCAGTAACAGCTTTTCTGCTAGAATTCTCCAGGGTGAGCCAGGGAATGTCAATACTCGTAAAGGTTTAAATTTGGGGGGGGGGGTTGAGGGGGAGAAATGTTTGAAAGGGCAATTCTTTGAGAATGAACTGATCTCTACCTGAGATTCTAGAGACTGTCTGACCCTAAGGGGAATGCTCTGGGCAAATGCTCAAGTAACTTCTCCCTCTGACCTCTGTAGAAGATGGCTTGATTCTGCTTTTGTTGAACGAAACGGAACATAGCTCTCCTCTAAATGATATCAAATTAAGGCTAATTTTTTAAAAGAAAATGGTGAACGCAGTATACTGCCTTAGGGCAAACTGCTAACAGAATTTTCCAATTGCTATACACCCTTAACTTAAAAAAAAAAAAAAATCTAATTTTAGTAGAGAAAACCATAGATTGGCTTTTCAGATAGTTTCAGCTCATAAAACAGCATAAATGCAAAATCGGAATTTCATCTGCAGGAGAAACTCTAATCATTTTCTGATCACTTCTGCTGGTTGGAAAAGCAAAAGCAAATGTTGCCTGGGAACTATTAAAGTAATAAAAGAAAATCCACTTAATCTCCTTTAAATGTCATCTCTCTCTTTTTTCCAAGCAGATAACTGAGGTGAAGATAATTAGCTGCTGGAGGATAAAGTGGCCACATGCAGCTCAGCCATCAGGAAGTCTCGGGGTCTGGCGAGGTGCTCCACCCAGAGGTCGGTGCCCCTGCCATGCAGAACCTCCCAAACCCTGCTGCTCCTGCACTGTGGGGCCACAGGGTGCATCCTGGGGTGGCCTGCTCCGTGGCCCTGCATCAGCAGCCAAGACTCACTGCGAGGCTTGTGCAATCGCACCACACGGGGTCTGTCAGGGCCTTTGGAGGGCATGTTAGAGCAACAACAACAAAAAACTTTTTTTAAACGTAGAGCACACAGCAGTGTTGACTGTGATCATAGTCTTTGGCCTCAAAACCCAGAGCTTGGCAAACTCAGTCTCCGAGGATTGTACTGGCTGCTTTATGCTAACCTCCTACACATACCAGGACTCAAAGGACTGGTGTGAAACAGAAGCAACAAATGGGAGCTGGAGTCTCTGAATCCTGAAGATCATTCCCTGCACTGGGCACATAGCTCTTTTCAGGGGCATAGTACTTAAACCAAGGGGACCAGAAGAGAGGGCGGAGGCACATGGTGATGCTTTTCAGTGGATTTATGGAAGGAATGTTCAAACACAAGTGGCCAACACTTCTATTAGGAATAAATGGAGGTGGGGGCAGAAGTGTAGAGAACTCACACCTTAGGGCTACGGCCCACTTTGAGGTCCTCCGTGTGTCTTGTCTGGACCATGACAATGGGGTCTAGGTGGAAACCCAGGCAAAATATCCCTGGCTGGCCGTAGAGTGGTGGCCACACCAGCTCCCTGCTTCTTACCTAGGATCTCCCTTCTGCCACACTCATCTTCCTGAAGCCCAGCACTGACATTCTCCTGCCTTCTCTTGGTAAGTATCAAATGGCTTTCCTACCACACCCATCCCCAAGTCCTAACCCTGCAGTAAGGGGGTGTGCTGGTCTGGAGGGCCCAGGTGCTCCCTCCACCCAGCAACCTGGCCCCCGTCTTTCTCACGACTTTCTCTCCTCAGACTGGTCCATTCACTCATCCAAGTGCCTTTCTTAAGGGTGTTTGTTGTTCAGTTTCTCAGTCTTGTCCGACTCTTTGCGACCCCATGGACTGCAGCAATCCAGGCTTCCCTGTCCTTCACTATCTCCTGGAGCTTGCTCCAACTCATGTCCATTGAGACATGATGCGACCCAAACATCTCTGTCCTCCCCTTCTCCTCCTGCCTTCAATTTTTCCCAGGGTCAGGGTACCTCACTCCAGTATTTTTGCCTGGAAAATTCCATGAACAGAGGAGTCTGGCAGGTTACAGTCCATGGGGTTGCAAAGAGTCGGATACAACTGCATCAACTAACACTTTCACCTCACTTTTGCTAATTCTTCTGCTCTTTCCCTGAACTTCTGTCAGGCCAACCCCTTCAAAGCCTAGACCAGAAAGCATGTTTCCTGAGCAAACACCCCAAGCTATCCCTCGGGAGCCCTCCTATTCCCATAGTTTGGGATCTCCACCCAGGCTGCCCTGTGAATCCTGGCTGTACTTACAGAGGACTTCCTCTGACGTCCCCAGCTGCTTGGAGATGAGAATGTTTTTGTCATCCCCAGAACTCCTATGATGCCCAGGACAGTGCCTTGCATACGGAAGCTCTTCAGTTCAGATTTGTTGAAATGAGAGAAAATATTTCTAGATACAGAGAGAGGATGAAACCCACTCCACAGAGCTTCTAACTAACTGTGGCTAAAGGTAAGGCCCTTCTCACTGTTCAGTACTAAAGGTGAAGGCCAGGGAGAGGCAGGCACAGCTCTCAGGAAGAAGACGTGCTCACATCCACCTGGTTCCCCTTTTCCTGGTGAATAAGGAACCGTCAGCTCTTTATGTGGGCCTTCAAACCCTGCAGCTCCAGCCTGTTTATTTCTGTGTGGATGAAATAAGCCCAAAAGGGCATCATCTTGTCTCTCTTATCAGATGGCTGACAACAGCCTTGGAGGTAAAAGAAAAATACATACATACATTTATGTTTAAATTTCACCTACTAATTTCTGTTGCTATTATTTCTTCCTGTACTTCCAGGTAAAAGTAGAGTTTACTCTCACATAATGCTTATTACAATAATTGTTTATGATATTGGTACCATCTGCCTTTGATGTTACGATTCTCTTAAACATATGATTTTTCACCATTAACCAAACAGCTGCTTACATTTCAACACTCCACAGGAGAAGTAACTTTCCACTCCTGTATTCTGACTCTTCCTAAAGTCATTTAGAAAAACTAGATTTCCCCAAGCGTCCTTTTGAACAGATTATAGAAAACAGAAGAGGTAAATAGGATGACTTTAGCAGAGTGAAGCTTTGGACGCTAACACTGTTCTTGGTGTGCACAGAAGTGCTGTGGGTCAACAGTTAAGAGTTATAATGCCTGTTTTTAGAGTTAAAAGTCCTAAAGAGACTGAAATTCCTCTTCTGCTTTCTCTCTTGGTGGGCACCTTCCCCTTTATTACTTCCCTGGTTCCTCTAAGAACAACCCTCTTACCATCCTTTACATTTTGATACTCATTCTTCCCCATACCCTGCCAGGCATTTTCATTCTTAAACTTTATCTCTAGGTAAGGAAGGAATCACTGGCTGAGGCGCCCAGAGAGGAACAACCATCCAGCTCCTGCCATCACCTTGGTCTACGTCCAGCACAGCTGGGTCTCCTTGAGGGGCAGCAGGTCCTCCACCTGGCTGGAGAGGCAAGAGGGCTGAGTGGCTTTAGAAAGGAGCTTGGGGGAAGCGGCACGATCCTAGAAAGTCAGCTCCTTCTCGGGAGATGGGACATTGGAACTGCAACCCCAGCCCACCCGCCAACTTGCCATGTGACCCTAGGGAGGAGCTCCATCCAGCAGACAGACACCACCCATGGAGCCCTTTCTCTGGTTGGTTATGGCTTGTCAGTCACAGGGGACCCCACCTCGAGCTTTTGATGAGGATCCAGGGCTCAGGGCACTCCAGAGACAATTGTTCCCAGTGTACAGCCTGGCTTCCAACGTCAGTACCAGCCTGCTTGCACAGCATTCAGATGCTAACAGCAGCGGTGGGATTCAGTGACCCAGAAGGAAAAGCAGCCGTGCGCCCCCTAATCCCCAAAGTCACCTGACTTGGGGCCTTTCTGCACACACACTCCCCCACCCCTGTTCACTGTGCTTGTCTGTCACAGCCCTCTGAGGGGGCTTGAAGGGTGGGCCTCTCAGAGCTGACAGCCACCGGGTTGCAAAAGAAACAAGAAACCATCTTTCCTCTCTGTTGGCACAAGAAAGAAAGTCCTTAAACTGTGAGCATACTAGGCGACACTGCCTCCTCAGCGGGGGGAGAGCCCTGCACGGCGCCCTTTCATTTGCGGCCACAGCTGATCCAGCTTTTCATCACACAGCCGATGCTCAGGCTGAGCAGAAAGCAAGCATCAAAGGCGCAGACCTCCTCGCCCCGCTCCAAAATTCCGCAGCCTTTGTTGTCCCCGGAGCTGGGTGGTTATTGAACTTTGCAGACCTGCTGGGCCTGGAAAGTGAAAACACCCTCCCGAGCCAGCAGGGGTGGTGCTCTGGGCCCAGGCGATAGGCTGGCCTGTCGGGAGGCTGGGCGGTTGCCATGGCGCCCTGACACCGAGATCATGCCTTATGAATGTCACCGAGGTCTGTGACTGAAGTTGTTTATGAGTCAAAAGTCTCATGAAACTGCGGGAGGAAATGATGACCGCAGCTCGGAGGGCTGTGGGAAAGGAGGATGCGGCGGGGCTGATGCGCTTCCCTCCTCGGTTTGCTAAGGAAGACCGTCCTTAAATACGACACACAGAGAGAGACACCGAACACGGTGACATGTCATTCGTCATTGCACATGAGCCAGCAAGGGAGAGGGGTCTGTTAAATCGGATACCGTAGTTCTAAAAGATAACAGTTCCGTGCTGTGGCTCACGAACCAGCACCAAGCCCCGTTCTGCAGGCTCCAGAAGGTGCTGCCCCTTCCTTTCGTCTGGTCCTCTCTCATCCCTTCAGCCTGAAGTGTTTCCCCTGTTCTAACTCCAAACCCTGAGGTCCCAGATAACCAGTAAGGTCATGAGCACCCCTTCATTCCACCCAGGGAAGTTTTAAATAGCAGCGATGCTTGTTATTTCTGAGATACAGACATTCTAAAAAGTCCCACCTGAAGTNCGAACCAGCACCAAGCCCCGTTCTGCAGGCTCCAGAAGGTGCTGCCCCTTCCTTTCGTCTGGTCCTCTCTCGTCCCTTCAGCCTGAAGTGTTTCCCCTGTTCTAACTCCAAACCCTGAGGTCCCAGGTAACCAGTAAGGTCATGAGCACCCCCCTTCATTCCACCCAGGGGAGTTTTAAATAGCAGCGATGCTTGTTATTTCTGAGATACAGACATTCTAAAAAGTCCCACCTGAAGCTCCCGAGGATCACAGAGAGGAAAGATAGTGAGGGCCGCTGGGGGAGATGCCTAGGTTTACCTTCTATTTCTGGACTCTCTGTCACACTGGAGAGAGGGGCATCTCTTCTGTTTGGAGGGTGAGGTATAAGACAGCAGCACACCCAGAGCTTTCTCCTTTCAACATGGAGAAGAAAGGAAAGGAGGCGGTGGGCAGCGCACAGCTGGGCAAAGGCAGGTGCGTCCCGAGGAAAGCAGAACCGACAGGAAGAGCATCAGTGGATCCAGGGGAACAGGGGCACTGGGGACGCTTTGGGAAAGTTATTGTAGGTGCACACAAGTTAATCCTTATGGCTGAAGTTCAGATGTGTGTAAGAAGTCCTTAAATCCATGTCACAAACGATAAAAGTCTTGTTTTTTGAAAAGGATCCTCTATTGCACTTTTATGTATTGGTATCTCCCTGTGTTCATTAGTGAACAAGCCGGCCCTCCAGGACTTCCCGGAGGTGCACGCTGAGACGCTTTATCCCTCTCGCTTGTGAGAGCCACGGGAGCCTCTTACCTCCGACACGGTGCAGTTCAGCTGGAAGATCTGCCCTTCTCCCTCCACTTGCCGCACACACAGTTTGCAGACCAGCTCCACTGTGTTCAGGCTGAATCTTTCCAGAGTGAACGTGCAGTGGAGGTTTCTCTGAGACCCACTCCAGATATGGTAGAAAGGGATTTCCTGAAGCAGGNGAAGCTGAAACTCCAATACTTTGGCTACCTGATGCAAAGAACTGACTCACTGGAAAAGACCCTGATGCTGAGGAAGACTGAAGGCAAGAGAAGTCTGAGGATGAGATGGTTGGATGGCATCACCATCTTGATGGACATAAGTTTGAGTAGGCTCCAGGTGTTGGTGATGGAAAGGGAAGGCTGGCATGCTGCAGTCCATGAGGTCACAAAGGGTTGGACACAATTGAACGACTGAACTGAACTGGGGTGAGTCTTGACTACAACTTCTTTCTTGTAAACTGACAAAATTTTACAACTTTAGACCATATTTGCATCAATAAATTAAAGTTAAATATTAAAAATAATGAGTTGCTCATACCTACACTGTGCTGTTTTGGGCTATCAGCAGAGCCAGTGATATTGCCTACTTACTAAAGTTAAACTATGTTTTTACTTTTGTATATGTTTTGGGAAACCAAAACCAGACAGATATATACAATTAAGAGGAAGTTCTTTGAAGAACTGTAGAACAGAAAGAAACATGGGATGATTTACTTGCTAAGTAAAATTAAGTTGACAAAATTGTGTGTCGTCTGGTTAAAGAGTTAGAGCAGACCATCCATGTTATATCTGTACCAATATATACTAGTGAGACTGTGACGTGAAGAAAAAAAACAACTATACTCTAAAAGAAGAAATGTAAACATTGTTATAGTCTATCAACGGTGATAGACTTCCCTGGCAGTCCAGATGCCAAGATTCCATGCTTCCAAGGCAGGGATTGTGGGTTCAGTCCCTGGTCAGGGAACTAAGATCTCACATGCCTNTATACTAGTGAGACTGTGACGTGAAGAAAAAAAACAACTATACTCTAAAAGAAGAAATGTAAACATTGTTATAGTCTATCAACGGTGATAGACTTCCCTGGCAGTCCAGATGCCAAGATTCCATGCTTCCAAGGCAGGGATTGTGGGTTCAGTCCCTGGTCAGGGAACTAAGATCTCACATGCCTTTCAACCTAAATAAGTAAATAATATTTTAAAATGTCAAGTGATAAACTGTGTATGCATTATAAAATGATTACCAAAGTCTAGCTAATAAACACACCCATCACTTCATATTTATTTTCCTCCCTCCTGCCTTGCCCCTTTCCTTCCTTCCTTCGTGGTGAGAGTGCTTCACTGTCTTAGCAGATTTCAGGTTTATATGTGGGATATAAATAATCAAACTCATAGAAGAAGCAGGAAGTGGTGGTCACCAGGGGCTGAGGGAAAGGGAGGGAGAAATGGGAGCTGTTAGTCAAAGGGTACTAAAGCTTTATGCAGGATAAACTTACTTTAAAAAAATAAATGTTGGTTACACCTTCAGATATTTACTCTGTTCAATAGGTTTTGCTTCAAACTCCAGGTATCTTTTCAGGAGAAGTACCTCTAAATTGGCTTCCCTGATAGCTCAGCTGGCAAAGAATCTGCCTACAATACTGGAGACCCCAGTTCGGTTCCTGGGTTGGAAAATTCCCCAGGAGAAGGGATAGGCTACCCACTCCAATATTCTTGGGCTTCCCTGTTGGCTCAGAAGCTAAAGAATCCGTCTGCAGTGTGAGAGACCTGGGTTCAATCCCTGGGTTGGGAAGATCCCCTAGAGGAGGGCATGGCAACCCACTCCAGTATTCTTGCCTGAAGAATCCCATGGACAGAGGATTCTAGTGGGCTACAGTCCATGGGGTTGCAAAGAGTTGGACATGACTGAGTGACTAAGCACACCTCTAAACTGAAGGTTGTTGTTCCCACTGTTAAGCTGAAAAATATAGTAAATACACTATCAAGCAAAAACAGTCTGGAAACAGCGAAAACAGGGTAATTTTCAAGGGTATGGAGGGTATAGAAGACTGCTCATAGGACAGGATCCGTGACTTAAGTACTGTAAGTAGAATGGACCCATAGCCTTGCAGGGGACGGCAATCTGAACTTTGGAAACACGATGAGCAAAAGTGCTGGGGTAAAGAAATTACCATGGCAAACTCATGGGAGCCTGACTCCATGATTCTAAGCTCCGACTAAGAGCCTAGATTCTAAGCTCCATGTGATTAAGCTCTGACTAAAGCAAGGTCAATAATTTAACCTAACTGCTCCTTAGGTTAAAACCCTGCCTCAGCCACCTACTGCCTATGTCATCTCTCTGTGACTCAGTTTCCAACTCTGACACTGAGGCAAGGCTAGCAGTGATCCCATAAAGTCATTAGAAGTAGAACAGTTCATACCTAGACAGCAATTAGATAAGTGCTGGGAAATTGCCACTTAAGATTAAGATTGAGAAAGTCATAAGAAACTATTGTTACCACCCTAACAATGAGAACGATGTAGATTTGTTACAAAATAATGGTTTTAAAACCTACTCAAGACCTAAGAAAGCAAAGAAACTTAAATAAACTGAAAATCCAGAGTGCTGAAAAGAGACACCACCCCCAGCTGCTCCGTATAAAAGAAGTACTAAAAGAAGAATCTGCCATTGAGTGAATAAGANTTGACAAAATTGTGTGTCGTCTGGTTAAAGAGTTAGAGCAGACCATCCATGTTATATCTGTACCAATATATACTAGTGAGACTGTGACGTGAAGAAAAAAAACAACTATACTCTAAAAGAAGAAATGTAAACATTGTTATAGTCTATCAACGGTGATAGACTTCCCTGGCAGTCCAGATGCCAAGATTCCATGCTTCCAAGGCAGGGATTGTGGGTTCAGTCCCTGGTCAGGGAACTAAGATCTCACATGCCTTTCAACCTAAATAAGTAAATAATATTTTAAAATGTCAAGTGATAAACTGTGTATGCATTATAAAATGATTACCAAAGTCTAGCTAATAAACACACCCATCACTTCATATTTATTTTCCTCCCTCCTGCCTTGCCCCTTTCCTTCCTTCCTTCGTGGTGAGAGTGCTTCACTGTCTTAGCAGATTTCAGGTTTATATGTGGGATATAAATAATCAAACTCATAGAAGAAGCAGGAAGTGGTGGTCACCAGGGGCTGAGGGAAAGGGAGGGAGAAATGGGAGCTGTTAGTCAAAGGGTACTAAAGCTTTATGCAGGATAAACTTACTTTAAAAAAATAAATGTTGGTTACACCTTCAGATATTTACTCTGTTCAATAGGTTTTGCTTCAAACTCCAGGTATCTTTTCAGGAGAAGTACCTCTAAATTGGCTTCCCTGATAGCTCAGCTGGCAAAGAATCTGCCTACAATGCTGGAGACCCCAGTTCGGTTCCTGGGTTGGAAAATTCCCCAGGAGAAGGGATAGGCTACCCACTCCAATATTCTTGGGCTTCCCTGTTGGCTCAGAAGCTAAAGAATCCGTCTGCAGTGTGAGAGACCTGGGTTCAATCCCTGGGTTGGGAAGATCCCCTAGAGGAGGGCATGGCAACCCACTCCAGTATTCTTGCCTGAAGAATCCCATGGACAGAGGATTCTAGTGGGCTACAGTCCATGGGGTTGCAAAGAGTTGGACATGACTGAGTGACTAAGCACACCTCTAAACTGAAGGTTGTTGTTCCCACTGTTAAGCTGAAAAATATAGTAAATACACTATCAAGCAAAAACAGTCTGGAAACAGCGAAAACAGGGTAATTTTCAAGGGTATGGAGGGTATAGAAGACTGCTCATAGGACAGGATCCGTGACTTAAGTACTGTAAGTAGAATGGACCCATAGCCTTGCAGGGGACGGCAATCTGAACTTTGGAAACACGATGAGCAAAAGTGCTGGGGTAAAGAAATTACCATGGCAAACTCATGGGAGCCTGACTCCATGATTCTAAGCTCCATGTGATTAAGCTCTGACTAAAGCAAGGTCAATAATTTAACCTAACTGCTCCCTAGGTTAAAACCCTGCCTCAGCCACCTACTGCCTATGTCATCTCTCTGTGACTCAGTTTCCAACTCTGACACTGAGGCAAGGCTAGCAGTGATCCCATAAAGTCATTAGAAGTAGAACAGTTCATACCTAGACAGCAATTAGATAAGTGCTGGGAAATTGCCACTTAAGATTAAGATTGAGAAAGTCATAAGAAACTATTGTTACCACCCTAACAATGAGAACGATGTAGATTTGTTACAAAATAATGGTTTTAAAACCTACTCAAGACCTAAGAAAGCAAAGAAACTTAAATAAACTGAAAATCCAGAGTGCTGAAAAGAGACACCACCCCCAGCTGCTCCGTATAAAAGAAGTACTAAAAGAAGAATCTGCCATTGAGTGAATAAGAAGAAACCAGTTAAATTTTAATAAACTTTTAATAAGCACGTGAGTGATCTCATGATGGTTTAGAATTCTGGGCAACAGTGACTGTAGGATGGGTCTGTATCTAGGCGTCAACTCTTTCCTATGTGTCTTCACCAATTTTGTAGTGTCCTTGTAAGTATAAAGCTGAGGGCATGTATAGAAAGCTTATGAAAAATCTGAGTGTTTCACTGAGTTCAAAGCAGTTGGAGGAGCAGGAAATCTGAGAGAATCCTCTTGGAAGCACTCCGGTCTTTACCAAGTGTGAGTAGTGACCTCTTAACACTTTGAAAGGGGCAGGAATGCTGAGAGCCATTCCCTTGAGGCTCTGCGGCCTTTCTTGCAAGCTCTGCATAAGCTGCGTGAAGCTAAGGAAGGACAGAAAGAGAGCGGTGAACAAGGACCAGGAGAGAAAGTGAATTCCCAGTGGGAAGAATTGCTGACNGAAGCACTCCGGTCTTTACCAAGTGTGAGTAGTGACCTCTTAACACTTTGAAAGGGGCAGGAATGCTGAGAGCCATTCCCTTGAGGCTCTGCCGCCTTTATTCCAAGCTCTGCATATGCTGTGTGAAGCTAAGGAAGGACAGAAAGAGAGCGGTGAACAAGGACCAGGAGAGAAAGTGAATTCCCAGTGGGAAGAATTGCTGACAGGAAGGTTAATAAGGCAGAGAAAGATCATCCACAGTGTGGAAACCAGGTGTCTTATCTACAAGCGAAATTAAATATCCTGAGGCTTGCTGGTGTTCTCAAGTCCCGCTGAGAGGGAAGTCCAGATTCTTTCCTCAGTGGTTAACTGAATCAAAGATGTCAAAAGCCCAAACAAAGCTCAAATTCGGAGAAGACTACCGTTCTCACACTGGCCGCGTGACAGAAGAAGGAGTGAGCGTTTTCTGAAAGAATATGTTTTTCCCTTTAGTCTTGATTATTCTTTGCACACATTTAGCATGAAATAATAAAATGTTGAAGAAGCATGAAAAGGTGGCTGACAGTCAAAAGAAAAACAGTCAATAGGCATTAACCTAGACATGGTAAAGATGTTAGTGTTATTTAAAATTACCTGTTGTAAATAACCCCAAACATCTAGTAGAAAAGATAGACAATGTGAATCAACACATGAAAATTCAGACTATTAAAAAAAAAGACACTTTAAAAAGCCAGTGAAAATGCTCAGCTTGAAAACTATAAGATATAAAGAATGCATTCCATGGATGTAATAGCAGAATGGATACAGCATAAAATGAAATCAGTCCATTTTAAGATAGAGATTATCTAAACCAAAATATAAAGAGGAGATAAAGAGTGAAAAAAAATAACAGATTACCTGAGAACTGTGAGACAATATCAAACAACATATTAATATAACTGCAGTCCCTTTAGGACAGGGGAACACGGTGAGGCTGAAGAAATATTTGAATGAAAGTGAAAAGAAAGTGAAGTTGTTCAGTCATGTCTGACTCTTTGTGACCNGATAAAGAGTGAAAAAAAAAAAAAACAGATTACCTGAGAACTGTGAGAATATCAAACAACATATTAATATAATTGCAGTCCCTTTAGGATAGGGGAACACAGTGAGGCTGAAGAAGTGTTTGAATGAAAGTGAAAAGAAAGTGAAGTTGCTCAGTCATGTCTGACTCTTTGTGACCCCATGGACTGTAGCCTAGCAGGTTCCTCCATCCATGGGATTTTTCAGGCTGGAGTACTGGAGTGGGTTGCCATTTCCTTCTGCAGAGGATCTTCTCAACCCAGGGATCGAACCTGGGTCTCTCACATTGCAGGCAGATGCTTTACCATCGGAGCCACCAGGGAGGCCCAATATTTGAATAAATAACATCTTTTTATGCAAAATTGAACAGAGAGCAATCTACAAGCCCANTTCAGGCTGGAGTACTGGAGTGGGTTGCCATTTCCTTCTGCAGAGGATCTTCTCAACCCAGGGATCGAACCTGGGTCTCTCACATTGCAGGCAGATGCTTTACCATCGGAGCCACCAGGGAGGCCCAATATTTGAATAAATAACATCTTTTTATGCAAAATTGAACAGAGAGCAATCTACAAGCCCAGTAAATTCAGTAATCTTAGGAAAACTTTGAATACAAAGAAAACCATTANTTCTAACTCCAAACCCTGAGGTCCCAGATAACCAGTAAGGTCATGAGCACCCCTTCATTCCACCCAGGGGAGTTTTAAATAGCAGCGATGCTTGTTATTTCTGAGATACAGACATTCTAAAAAGTCCCACCTGAAGCTCCCGAGGATCACAGAGAGGAAAGATAGTGAGGGCCGCTGGGGGAGATGCCTAGGTTTACCTTCTATTTCTGGACTCTCTGTCACACTGGGGAGAGGGGCATCTCTTCTGTTTGGAGGGTGAGGTATAAGACAGCAGCACACCCAGAGCTTTCTCCTTTCAACATGGAGAAGAAAGGAAAGGAGGCGGTGGGCAGCGCACAGCTGGGCAAAGGCAGGTGCGTCCCGAGGAAAGCAGAACCGACAGGAAGAGCATCAGTGGATCCAGGGGAACAGGGGCACTGGGGACGCTTTGGGAAAGTTATTGTAGGTGCACACAAGTTAATCCTCATGGCTGAAGTTCAGATGTGTGTAAGAAGTCCTTAAATCCATGTCACAAACGATAAAAGTCTTGTTTTTTGAAAAGGATCCTCTATTGCACTTTTATGTATTGGTATCTCCCTGTGTTCATTAGTGAACAAGCCGGCCCTCCAGGACTTCCCGGAGGTGCACGCTGAGACGCTTTATCCCTCTCGCTTGTGAGAGCCACGGGAGCCTCTTACCTCCGACACGGTGCAGTTCAGCTGGAAGATCTGCCCTTCTCCCTCCACTTGCCGCACACACAGTTTGCAGACCAGCTCCACTGTGTTCAGGCTGAATCTTTCCAGAGTGAACGTGCAGTGGAGGTTTCTCTGAGACCCACTCCAGATATGGTAGAAAGGGATTTCCTGAAGCAGGAAAGGGGGGACCACAAATGAGGGACACGGTGCTGCCAGGCACTTGTCTCAGTGCTGCGCGTGTGAAGTATGGTGCCTTTACTCCTCACTGTGGGTCTCTGCACGATCATATCCCAACCCCCTTTTCAGATGGAAAGGCTGAGGACCAGAGATGTTTACATAACTCCCAAAGTCCCATAGCTTGCAAGTGGTAGAGCTGAGGTCCAAACCCAGGGACTCGGCCCCAGAACCCATACACCTAACCAGCTGCCACTTCTGTCATTTATAAAAAAGCCATTGTAAGTGGTTTTTTTTTTTTTTTTTTTTTTTTAAGGTTTAGACAGTTCGCCAAATAAAACCCACTCCCCTCCAGTCACTGACCATGAAAAGAACTCCCTGCCAGGGTATCTGGAGGAAAGCAAAGAAGTCTAAAGGGTGATGCCCTGCCCCAGTTCCCTTTCATGCCCTCCACAGGACGAGGAAGGCCAGGACTCACGACAAGTTGGAAACTGGAGGCTTGATTAGCTGCCACATGAAAGCTCTTGGCCTAAAAAGCACCAAGCCTCTCACAGGCATAATTTCCTATGAATCTAGATCACCTCACAGAGCCCATCCTAGAATCTTTTTTTCAATAAAGGAAAAAAGGTTGACACACAATGGGAGACCATGTTGGTTAAGAGCAGAGGCTTGGAGCCAAATTAAGTACAAATGAGATGCCCTCCCCTTGTTTACTTGGTGATTCGGAGCAAGTTGCTTAACATTTTCAGTTTCCTGTGCAGAAGCAAAAGAAAAACTTGAATGAAGGGGGTTAAATGACATTCATCAAAGTACACGAGAGTCTGTCAGATGGTGAGAACTCAGCCAGGCTTAGCTTGAAGTAATATCATATTATCATTATTAAAACAGTATTTTCCATTACAGTTTCAAAAAAAAAAAAAACTCTTCATAAAAGGGGAAGATTTATGGCAGTTGCAAAATTAGAGAAGAGAGGAAAAGGAAGGAAGAGATTTAATGAGCAAGTCAAAGCCAGTCTCTCAATCAAGTGCTGACTTACACAGAAGAGTTTGCCATGTGCCCCCATCAAAGCTCAAGACTGTTAGTGAACTAGTAGGGTTTCCTCCCACAATTTATATGTAAGTCCCAGACATCTGAGAGTAAGGGTGCAGCTGAGAGTCTACCCTTTATCCCTTCCAGTGCATTCATGACTTCCATCAGGAAAGCACAACCAGTGAAGATGCAGCCTCAGGTGGGGGACCGGACGCGCAGACGTGTGGACAAGGGTGTGCTGCTTGTCTAGGTGTGTCTGTGACTCCCAGGACTGGGTCTGAGACTAGGGATCCCTTTGCAGTCTCCCGAGAGCCCAGGCTGGCTGATGGAAGCGGAAGTGAGAAGCCTCTGGAGAGTCTTACTTTCCCCTCATACGGCTATATACAGAGGGAACCAGTATTCTGATGCTCATATTTAATAAAATCCTGGACAGGTTTTATTTTTACTTGCTATTCCAAGTTTCTGAGATGATGTTTCCTCTAAGTTGTCAATGCAAAGGCACTCTCCTAGCCAGGCTGAAGCCTAACGTGTGTCATGTGGGATACCAATGTTCTCTTTCTCCTATGAATACTTTCGAGGCTAGTNTTTTTTTTTTTTTTTTTTTTTTAAGGTTTAGACAGTTCGCCAAATAAAACCCACTCCCCTCCAGTCACTGACCATGAAAAGAACTCCCTGCCAGGGTATCTGGAGGAAAGCAAAGAAGTCTAAAGGGTGATGCCCTGCCCCAGTTCCCTTTCATGCCCTCCACAGGACGAGGAAGGCCAGGACTCACGACAAGTTGGAAACTGGAGGCTTGATTAGCTGCCACATGAAAGCTCTTGGCCTAAAAAGCACCAAGCCTCTCACAGGCATAATTTCCTATGAATCTAGATCACCTCACAGAGCCCATCCTAGAATCTTTTTTTCAATAAAGGAAAAAAGGTTGACACACAATGGGAGACCATGTTGGTTAAGAGCAGAGGCTTGGAGCCAAATTAAGTACAAATGAGATGCCCTCCCCTTGTTTACTTGGTGATTCGGAGCAAGTTGCTTAACATTTTCAGTTTCCTGTGCAGAAGCAAAAGAAAAACTTGAATGAAGGGGGTTAAATGACATTCATCAAAGTACACGAGAGTCTGTCAGATGGTGAGAACTCAGCCAGGCTTAGCTTGAAGTAATATCATATTATCATTATTAAAACAGTATTTTCCATTACAGTTTCAAAAAAAAAAAAAACTCTTCATAAAAGGGGAAGATTTATGGCAGTTGCAAAATTAGAGAAGAGAGGAAAAGGAAGGAAGAGATTTAATGAGCAAGTCAAAGCCAGTCTCTCAATCAAGTGCTGACTTACACAGAAGAGTTTGCCATGTGCCCCCATCAAAGCTCAAGACTGTTAGTGAACTAGTAGGGTTTCCTCCCACAATTTATATGTAAGTCCCAGACATCTGAGAGTAAGGGTGCAGCTGAGAGTCTACCCTTTATCCCTTCCAGTGCATTCATGACTTCCATCAGGAAAGCACAACCAGTGAAGATGCAGCCTCAGGTGGGGGACCGGACGCGCAGACGTGTGGACAAGGGTGTGCTGCTTGTCTAGGTGTGTCTGTGACTCCCAGGACTGGGTCTGAGACTAGGGATCCCTTTGCAGTCTCCCGAGAGCCCAGGCTGGCTGATGGAAGCGGAAGTGAGAAGCCTCTGGAGAGTCTTACTTTCCCCTCATACGGCTATATACAGAGGGAACCAGTATTCTGATGCTCATATTTAATAAAATTCTGGACAGGTTTTATTTTTACTTGCTATTCCAAGTTTCTGAGATGATGTTTCCTCTAAGTTGTCAATGCAAAGGCACTCTCCTAGCCAGGCTGAAGCCTAACGTGTGTCATGTGGGATACCAATGTTCTCTTTCTCCTATGAATACTTTCGAGGCTAGTTTATCAACTCAGTGTTAACATTACTCTGAAAATGAATAGAAATGAGGGACTTGAAGTCTTATTTATTGAAGGCAAAACAATGATAGTACACTTACCTGAAAGAATTAATAAAAGAGCATTTCCTCTAGTACGTCTAGAGTATTTTTCAGAAATCCTAAATAACCCCAAACTATTTTGGAGGAGTACTGAAGTAAGATTACTTTCAAGGAATGGGATATCTTCTGTCTAAATCATTCCAGTTCTCTTCCTTGGAGATGTCTCCAAGCCTTCAGTTCATCTTGGGAACCTTACCTGATATTTGGCCAGTAACTTGCTCTTCCAGAGGGAATGGGCAATATCGTGAATGGACAGGCGCAGGTTATGGGTGCTGCCTTTAAAGTGAAGAGCCTTAGGTTCTTCTAGGAGCTGTCCTCCCATCTGCCGCTCGAGCTGCAAAACTTCCTGCAACGACATGCCCCAAACCAAAAGCAAGTGACTGACTGGCATCACTCTGCGGCGTCTTCCTCATTCTGCTCCCTGCCCCAACACCTAACTGTGCAACACAGGACCTCATCCTCCAGCCTGGAGGCCCTCCAACAGAGGCTCTGGCCAGTTTGCATGTGACTGGTCCCTATGGACTGTCAGCATGCCACACAGCACACTTGTGCAGCACACTCAGTACAGTCTGCACTTCCCAACAGACAAATGGGATATTTAATCAAATACAGAGAAATAACAATCAGGGCCCCAAATGGGGAGAACTCCCAATAAAAGAAAAAACAGGCAGAAATATAAACAGATAAGAAAGTAGATTTTCAATGAACTTTCAGGGAAAAGGGCAAATAACTAGAAAACAAACCACATCTTGGATTGGTTAACACCAGCAACAAGTAAAAATCTGGAATGTGATTGGGCACACTTTCCTATCTTTTTTAGTTTCCTTACCTACAGAAAGACAATTTCTGTTTAAAATTATCCATTACACAATTCCTAAGTAGCAAAAAATTAAAACAGGCTCATTAAGTATTCTATTAGAGAAAAGTATACTGATCAGGAGGATTTTCCAGCACCAAATATTGATCTAAATAGTCACTCAGATTAATTTTTTTAAAGTCACCTCATTTTTAAAGACTCACGGCTGATTAAAAAATTTGCTATGTAACTTTTCTTATGCCATAAATATATATACATCAAGATAAATTCTATATCTACTTCTACTCCTCAAGCTCATTAATGGGAGTAAATGAAGCATTTCCAACTACAGCTGCAATTATCCAAGCATCAGCAAACCATAAGTTATCAATGAATAAAATATCCTGAGTCTCTTCTGCATCAGAACCATCCTTGTGCATTTTGTTCCCCTCAAGCTTTAACTGCTTTAGTAGCGCAAATACATAGGCACTTATGGCCTTTTTTCTGGGTTCAGGTAATAATGAATTTTATAGCAATATAAAAACAAAATCTGATTTTCTTCATTAGTGAGATTTCATCTGAAAGCTAGAGTTTGATAATTCAGATAATCGGTCAGGCCCCCATGCCACACACACATGTAGGGAACCTATTCCTGCACAGATGGTCACAGTGGAAAACTCTAGTCCAGTAAGTGCAGAGCTTACCCACATCATTGATTAGATGCAAACAGCTCATCTCAAACTGCTCCTTTAGTGGTCCTTAACATCCATCATCTCTGAGTCAGGTCACTACTCTGTGCAAGCTGCTGAAAGGTGCTATAAGGTATGTTATAGCAGGGAATGTTCGGGTAATGTGGAATGTGGTCTCGGGGAGGGACTCCTCTAATTAGTGTGTAACGGAAGAGATGAAGTAATAGCACATTGACACAGACGGGCGGGGGCTAGCTGCCTGAGAGCATCAGTGCTGAACATGTTCAGCCTTGGTAGCTGATGAGCAGCTATTACTTGTGACAGGAGCCTGAGCAGGCAGCCCCCGACAGACATCCTGTGTCACTGTGCCCTGGCTCTGCTGTGCGGCAGGCTCCGAGGGTCCTCTGTAGGGCTCCAGATCGGCTCAGTCCAGAGTCACACACACTCCCCATGGAACACCCTCCCGCCACGCTTCACACGCCATTCCTCAACAAGAATCTGGCCATGTGGAGATGAAGACACATAAGAAAAGTGAGAGTTAACTGCGGNTGTGCCCTGGCTCTGCTGTGCGGCAGGCTCCGAGGGTCCTCTGTAGGGCTCCAGATCGGCTCAGTCCAGAGTCACACACACTCCCCATGGAACACCCTCCCGCCACGCTTCACACGCCATTCCTCAACAAGAATCTGGCCATGTGGAGATGAAGACACATAAGAAAAGTGAGAGTTAACTGCGGTTTCTTCTGCTTCAGCAGGAAGGCATAATGAGCTTATGTTGATCATGTTCGGTGTCTCGTTAGCATAATAGAGAAGGTTGACGTTCCCAGTGAACCTGGCACCTGACAAATTCTAAAGCTAAAATGATGTTTGTTTATAAGCCATTAGAAGAAAAGCAACATAATTAGAAATCTTTGAGATTACGGTCATGCCAATCAATCAGTTTTAGCTTCTTTCCAGTACACCCTAATTACCTCATCAAGACATCTAAAGAGCAATCGATAGTAATTATCTGATTACTATAGATCTTCATTATGTCCAAATTATCTCCCTGGGATGTCTGGAAGAAGATGCATTATATTCCAGGAGGTAACTGTACCCANGCTCCTAACCCCCGATGTCCCTAAGGCCACAGCTCTTCATTCTGCCTCACTCCTGGGCTGGACCATGCCTGCCTCCCTGCTGCTGCAGTTCCTCCTCCTACTCTTCCTCCTGTGGGTCCTTCGCAGTGGGCCAAGCATCAGCCTCACAGCTAGTGCACATGAGAGCCTCTGGGATTCAGCTGCCTACCCTCACCTGGAAGTACACACTCAGGAGTGTGCTAAGTCTCGATCTTAGGGCCAAGTGGTGACTCTGGACCAGGAACTGTGTGAGGAGCTGGGACCCTGGCTTTGCCCTCCATACCCAGCGCTCACTCTCGTCTTGTCTTCCCGACACCTGTGCTCAGATCCCTGTCCTGCTCAAGGTGTGGCCTCCTCTCTCTCACCACTGCTCCAAGCTGAGCCTCCTTCCTTGAAGGCGCCTGTTTTAACCTCCAGTATCTCAGGAATCCAATCCAATTTGTAGGTTATCCAGTCTTTAGCTTCTCTCTCTCCCCCTGTTTCCTCTCCAGTGATCCTCCTATCTCTCCTCTCCTTTTCTTAGAAATCTGTATGGGCTTCCCGAGTGGCTCAGTTGTAAAGAATCTGCCTGCCAATGCAGGAGATGCAAGAGATACAGGTTCAATCCCTGGGTCATGAAGATTCCCTGGAGGAGGAAATGGCAACCCACTCCAGTATGCTTGCCTGAAAAATCCCACGGACAGAGAAGCCTGGTGGGCTGCAGTCTATGGGGTCGCAGAGTCAGAGACGACTGAGTGACTGAGCACCCAGCACAGGACGGAAGAAACACACGATGCAACGTAAACCCCACAAAACACATTAAAATCTCTTCTGGAAAAGAAGTTGGAGGAGGTTAGATCAAGGCTCTGCTTCATTTTGTCTTGCTTCTTTCTTGGTACTGTCTGGATGTGAGTGGTCCACGCATTCTTTATTCTGGATGGAAGTGCAGAGGCCTGAATTGGCTGTAGTCACTGCTGCCAAGGGGCCTGGGGACATTGCCTGGCACCTGGACAGGTGGACATAGCTCTCGTGGGGATACTCCTAAGATTTCCATGCAGGGCAAGATCACAAAGGGTGGCAAATGGAGCAGCAGCCAGCCCTGCATGCCAGGAGGCTTCAGTCTGGTTTGGTTTGGCTCTGTGGCTCCGTGGAGAGGGACTCTCCCTCCACACTCTGCGCAGGGATGGTGCTGGACTGAGCACGGAAGACTGAGCTGTGCAGCTGGAGACCCGCGCCCCACCTTCCCGAGGCTTCTGCCACATGGACTCAGGGCTCCCCAGGCACCACGAACAAACCAGCAGGTGTTCAGAGCCCCACATACATTGAAGCTCAAAAGACAAGCTCTCAAGGACTGTGCTGCCTGGTGTTTTAAAAAATCCCATCTCTCATCAGCTTTTATGCAGCTCACCTTGGTCCTATCCACTTTCATCCTGTGCTGGAACTGACCCCTGTCATCCAGGGAGAAGGACTCTCTCTCTTTGCTCGAGGCTGTCTCCTCTGCTTTCCAGCCTCGGGCCTGGGGTCTTCCAAAGCAGAAGGCTGTCGCCCTCCCCTCGTGCCCTGCCAGCTTTCTAGCGACACCAGGCTCAGTTCCCCGTGGGCTGCCTTCCCCTCTGGCTGCAGAGCCGGTGGAGGGAACATCTGACTGTCAGCCGGCCTCCCCCGCCCGCCTCGGGTCACTGTCACGGGCGCCCAGCCCAGCGGCACTGCTGCTCTGTCTGTGCGCACACTGGGGAGCTCCGTGCTCCCCCCGAGTCTGTCTGCCAGGCCTTGTCCCTAATAATAACAAGGTTGGACTCGGGTGACCATATGCACACACATGCCGTCAAGTCGCCTCATTTCTGGGCTCTGCCTGCTGCTCCCGCAGCTGCTGTTGCAACGGATGCTGGTCTGAGCTGCCGCTTCCAGCTGCCCAGTCAGGCTGCTCTGTGACACCCTTAAAGAAATGCCGCAGGGCAGCACTCAGGGAAGTGGCCGTGTTGCTTATCTACCTCTGGGCTTATTTCTAAGGAAAAGTTGGTCTCACATATCTATGTAATTAGGGATAGGACTTTTTAGGTTGTTCTAGAACTTCTGGAGCCATCTTGTATTTCTTTGCACCCTTGAACACTTCTTTGTTAACTTCTAGGTAGTTTCTTGTTTTCTGCAATAAGAAATTACTCTAAGCTTAGTGTTTAAGGGCTTCCCTGGTGGCTCAGACGGTAAAGAGTCCACCTTCAATGTAGGAGACCTGGGTCTGATCCCTGAGGTTGGGAAGATCCCCTGGAGGAGGGCATGGCTACCTAGTCCAGTATTCTTGCCTGGAGAATTCCATGGACAGAGGAGCCTGGTGGGCTATAGTCCATGGGGTCACAAAGAGTTGGACAGGACTGAGCAACTAACACTTTCACTAGTGATTTAAATAACACAAATTTGTTTACTTACATTTCTGTGGGCTGGACGTCTGAGGCAGGTCTCACTGCATTAAAATCAATGTGGTGGTAAGGCTGCTTGCATTTCTGGAAGCTCTATGGAAGAATTTGCTTTTTTGTCTTTTCCATCTTCTAGAGTTGCCCACATTCTTTGGCTTATGGTCCCCTTCCTCCTCCTTCAAAGCCAACAATGGCATATCTCTGATCCTTCTTCCATGGTCCTGTCTCCCTTTGACCATAGCTGGGAAAGGTTCCTCATTTTTACCCACTCAATAATTAGATCAGACCTGTCCTGATAATTTAGGCTAATCTCTCCATCTCTAGGTCTGCACTTACAATACTTGTAGAGTCTCCTTTACCATATAAAGTGACATCTTCGCTGGTTCTGAACCTTTGTGCAGATGTCTTGGAGGAGCCATTATTCCATCTTCCACAACTTATACTTCCTCTTCTCTCTTTCCTCCCCCCTCTCAAACATAAATTCAACTTTGCAGGTCATTTCAGAAATATATGATAGGGCCAGGGCCAAGTGTCATGAGAAGATAATAAAGATGGGGTAACTTGGAGATACCAAAAAGAAACTGGTCCTTAAGTAGCTGACCAGCGCCCTGCTACAAAACCTGACACTCACCTACAATTAGATCACAATTACAGTTACTATCTTCTCTGAGCCACTATCTTCAAAATGCCATTATAATCTAAATGCCCACCTAGGGACAATTAACATTATTGAGTGACTATTTTGTGCCAGCAAATTTAATAACTTTGGTCTCCTTGAATCCCTTAAGGGTCCCTGATACAGACCAAGTGACATACCAAAGAGGTCAAATTCAGTGACCAGGCGATGAGGGATGGGACCACTCAAGTCAGTCAGCCTGACTTAAGCTTTCCTTTGACGCTACACTTCCTTCCACATACCAAGCAGAGAAAACACATTTGTTGTCATTATCTAATGCATGTATTACATGTATGAATTGGAAAATTAGAGATTTACCAAGATGGCCCTGCCCATCAGAGCAAGACCCAGTTTTCCCCACAGACAGTCCCTCCCATCAGGAAGCTTGTACAAGCCTCTTATCCTCATGCATCAGAGAGCAGACAAGAAGCAAGAACCACAATCCCACAGCCTCCAGAATGAAAACCACAATCACAGAAAGCTAACCAAAAGGATCACATGGATCACAGCCTTGTGTAACTCAATGAGGCTATAAGCCATGCCATCCAGGGCCACCCAAGACGGATGGGTTATGGCAGAGAGTTCTGACAGAACATGGTCCACTGGAGAAGGGAATGGCAAACCAGTATTCTTGCCTCAAGAAGGCTGTGAACAGTATGAAAAGGCAAAAGATATGACACTGGAAGACAAGCCCCCCAGGTCGGTAGGTGTCCAATATGCAACTGGGGAAGAGCAGAGAAATAGCTCCAGAAAAATTGATGCGCCTGGTGGTGAAAGTAGAGTTCAATGCTATTAAAAAAAAAAAAAAAGCAATATTGCATAGAAACCTGGAATGTTAGGGCCCTGAATCAAGGCAAATTGGACATGGTCAAGCAGGAGTTGGCAAGAGTGAACATCAACATGTTAGGAATCAGTGAACTAAAATGGATGAGAAAGGGCAAATTTAATTCAGATGACCATTATATCTACTATTGTGGGCAAGAATCCCTTAGAAGAAATGGAGTAGCCCTCATAATCAACAAGAGTCCAAAATGTAATCCTTGGGTGCAATCTCAAAGATGACAGAATGATCTTGGTTCGTTTCCCAGCAAACCATTCAACATCATAGTAATCCAAGTCTGTGCCCCAACCGCTAATACCAAAGAATCTGAAGCTGAATGGTTCTATGAAGGCATACATCACCTTCTAGAACTAACACCCTAAAAAGATGACCTTTTCATAATAGAAGATTAGAATGCAAAAGTAGGTAGTCAAGAGATACCTGGAGTAACAGGTAAGTTTTACCTTGGAGTACAAAATGAGGCAGGGCAAAGGCTCATAGAGTTTTGCCAACAAAATGTTCTGGTCATAGCAAAACCCTCTCCAACAACACAAGAGATGACTCTACACATGGACATCACCAGATGGTCAATACTGAAAGCAGACTGATTATGTTTTTGCTGCCAAAGATGGAGAAACTCTATACAGTCAATAAAAATAAGACCTGGAGCTGACGACTATGGCTCAAATTATCAACCCCTTATTGCAAAATACAGGCTTATATTGAAGAAAGTAGCGAACACCACTAGACCATTGAGGTATGACTAAAATCAACTCCCTTATTATACAGTGGAGGTGACTAACAGATTCAAGGGATGAGAAATGGTGGATAGAATGCCTGAAGAACTATGGATGGAGGTTTGTAACACAGTACAAGAGGTGGTGACCAAAACCATCTCCAAGAAAAAGAAATGCAAGAAGGAAAAGTAGTTGTATGAGGAGGCCTTATAGAAAAGAAAAGAAAAGAAGCAAAAGGCACAGGAAAAAGGGAAAGATATACATAACTAAATGAATGATACACCTAAGAGAATACCAAGGAGAGATAAGAAAGCCTTCTTAAGGGAACAGTGCAAAGAAATAGAGGAAAACAACAAAATGGGTAACACTAGAGGTTTCTTCACGGAGAAGGCAATGGCACCCCACTTCAGTACTCTTGCCTGGAAAATCCCATGGATGGAGGAGCCTGGTAGGCTGCAGTCCATGGCATCGCTAAGAGTTGGGCATGACTGAGCGACTTCACTTTCATGCATTGGAGAAGGAAATGGCAACCCACTCCAGTATTCTTGCCTGGAGAATCCCAGAGACAGAGGAGCCTAGTGGGCTGCCATCTATGGGGTCACACAGAGTTGGACACGACTGAAGTGGCTTAGCAGCAGAGGTTTCTTCAAGAGAATGGGAGATACCAAGGAAACATTTCATGCGAAAGAAAGACAGTGAAGCCACTCAATCATGTCCGACTCTTTGCAACCCCATGGACTGTAGCCTACCAGGCATGGGATTTTCTAGGCAAGAGTACTGGAGTGGGTTGCCATTTCCTTCTCCAGAGGATCTTTCCAACCCAGGGATCAAACCTGGGTCTCCCACATTGCAGGCAGATGCTTTACCATCTGAGCTACAGGGAAGCCATTTCATGCAAAGATGGGCACAATAAAAGACAGAATGGTAAGGACCTTATAGAAGCAAAAGAGATTTAGAAGAGGTGACAAGAATACACAGAAGAACTATAAAAATGACCCAGATAACCACAATGGTGTGGTCCTTCACCTAGAGCCAGACATGCTCAAGTGTGAAGTCAAGTGGAACTTAGGAAGCATTACTATGAACAAAGTTAGTGGAGGTGATGGAATTTCCAGCTGAGCTTTTTCTAATTCTAAAAGATGATGCTGTTAAAGTGCTATACTCAATATGCCAGCAAATTTAGAAAACTCAGCAGTGGTCACAGAGCTGGATAAGATCAGTTTTCATTCCAATCCCAAAGAAAGGCAATGCCAAAGAATGTTCAAACTGCCATACAATTGCACTCATTTCTCTTACTAGCAAGGAAATACTCAATATCCCTTCAAAGATATATCAACCAAGAACTTCCAGATGTATAAGCAGGATCTAGAAAAGGCAGAGGAACCAGAGATCAAATTGCCAACATCTGTAGCATCATAGGAAAAGCAAGAACATTCCAGAAAAACATCTACTTCTGCTTCATTTACTATGTTAAAGCCTTCATGTGGATTACAATAAACTGTGGGAAATTCTTAAAGAGATGAGAATATCAGACCACCTTGCCTGTCTCCTGAGAAAGTTATATACAGGCCAAGAAGCAACAGTTAGAAAAGGACATGGAACAACAGACTGATTCAAAATCAGGAAAGGAGTACATCAAGGCTATATATTGTCACCCTGCTTATTTAACTTCTATGTAGAGTACATCATGTGAAATGCTGGGCTGGATTAATCACCAGCTGAAATCAAGAGTCCCAGGAAGAATATAAACAACCTCAGATGTGCAGATGATACCATGCTAATGGCAGAAAGCAAAGTGAGACTAAAGAGCCTCTTGATGAGGGTGAAAGAGAAGAGTGAAAAAGCTGGCTTTCAACTCAACATTCAGAAAACTAAGACCATGGCATCCAGTCCCATCACTTCATGGCAAATAGATGGGGGAAAGGGGAGATGGTGGCAAATTTTAATTTCTTAGGCTCCAAAATCAATGTGAATGGTGACTGTAGCCACGAAATTAAAAGATGATTGATCCTTGGAAGAATAGCCATGACAAACCTAGACCGTGTATTAAAAGGAAGGGATGTCACTTTGCCGACTATAGTTAAAGCTCTGGATTTTCCAGTAATCATGTAGGGATGTTAAGAGCTGGACCATAATGAAGAACCAATGCTTTCGAGTTGTGGTGCTGGAGAAGACTCTTAAGAGTCCCTTGGACAGCAAGGAGGTCAAACCAGTCGATCCTAAAGAAAATTAGTCCTGCATATTCACTGGAAGAACTGATGCCGAAGCTTCAATACTTTGGCCACCTGATGTGAAGAGCTATCTCACTGGAAAAGATCCTGACAGTGGGAACGACTGAGGGCCAAGAGGAGAAGGAAAACAGAGGAAGAGATGGTGGGATGGTATCACTGACTCAATGGACATGAGTTAGAGCACTCTCCAGGAGAGAGTGAAGGACAGGGAAGTCTGGCACGTGGCAGTCCTTGGGGCTGGAAAGACTCAGACACACCTTAGCNGAACTGATGCCGAAGCTTCAATACTTTGGCCACCTGATGTGAAGAGCTATCTCACTGGAAAAGATCCTGACAGTGGGAACGACTGAGGGCCAAGAGGAGAAGGAAAACAGAGGAAGAGATGGTGGGATGGTATCACTGACTCAATGGACATGAGTTAGAGCACTCTCCAGGAGAGAGTGAAGGACAGGGAAGTCTGGCATGTGGCAGTCCTTGGGGCTGGAAAGACTCAGACACACCTTAGCAACTGAACAACAACGAGTCCAAATATATTAATTTCAGAGACCATGGTCCTAAAAATATGAAATGTAGGTCACACTAGNTGGCTGGATGGCATCACTGACTCGATGGACGTGAGTCTGAGTGAACTCTGGAAGTTGGTGATGGACAGGGAGGCCTGGTGTGCTGCAATTCATGGGGTCGCGAAGAATCAGACACGACTGAGCGACTGAACTGATGGCATGTATCACACTCTGACTTGCCTCCAAGTCCTTGGCATACTGTTTTTCTGTCTCCTTCTAGATCATAATGTCTTCGGAGGCACTCACTATATGCTTTAAAGCTTCAAATGGGAGAAAATGAATGGCAGTAATAGCACCAGGAATTAAGCCCATTTATTCCATAAAGCAGAAGCCTGTTGTCAAGTGCTAACCCTCTTGCACACAGGCCTCATAAAAAGAATGGGAACGCATATAATGAAGCAGCACACAAGAGGAACATAGCGTGTGAGCAGTTATGCCAGCTCCTTTTGTAGGAAGAACACAGCTGAGACAAACATGGAAGCAGCTAATTTACCATCCACGCGTCTCATTGCCAAATTCTTCCACTTCTAAATTTTTCATTAAAAGAAATCAAGAAAGGTAAACAAAAGTAGCCCTTGGGAGGCGTCAGCAGAATGGAAACAGCCTATTTACCAGCAGGGCCTCAGATGAAACATCTAATTTGTTCTTGTAACTGCACCTTTGGGGGCCAAACACTTGTGTTCAGGCACTTGGTGCATGTACACACACACACCCTGTCTCTAGGTGCGAAGTGCACGGACCAGGCTGGAGCCACCTACCTTCAGGGCATCCTGAGTGTCATCCAGGCAGTACACTCGGAGGCTGTACTCCAGCGAGGAGCAGCAGAGTGGCCCGAAGATGGCCAGCTTCAGGCGCTTTGCGGCTGCTTTGGTGGTGGACTGCCCGACCAGGGCGTAGGTGCCGAGGTTCTCGGAGAGGAGGTGGCAGGCCTCCGCGTCCAGCTGAATGTAGCAGGGGGTGGTGAAGTTCTCCTCGCCAACCACCACCACGTCCTGCGGGCCAAGAAGGAAGGGGCAGTGGCTGAGCCTCTGATGGCCATGAGGGGAGCCAATGGAGGTGCAAAGAGCAGGACCTTTACCCCTGAATTTTGATTATTCCTTTTCCTGCTCTTTTTCCTTTCTCTGACCTTATTATACTTTTATTTCCATTCTTTATCATTCTCTCCCTTACTTAGTTTGCCTGATAATATGCTTTATTTAGAAGACGTTCATTTAGCCTTTTTTGATCTTTCAAGAATCTACATTCTGGGGTCTACCTAAAATTCCAAAAGAAATTTATGTTATCCTTTGACCTTCAGTATATTTGAGTTGATTATCTGTTTCTGACCATTTGCTTTAATCTCTAAATTGCTAATTTAATCCAAAAGTACTCTTTTAGTTTGATGTGATTTCAGCATGGTAGTTTTTCCCCTAAAAATCTAGGGGCTTGAAAAGAATTTTTTAAAAAATAATTAGGAAAGTTAAAGAATTATGCAATACCATTCTACTGAGTTCTCCCAAACTCACCTATCAATTACTTTTCCAAAGTGATACACTGCTTTACCTCATAATCTGGGCTCATGGACTTTGCTAAAAGCACAGTATGGCAAGCTCTATGCATTTGGCACATGTTATTTTTCATGTAAGCCTTTAAGCAATCTACTCTTTTAGATTTTTATTAGCAAGAAATAAAAACAAGTGGAGCTGATAACTATATTAACCGGGTTTTGATTTAACCAAATGATTCTGGCCACAGAAATCATCTGAAAGACCAAGCACAGAATCCATAAAACAAGGGTCGCAATTCCATGGCAGAGAGGTAACAGGACCGTGGGAAGCAGACAGGGCAGAAGACAGTAGGGAACAGCAGAGACTGCGGTGAAGCAGAGCGCAAGCTAGTCTAAAGAGCTCAGTGTCCACTTGCCTTTAGTCACCTCAGCCATGCAGGAATGGGCTTGCAGTACTTTAACTGTAAGCATTTTTGCTGTAGGCAGTTTTGCCTGGTAATTAATGGGTGGTAAAGCCGTTTTGCCATAAAAGGTGAAATAGTAAAAAATAAAAGGACATTAACAAAAATAATAATAAAACATGAAAACATGAATAACAAAGACTTTATTTTGAAATAAAAATATTTTAAAACATTCGAAATTGGTGCGGATTCATGACAATACTGTACAAATAACCTGTTTTTATTTTGAGGGTTATATATATGCCCTTATCTTCAATATCTTTCATTTCTAGTATGATACATATTTTTGCTTGTTCATGCATCTCCTTATTTGGCATTTCACTTTTCTTTTGCAAACATTTCTTCCTAATTAAGAGAAGTATGTTTCCAAATACTAGGATGCATATTTATAATTGAGCTTTATATTATGTTGTAAATGTCTCTACATTGTTGCTTGTTCTTGGTTTACATTCTCACATGTCCCATGACAGATGTTCCAAAATTTTATGAGAAATGTGGGCTCAACTCTGTGCCTTTTCAGCCCGTGGCCTCTTTCAGATTTATGGAATATAAAAATGTGAGTACATGTCAGTGGAGAGATGAAACCAAGCTGTCAACTTTGGTTTGAGGTTGACCAAAGAGGTGATCAAATTGTCACACCAAACTGCCCACTGGTTATTTTATCTTTTATACCAAGATTGTCTTATGACCAACTAGTTATGTGGCAAAAATGCTTGTGGAAATAAAGATGTCAATGCAAAAGATGCTTACAGTAAAAGTACCAGGTACAGGAGTTCAGGGTTAGGGAGGACGCAGGCTTTAGTTTTTCAAGAGAAGTTGGAAGTTTAGACTTTGTTTTTTGGAATCGTCCAACTTTTAATTCATTCAAATTTAAAAGAGAATTTCATGTGGGATAAATGAAATCACGTGAGGGCACAACTCAGGCTTGCATTAGGCTACTTAACCTCCGCAGAGGCAGCAACCAGGTTACTTTGCTTCCTACCGTATCTATGTGGGCCTGGCTCATGGTGAACAAACGGTAATTTCAAAAATATGAACAAACCTTTCATCATAAATTGAGTCCCCAGGGCTTGTCACAGCTTTGAAAGTTGCCACCTCAGATGGCTATTTATTAGTTAGCCCTTGCAACATCATCTGAGCTACACCATGGCTTGTGTTTTAACAGCACTCATGAAATCATTTCTTCAGCTGAACCCAGACCTAAAGACGAAGCTCTAACTGAACTAAAAGGAGAGAGAGGTACTCAGCACCTCTAGGCTTATTTCAGCTCCAAAAGGACACCTGGAAAGAAGCTGCTTTCTCCAGCAGGGCAAGGACAAGCCTCGAGTGTCATTTCCTGATGGCATGTTACAGAAAGCCTCCTAGAAGAAATGGCAGAGGACGAAGATGCTCCCTGTTCCCGTCACAAATATAATTACAGTGTTTTCATAAGGATTTCCCTCTTCTACTCTTCATAACTCTTTCTTTTCTTCTCCTCTTGTTATTATTGTTATTGCTATTATTACTCAAATCCAGAAATACGGTATTATGGTAATAGGTGGAGAATCATGCCAACAAAGTAGGATCCCTTGAAATTAAGACTTATGTTTCTGAGATAAATCATTTAAACTTAAATGGAATTGAAGTTAGACCTGGTCAAGTCCAGTCTTAACATTAAGTATAGCCCTAGACTTTAATCCAGGTTCTCTTGCAAGGAGCGATGCTCACGTGACCAAGATGAGAGTACGTCCATAGACAGGACATTCCAGATAATCCCAGGGACGCCCTGCTATGCTTCTATCTCTACTATTATTTTTTCCTAAAATATTAGGAGTCTTAATGTTATTTTTTTCCCTATAATTTTATTTCCCAAAAGAAAAATACTGTAAGTAATCAAAAAATACATACAACATGTGTCGTGTACTGTGCTTAGTTGCTCAGTCATGTCCAACTCTTTGCAACCTCATGGACTGTAGCCCACCAGGCTCCTCTGTCCATGGGGATTCTCCCATGGCAAGAATACTGGAGCCTCCTCCAGAGATCTTCCCAACCTAGGGATCGAGCCAAGACCTTTAGCACTGCAGGTGGATTCTTTACCATCTGAGCCACCAGGGAAGGCCACATACAACATGCATATTGGATAATTCTCTTGTAAAGACTACACAAATCACTTTTTTTGTTGTTGTTTTTAGGTATTAGGTATAAAATCTTCATGGTAAATATAACAAATCCTTTTGCACTTAATTTCGGGTTTAACTGCAGGGTTCTGATGGAAAGAGCAGGATCTGTTTAAGGCGCTGCCCTTAAGAAGTTCCAGTGGCTGCAGCTACAGACAGCCAAGGTGCTACACATAGTCTTCATTGTACCGGAGCTTAGGATACACACTTCCTGCTTGCCCAGGTTAAATTCAGACCTATTTCCACGACTTGTTGGCAAGTAAGTCCTAACATTTTCTGACCCAGGTGCAATGCTTCTCTACCTGACAATTAAACACACACACACTAACACACACTCACACACTGACATGCACACACTTCCCTGGTGATTCAGATGGTAAAAAAAATCTGCCTGCAATGTGGCAGACCCAAGTTCAATCTGGTTGGGAAGATCTCCTGGAGAAGTGAATGGCTACCCACTCCAGTATACTTGCCTGGACAATTCCACGGACAGAGGGGTCTGGTCAGCTACAGTCTCTGGGATCACAAACAGTCAGACACAACTGAGTGACTAACACTTTCACTTTCATATCTATCTATCTATCTATATATACACACTACATATATATATATATTTCCCTTCCCAAGATAGTATGTATATTCAAAGGGACTTTTGTAAGACTCTTAAGTGCACTTTCCCTATGGGTTAGCTAATGACTGGCCATCATTTTCTTTGTGCTTACCAGTCAGTAGATAAAGCACTCAGGAGCCAGTGTCTGACTGTCTGTCTCCCAATCTCCCCTTCCTTCTCTCTTTCCCTTCCTCTGTCTCTCTCTCATTTTGAGTATAAGCTAAAATTGCACCCATGTGTTGCTTTAAAAATAAAAGCCTTCCCATGATCGCCTGTGCTTATCCGAGTGAACTGCACCTTTATCCCCACAGAGGCTCACCTCCCACTGTCCCTGCGCTGCCTGGTTCTTGAGCTGTATCTTCCAGTCCTCGGTGCTGGGGTCTGCACAGTGATGCACAGTGAGGATGACGGGGCGGGTCAGCAGGGCTCCTGGAGGCCCACAGCTCACCACAGGGGTCAAGAGAGTCTGCGAGTCCTCCATGGGCGGCCTGGGAGGGGAGCAGAGATCGCATGGTGACAGTTCTCTAGTATTTAGGTACTATGTACTCACTGAGATTTCAGATCTACAGTTGCACAAATAGTTTCCTCTTGGAGGTTTTACTTTTGGAGGGTGGATGGTGGGTTGAGGCAGAATTAAGTAGGAAGACATGCATTT
The DNA here is from genome assembly GCA_006410615.1 of Neotragus moschatus. Lineage (NCBI taxonomy): Eukaryota > Metazoa > Chordata > Mammalia > Artiodactyla > Bovidae > Neotragus > Neotragus moschatus. The sequence goes on along the minus strand of SJYA01001316.1, from coordinate 2,536,610 downwards.
CATACCAAGACTTTGATCTGTAAGACTTGAGGTCTTTCTGATAATAGTGACTCTGCCGGCATCTCTTTGATCCTTCCCTTCAGACACAGGTCTGCCTTTGGTAATTTCCTCTGAATTCATGTACAGATACTTTCAGGATGGAATGAGATGGAACAGAGTCCTTACAAAGTTACATGAGCATTTTTTTCTGATAATACTTGCCAATGGTTTCATAGAGTTTTAGCTACTTTTGTGTTTTTATGACCTAACTTGAAAAACACTTCAAAAAAATCACTTTAGAATAAGGATACCCTAGAGCTAAACTTCCTCCAAATGACTTTCAGAAATAATTCAGGCTAGTATACCAGATTCATTTTTTAAAATATGACCAAGGAAGAACAAAGAACTGTATTTCTATAGCAATTTAAATGGATATTTCTCTACATGTATACTTCATACGTGGTGGCGCAGTGGTACAGAATCTGCCTGTGATGCAGAAGACCCGGGTTCGATCCCTGGGTCAGGAAGATCCCCTGGAGAAGGAAATGGCAACCCATTCCAGAATTCTTTCCTGGATAATCCCATAGACAAAGAAGCCTGGCAGACTACAGTCCATGGGATTGCAAAGAGAAGGACACAACTCAGCCACTGAACAACAATAATTCATACTCTGAGAATTTGGGTGGAAATGAACTTCAAAGATCCAAATTCTTTATTTTAACTCTATGTTTCTTTTTTCTTTTTAAATTGCCTTATTCTTTCCCTAATAAGACTGTAATTAATAGGTAGTGAATAAATTAACTCAAGCTGTCAGTTGGTATGTGAGGACAGAGCTCCAAGGTGTTGGGTGGACAGCCTAAGCCTCACAACTAACAAGGGCTTGTGCTAAAACCAATGCCTTTGCAAAAACGACACTCAAAACTATGCTGTCAGAATAGCTTGACTTAAGAAATCCTGGGCTCATAGAATTTTAGAGGAGTAAGGAACCTCAGGGTCAACAAGCACAGAGCTTCTCTAACAACATGCTGAGGTTTGGTTGGTAGTGAGGGGTCACCTCACCTATTCTCAACTCAAATTTACAAAAAATTCTTACTTGGAGTGAACACACTGTGCCTTCCTGACACATCTCTCCACATATTCTTGACCTGCTTTCTCTCCACTTTGACATTAAAGAGCCTCTCAAACAGTTAGAGATTTTTACATCTCTAAAAATCTTCTTCTAGACCAAACTTCCTCGATTTTTGCAACTTCAGCTAGAAAAGCATGGTTTCCAGGTCTCTCTCCATAACTCCATCTTTCTTTTCAGAGAGATGTCTGCCAGCTTCACTGTCTTCACTAGAGTGAGGCATCGTGAAATGAATGGAAGACTGTCTCCCTTTGGTGTCCACGCAAGAGTGGTTCCAAGGACTCCCATGCAGACACCCAAATCCCTGGATGTTCAAGTTCCTTATACAAAAGGGCACAGTATTATATTAAATGGCATATAACCATTATATAAAAATTATATAACTACTACAAAATTTAACCATTTATAACCAAAATTATATAACAATTACATAAAATGATATATAACCTATGCACACCCTCTCACACACTTTAAATCATCTCTAGATTATTTATCATACCTAATACAATGTAAATATTTTGTAAATAGTTGCCAGTGTACTGAAAATTCAAGTTGTGCTTTTTGGAACTTCCTGGAAAGAATTTTTTTTTCCCCCCCAAATATTATTGATACAAAGTTGGCTGAATCTGTAGATACAGAACTCATGGATAGAGGGCTGACTGTACTTAAATATAAGTATAGCAGACTACTGCTTTCTTTGTTTTGGAATGACAGTGGAGCCTGCTGGGCTGCAGTCTACGCGGCTGCAAGAGTCAGACATGACTTGGAGACTAAACTACCATCACCGTGTAGCTATATCAATGCCTCACAACACTGATGCTTTAGATTATTCTCAATCAATNACTTAAATATAAGTATAGCAGACTACTGCTTTCTTTGTTTTGGAATGACAGTGGAGCCTGCTGGGCTGCAGTCTACGCGGCTGCAAGAGTCAGACATGACTTGGAGACTAAACTACCATCACCGTGTAGCTATATCAATGCCTCACAACACTGATGCTTTAGATTATTCTCAATCAATTATTTATAAATATTATTTAGCAGACTTGAGTTAGATGGGAAGAGAGAGATAATATGGTTAAGCATGTCCTTTATAAAAGGAGGCAATGACGCCCTAAGAAGGTTAAGTAATTTGTTAAAGCTGACCACTCTGTGTACTCTTAACATGAAAGGCTCTTAGGCTGTCTGTGGTTACAGCAAAGGGCTTCTGAACCTATACAGAGAAATTTATATTTAGCTATCTAATTTTACTTTAATTGTTTTAGGAAATTTTTCAGGTCATCTATTTCTTAATGCTATGTTTTTCCTCCATGTATTGGGCAACTCTTCTAGTCTTTTATCTTCCATAAATTTGATGTAACTTCCATTTATGTTCTCATTCCAGTCATTGATAACATTGTAATATAAGAACAGGGCAAAGACAGAGATCTTTTCAAGGACACTACTTGAAACCTCTCTCTAGTCTGACATCAATACTTTGAGTTACTTAGTTCAGTCAAATATAAACCCATTAAAAATGTACACTGTTCAGTTCGTATCTATTTCATTCCCATAGATATTACAAGGGTCATATCAAATTTCTTTACAAATTGCATCAGCCACTTGAACTGGATTTTCCTCTAGTCTTCATCTATGGTTAATATATTCAATACTATGTAACCTAGAAGTTAGCTTTTATCTGTGGCCTACCCTCACTTAACACTCTGTGAATGATAGTAGCCACTATTATTTCTTTTTAATGCTGTTGGAAGACTACTCTCCCTGAATCTCTCATGTTTCTGCATGGTCCCAGTTGTCTTTTCAAGACAACTGTATAGCAATCACCTTTGACAATACAGTGCTTACCTCTGGAGCAAATGGTAGTCATGTCCACTTCCCATTATAAAACACTCAGGCTCCCTAAACACAATGGTTTATTCCTGGAATGGAGCCACTGAATATATAGATGTCTGTCTTTACATCACCCTTTCAGAACTGAGGCTTGGGAAAATGGCGCAAAAATGGTTCACTTTGGATAGTGCTCTTGCTGTGAGCACTTCGTCTGACTCAAGAGTCTTGTGTCATTTATCAGCATCTACAAAACTGTGGCAGTCACTTTGATAGGTCACAAGTAAGGTCAAATTTTAGAAATTCCTAAGTTCTCAGTGATTATTATCATCAGGTCTAAGAACTCGGTTAAAACTTAACACATTTCCCCTTAATAAAACTTGCCTACTCGTGCTTCCGATTTTAAAATTTCACTAGAATCCCGCAACCTATGGCTTTCCTTTCTTCCTATTTAGAAAAAAAATAGTTAAAAGTTATCTCTATTTTTTAGCCTTTTAATATCACCTCCATTCTCACTGAATAACAATAAAGTTTGATTAAATCTAAAGTTATCAAAGTACCTGGGAATATATTTGGAATTACAAGGTAGGTGGCAGCTTGAGAACTCATTACTGTCCCCTTTAGTTTTCATTTCCTCTGAACCCACTCTGTCCTCCTTTGTTCCAGTCTGAAATTCATTCTCTTAGGATGTGAGTGACGTCTTACTTTCACTGTGCCATAGTTGATATTACACTTATCTTCCCTAAGCAGTAACCACATTGTTATTTAATTCTACTTTTCTTACTGGGGGGTGCGGAAAAAAAGTCATGGCTGCATTTTCCTGAGCACTATGCTTACCTTTAGTTACAAGTATACCTTGAGAATGCACATTAAACTTTTAAGGAAGGAGGCTAAAGTGAAATCCATTTCAAGTGGTCCCTGCAGTAGAGTTGGGGATTGGAAACAGCTGTCTCTCAGTCTGCTGTTAGCAGCCGGTGCTTGAGGAGGAGGTGGAGGCCGAGGAGGAGGAGGGGTTCTTCTCACCACTGAGTTGGAACAGAAGGGAGACCACTGCCTGCTGGGCGGGGGCGCTGTCAGATCTGCACTCCCCTGGCATGCAATATTGATGGGCACCATTCTTGGAGGAGGGATAGCAAGGGAAGGAAGGGGCAGTAGGTGTCAAAAGAATTTATTAACCCAGTGAGATGCAAGAATGTAATGAATAGGGAAGTGGTGATGTGGAATTCATAACCGGGAATGAAAAACAAAGAAGAAATAATGATAAGAATCTTTGGGGGTTTTCAAGATGAAAGAAATAGCACTGAAATTGGAAACACTTCCAAGCATATATGGAAGAAGCCACTTAGGAAAGGTTAAGATCTAACTGTGTGAAACCAAAGGTCACAGCATTTAAATCCACATTCTCTTTATTTACATAAAGGGAGGATATTAAAATACATAAAACAAAAATAGTAGAAAATAAATTTTTAAAAATCTGTTTTATGTTTTTGCAGAGAAGGGCTTTACTCTGTTATGTCTCATGTGTTATCTAAGATGTTTAAGCACACTTTCTGTAAATATTAATTGCAGATGATATGGAAATGAACATAAAGCAAAAATTAGCTACAGAAATAGCAATTAAGTAGAAATCCAGTTATTAACAATGATTAAATTTTAAAAAACTTTTCAGAGTCCAACAAGGATCATTTATCATGATAAATGTTGCATGTGTTCTGAGCACCCTAGGACAAAGCCCTCAGATGGGAATTTTGTTTCCTGTCGGATTTTCTTTTCCTTTGCTTGCTGTTATCAGTGAGGAGAACTTACTTCTACACAGAAGACCACAATTTACAAAACTCTTATAAAAGCTATTGCATTGGCTGCCCAAGGCACACCTGTAAGGTAGGCAGGATAAGTATTCATAGTACTGTTTTTTTTTTGCCCCCAAAGAGGAAACTGAAATCTAAAGAAATTAACACACTTGCCTAAAGCCATAAAGCTAGTCATAGGCAAAACTGGGATCTGAACACAAATCACTGGTGTTCTTTCCCATCAGTGGTGTATTCTGAGCCGCTTATCCAGATTTAGGACCTTGAGAAATTTCTATGAACTGTTTGCTAGAGCAAGCTGAAAATTGCTTCTAAAAAAAAGAAAATCTTCCTCCCACCTACCTCTGTGTGGAGACGAGACACCTTCTATGAACACACACATCTTTTGTCAGGTCCCTCCGGATGACAATTTCACCTTAGGCTCAGCTGCCTTTTAAAGCACACGGTTTCATGTATAACTAACAACTTGAAATATTTGTACTTTAGGCATCTGACAAGGAATATCTAACTCACTTGCTATCAAAAGATCAATTGAGCAAAAGAAAATATTTATGGAAGCCACTCTGAAGAGCGAGCCTCCATTTCCCTAGATAGGCCAAAATCTGTCCCTGGATTAAGCCTGAACAGCTAAGTATTGTGCCCTAAATTGAACTGCTGAATCCTTGAGGAATTATTTTATTGAATTTATGATTGGGTTTTATACTATCTACTTGCATTGGGGGATACCAACAGAAGTAGCCCTGTGAAGCTTATCGCTATTTTTATATTTTAAAAACATTGCTTGCTGTATGAAAAAAAAAAAAATGTTTTCTTTATGAGGAACCAAAGCAGAAGTAACTGAGCTTCTTCCAGGCATCTTTTTCCTTTCTGGACACATGGATCTTATAACTTACCATGTTTCCCTCTTGAAAGCTTTGAAACAATAAGTTCATGACCTATTAACAAGAAATATGCTGGGAATTACATCAAATATTTTATATTCTAACTGCCCACCTGACTTTAATCTTTTCTAATCTTATTTTTTTCATTTTTTATCCACTTATTAAAAAAAACTTTTCCTCCCATTGAAAGATTGTTTGCATAAATCACCTTGAATCATTTCTTTAGAAGTAGGACTTCAATAAATAAGCACTGTGAAGAATAGTCAGAGAATAAGATTGAAATATACCTGGATTCTACTCCCTGCCCACTCTCCCTTCAGTCTCCTTACAGCTGTTCCTTCAAACAAGAAATTTAGGACTCTACCTAAAAGAGTATCACTGAGTTTCACTGAGAAATAATGTCAACTACTATTTTACAAAGTTCTAAACACCACATTAAAATAAATGAAAACGGTCTGCAATAGGATTACAAACATAATACATTTTGGCCCACTATCCTAACATATTACTTTATTATTTATATTCAGTAAATATAACGATAGTTTTAAGTGCCTCATCACTAACATGCTAAACTTCTGACTGGGATTTTGTCCCTAAAAAAAAAATCCTAAAGGCCACCAATGTCCTACAGTTGACAGAGCCGACAAATCCAGTGCCTTCTTGAATTATCATACTTNTAAAATAATTCATATGTGAAAAAGTGACAAGTGTAGAAATGGAAAGGAGAGGTATAATCCACTGGCTGTCATGAAAAAAAAAAAAAACTGTCTTGGAAATAATACAATGTTTAAACAAGGAAAGAACAGTAGAGTATATTCTGATCTATTCATTTGTAGACTATTAAAATATATTTAAAATCATGATTTTTAAAAAGAATGCAATTGCATGAGAATGAGAAAGATTGGAATAAAAGCACTTTATGTAATGTGTGATCTCAGCTCTGTAAAATGTATTTCAGAAAAGGAAAAAATGATATTCCATTAAATATTTCAATTTATTAAAATAGACTTAAAAGGCATGGGGTGAAAAATTGCTGAGGTGTTGAAATGGGGGACTGAATGAGAGGAAGAATCAAAGACAAGTTCAACTGGTTCTCTATATTACTTGGCTCTATGGCTGTTTACACGTTACATTCACTTCGTATGCTATGTAGAGATCTTAGTTCAATCAAACTGTTTTTCTTCTGTGTTCACAGACTACTCTATCTGGTCCAAAAGAGTGCCTGGACATGCACAGGGGAGTCCATTGACCCTCTCATAACTGATGGTTCCATATTGATTAATAAGTACCAAACTTTAAGCAAACATTATGAGTCACTAACTTTAGTTCACTATTTAAGAGCTTTATGGAGCTTATTCTCTACAAGCAGATAACTAAATGAACTGAATACTCCTAAAAGGCACTACTTTAACTCTACCTTAGAAAGACACATGATGAAGCCATGTGGAGTGAATACCTTATAAATACCTTGACCCTGAAGGCTGTGTAAAAAAGAATTTAAAAATGTAGGTTTGATGTCTAATATCGTGCCCTCTGATCATCTAATTTCATATTCTGAAGTACTGCTTCCTGTAGGAAATTGGAACTGAACCAACTGATATGTTTCCTAATTAATTTGTCCTTTTAAAGTGTGATGACAACAGTGAAGGCTTTTGGCTTACTGCTGCCTCTGAAGGGCTATTAAAAAGAAGGGCAATGGTAGTCGTAAGTTATGCCTCGGCAGAAAGTTGTGAGTGCAATATTTCTAGAGGAAGTGTTTTCAGAGTTGGCTAGAGGAAGATAAACAGTTTCACCGATCTTGACTGAAGGAATGTTTGTTTCACATTGAAAGTAACAATAGATTTGGATTAGATAGGATACATTTAACTTTTCAGGCCTAATGAAAACAAACAATAAAGATCTTGGTACAAGAATAGGTTTCCCAGATCTTCCTCTGCAACATAAACACCTTGAGGAATTACCTGAGTTGGGGATAATAAGGTGACCCCCAAGGGAGTTGAAGGTGCCAAACGCAGTGCAGGAGGGGTCCGTCTGCCGTGCTAGACTCTGATTCTTCAGGTTGAGGGCCTCATTCTCCAACAAGGACTGGGTCATCTGAGGGGACAGTTTTGATGCAAACTCAGAGAGGTCATCTTGGGGCGTGACAGCACCTGAGGTATTGTACACTTTGATCTTCAGGTTAGGCAGTGGATCCAGAATTGGCGAGTTGGTCATTGGGATTTTGTCTGCGACATCATGCAAGGCATAAACAGGTCCCCTGTACATGGCCGCGGCTGATGTGAGGTCTGGGGGTACTGCCAGGAGATCTGAGTCAGAAAGAGAAACGACACCCATTTGCACTCTTCATTCAGACAACTTATATTAGTCAGACTCTCCCTGACACTTTCTGAGCCAATAGCAAAGCAATTCAACAAATATTAGAGGTGGACAGACACTAGGATTCTACTGAAAATGGCAATTAGATAGCTGGAATCTGTTTAATTATTGGCTACAAATAAACAGACAAGTTCATTCTATATTTTGCCGTAAGGATTACTCATTGTTTCTATGGAACTTAGCTAACTCAACAGACTGAATCTGCAGACACCTGTGATCCTCACTAGGTGACTAGGTAGTAGTCATCTATATAGGATTTGGGTTCACCCGTAGACCACTGTGTTCACACCAATACAAGATACCTTGTTGATAGGAGAAAACAAAGGGAACATAAGAAATTTATCAACCAATCTTTATACTCTTCTCAAATAAAACTTTAAAAGTATGACAGAGAAACCTGTTACAAAAGGGAAAAAAAGAGATCTGTGCACCTTGTCAACTCTAATGAGTTATATGAAGGAAATTAACATAGTAATCAACAAAACAGATGAAAATCTTTGTCTTCATGGAGCTTATATTTCAGCTAACATGGTTTCATTGATTTTGAAGACATATAGGGAGGCTGGATGCATGCTTAAGTCCACGTATGAAATGCAATGTCAACTGACCTTGTCTTGCTGCCTTGATGTTCACAGGCTGAAAGCCTCCATTGAGTGCAGAAGAGTCAATAATATCAGACTCAAAGTCACGATGATTCTTCCTATACACAAAGAGGGCCACCACTACAGAAATGGCCAGGCAAACTATCACAGCTATCACAATGCCAACATACAGAGCAACATCGTCTGAATCAGGAGCAGCTAAAGGGGAAAAGGAAACATGGAATTCGGTGGTTAGAGAAAATTCTCACAGTACATATACATATTGCTATAATTTTTTTCAGACAGTTATTGCCTCTTTTATAGGTTAATTTCAAATCTATTTCAAAAGCTATTTAAAACAACTGTGGCCTTTCAATGGAAAATTATCTTGCATTTTTTTCCTTTTTCACTCTGTATCTATTCACTCACTAATCTATCTTAAATTGGGCAACATAACAGACCATTTACTACAAGGCATAAAAGGAAACTGGAGCTAAAACCATCCCAACCCATAGGAAAAAGAAAAAAAAAAAAAACTTTATTACTAATTTCAGGTGGAGAAGTTTGGAAGGCAGCTTTGAATTCACTGATAGTTCTTTAAAAACAAACATAAACACTCTGTTAGAAACATCTGGCATTTACTGAATCCGTATATTTATTGCACCAGAATATTTTTTTAAGTATCATTCCCAGTCACAAAATTACTTTCCACAGCACTCTTCTCACTTTGCCCTAAATCAGTGAAGGGGTGGGTGGGAACGATGGAAGGGAAGGCAAACATTGGGAGCAAACATGCCGGGTTTGAAAGGTATACTTTCAGAAGACCCAGGTCTGGGGAGCAGAGGTTAATACTGATAACTCCAGGCTTTTGCGACAGATTCAGTATTACCTCTGAGAACACTGAGCTTCTCATGGGTTCTTGTCAGAGATTTACATGTGAGCCACTCATTACTGGAATAAAATATAGCTCTATGCTGTACTGAATAAGATAAAGGCCTGGTTCAGTGATCAGAAAGGTCAGACTACCCCCAAAAGGCAATTAGGCATTTGACTAACACGGTGTGACGTCAGCTGGGAGGTCTGTCTCTGGGTAGAGCAAGAAGAAAATTCCTATAAATGTTGTATGTTGCCTTAGTGGCATAGAACATGCTCTGATCCAATGGCAAATGGTGATAAAAGTTGATAATTCAACCAACAAAAGTAAAGCCTTCCTGAATCCTTCAGACATCTTTAAGTCTCTATTACTTTTAGTTTTCTGTGACTCACAAAAATGACCAGCAAGATTAACCAAAACTGTCTGCTTACTGTGAAAGGTGATTAAACTGGTGCTTCAGTTGGTCAAGAAAAGCCTTTCTATGTTCAGCTTTATACAAGGGCATTTTTATTTTGCAGGAAGAGTTTTCAGGTTCGCAGGTCTCCTGGCCTGCTAGTCAAGGATCTACCCCTCTCTCCTCAGACTCACAGTCACATGGTTTATATGGTGAAATGACTTGTCTCAGGCCATGTATCTGTAAACACACTGNAAAAAAAAAAAAACTTTATTACTAATTTCAGGTGGAGAAGTTTGGAAGGCAGCTTTGAATTCACTGATAGTTCTTTAAAAACAAACATAAACACTCTGTTAGAAACATCTGGCATTTACTGAATCCGTATATTTATTGCACCAGAATATTTTTTTAAGTATCATTCCCAGTCACAAAATTACTTTCCACAGCACTCTTCTCACTTTGCCCTAAATCAGTGAAGGGGTGGGTGGGAACGATGGAAGGGAAGGCAAACATTGGGAGCAAACATGCCGGGTTTGAAAGGTATACTTTCAGAAGACCCAGGTCTGGGGAGCAGAGGTTAATACTGATAACTCCAGGCTTTTGCGACAGATTCAGTATTACCTCTGAGAACACTGAGCTTCTCATGGGTTCTTGTCAGAGATTTACATGTGAGCCACTCATTACTGGAATAAAATATAGCTCTATGCTGTACTGAATAAGATAAAGGCCTGGTTCAGTGATCAGAAAGGTCAGACTACCCCCAAAAGGCAATTAGGCATTTGACTAACACGGTGTGACGTCAGCTGGGAGGTCTGTCTCTGGGTAGAGCAAGAAGAAAATTCCTATAAATGTTGTATGTTGCCTTAGTGGCATAGAACATGCTCTGATCCAATGGCAAATGGTGATAAAAGTTGATAATTCAACCAACAAAAGTAAAGCCTTCCTGAATCCTTCAGACATCTTTAAGTCTCTATTACTTTTAGTTTTCTGTGACTCACAAAAATGACCAGCAAGATTAACCAAAACTGTCTGCTTACTGTGAAAGGTGATTAAACTGGTGCTTCAGTTGGTCAAGAAAAGCCTTTCTATGTTCAGCTTTATACAAGGGCATTTTTATTTTGCAGGAAGAGTTTTCAGGTTCGCAGGTCTCCTGGCCTGCTAGTCAAGGATCTACCCCTCTCTCCTCAGACTCACAGTCACATGGTTTATATGGTGAAATGACTTGTCTCAGGCCATGTATCTGTAAACACACTGACAGTAAAATAGCATTCCCTGTGGGAAATCGCTCCATTTCTTTCAGCATTTTGTTTAAATGTACTATATGTGAAAGAATTTGTATTCTTTTTAAATACTCGTCTTTATCAAAGTTTCTAGACTCTCTGCTCAAGCATCAATCAAGCCGATCTTTTCAGGAAACCAGTGATGTATCAAACCCTCATGGCACTGTGAGCACTGCTTTCAGGGTGCTGATTTCCTTTTGCTGTTGGGTTCCATGTGAGGCCCTACAGCAGTGCTCTGAACTCTGGTCAGAATACTGTATCTAAAACCTTAATGTTTTGCTTTACCAGGCTGTAATTACTTATTCAACATTCATGATCTCTAACTCAATGGATCTGCATTTTCTCAACTCTTTACTTTTGAGCATTCGAAACTTGCCCTTTATTTAGATCCACATATTTCATGATATGTTTTGTCAGCTACTGGGACTTAAGCTTTGAATGTTAGACTGATAGATTTTAAAGCTGGCAGAGACTTGAAATGACCCTTTCTTCTTTTCAGCAGTGAAAATCTAATTTGTTTTTCATGTTGGAATATATTAGGCGCCGATTTCCTGTGTGCACATCTGTGATCCAAGGAAAGGTAAACTTGAACTGGGGGCAATAACATTAAATGATTATTCAGCAACATAAAAACCAAACATCAAACTTACAAGAAAATCCATATTCATTCTGGGTTCTCTGCTCAGTTGAAATAGGATAAATGAAACCTTGAAAAAGAAACAAAAAATGAAACAAAAATGGGAGCAAAATCAAATTAATGATGGAAACAAAATGAGAAGCATGAAAAATGGTTTAATTAAAATAAAAGGAGAAGAAACCTGGGTCCTTTAAAATTCTGGTTCAGTACAGAATTATGATTTTGCATCTCCTGTCTGCTCTGGAGCCTCACTAAGAATTAATAAGGAGGCAGATTGAATTTCAGAGCAAAAACTGGTCTCGAGTCACTAACTTTGGAGTGCTTAAAGTCTTTCTTTTATTGAGCATAAACTCTAATGGATCTAATTTATTTCAGACATGAAGGGTCATTAGCATAAGGAAAATCTTTTTTCCTTATCCCTGCCATATGCCTTAATTCCCAGGACGTATTCAGTAAGGCTCTAAACAGTTTTTTTTCTCTTTTATTTAATCATAACAGCTTGCTCCCAGTCTAATAGAACTAAAGATGGCCTGTTGTCATTGGTCAAAGGTTAAATACCCATTTACTGAGCTATGCAGACCAACTCTCTTCTCTCCATCTCAAGTCTACTTTTTGGACTTCCAGTTGTTGGCCCTCCACCTACTAGGAATCCAATAGGTTTTGCCCAGGGGCTGAGCAGTTTGTCAATGCAATGGAAACTGGATGCTTTTTATTTGAAATCATTAAAAAAATCAATAGAGCCTAGAGATTATACGGTTGTTTATTTTAAGGCTTCAGAGGAATAGTATAAATTGGGCAAAATAAAAACCTCATCCCACTAGTGAATGCAGAGATAAACAATAGCAGTTTTCCTTTTTTTTCTCTTTAGTGTAATCCAAGGTAGGAAACTGATGATAATGATGACGATTGATGATGATAAATAATAGCAATAATGTGAAGTGGAAGACTGTGGGAAAATATTTCTCAAATGGGGAACATGAAACTTTTTGAAATGAAAATCTATGGAAAAGTTTAAAGTGTCACATAACTAGTACCCACAGATTCCTAATATTTAATATTCTGCAACATGAATTAATCAAATAATATGGCATCATTTGAATTAATCAAATGAGGATGAATAAGAACCATGTGAATTAAACACTCCTAGTAATACTCAAGGGCAAAAAAAAAATGTAGAGAAACTGCAAGAATCACAATTAATTGGTTCGAAATTAAAGGTCTGTCTGTAATGCTTTAACACTGAAGGTAACTCTAAATTGTGCCTCATGCAGACTTTCTGTAGTTTGCAGAACACACAGTTCTTATAACCTATTTACTTATTTGGGTAACTAATTCAGGAGAAACATGCAGTGCTACCTTAATGAAAGAGAGCTTTGCTGTAGCACAGACAGGTTTGCTCTGAATTAATTTTTAATGCTTTATTTTAGAGCAATGATTGCAACCTCCTACTCAGTTTTATAAATATTATATTCCTTATTCCAGTTGTTGGAGTCCATGTATTAGGTTTGATTTTCATCTTTAAACACTCTGTCTGGTAATAACCTTTTTCCATTTGTATTCTGTGAACTCAATAAAAGGACATCTGGGACATATATGAGCACAGGAAAAAAGGTTATTTTTGCAACCCAAAGATTTAAGACAATATAATTTCACAGCTAGTACAGGAGACCAAGTGATGTCACTGTTGTAGGAGATGATTTTAAGCTGGGTGATGTCAAAAGATTTTTCTTTTTTTGGCAGATGTGAGGGCCAGGAAAGAAGTATAAAATAGGATATTTGGGGATAGTTTGATGTTTACCCTGAAATTTTTGATAAGAGTAGTGTGAGCCTACTGGAATAAGCAGAATAGCTGTATCTTATAAAAAGGAGAACCCTATCTCTGGAGAGAGAAAACGTGGTCTCAAAGTTCACCCTGTGAAGCAGCCCTAGGTTCTCCTTGGCTTTTACCTATTTCCCAACAGAATCCTGGTTGTTGACAGGTAGATCAAGGAATAATAAAAAGAAAATTGATAATTTCATTTTAGTTTCTACTTTCCCATGTTTAATTAGATCTGGGCCACTCAATATATTCTTTTGTGCCTTATGGTAATTTATCTCAGACTTACATTTCCAGGAACAGAACTGGAATCCATTAATTCATTCAGTCACCTAACAAATACTCTTGACCCCATTATATGCTGGATTCTATTCTAGGCACTGAGGTACAGTGACAAACAAGATAAGAGAAGTCACTGCTTTCATTCTTGTTTAACAGAAAATAAACAAGGAAACAAAATAATCAAGGTCATTTCAAATGCTGAAAAGTCCTCTTGGAAAATAAAGTAAAATGCAATGTGATTGGAGATAAAAGAATGACTAATTGAGGGAATCAGGGAAGAATTTTCTGCTGTAATAAAATTTACACCGAGAAAAATGTGAACAACGAGAAAGAATCGGCCAGGTAAAGATCTGTGGAGAACATGGTCCATGAAGAGAGACAGCACATGCAAAATCCTGATATAAAAAGGAAGTGGTTAGATGTCAGTGAGTAGAAAAAGGGAGGAGGGAGCCTCAGAGGGAGGAGCAGCAGCCAGATCTTAGAGGCCTGATGGACCACGATGAGGTGCTTTGATTTTATTCTAAATGAAATGCAAATCTTGTCATCAAACCTAATCCTGAAAAGATCACCTTGGTTTCTCTATAGATAATGGAGAGCAAAGGAAGAGAAATGACAGGCCTTTACGGATGGTTGCTATAAAATATGGCCTGGAAGATGTCTATCCATAGGTATATTGATTTATTTAATGATGTGCTTGCATTGGCGGTTGTTCTAAGATAAAATAAAAAATACTAAAGTCTCAGTATTAGCTATTCTTCATAGTCAATAGAGACCAATCTAGCCAAACTGCTATTTTCCTACATGGGAAATTTTAAAACAGCCAAGTAGTAAGTGTACTCATTAATGGTTCAACACCCCAACTTACTGTTATGGAAACACTGATAAAGAATTTTGAAAGGCAACTCTGTAAAACTTTTTCCATCCTTTTCAAAACACTTCGGCAACTACACAACTAAAACATCACTTAGGAAGCTGGGTATCAGAAAAGAAGGGGATTACTGTTTTATCCCCTAAACGAAAGGAACACCGAGTCACTTTCTAGAGTTTGTTTTTATACTTCTCCATCTGATCCGTCTCTCATGGAACAACAGGGAACATTTTCTTCAGCTAATGAGGTGATCCTGCTGAGAGCAGTCTTAGCAATAATGAAAAATCGCATCTCTGGCAGAACACAGTACAAAATAATTGTTTTCAGTGTCACTATCAACAGCCTGGTTCATAAGTTAGGGATTTCAGTTCACTTTCTTACTATTTGAAAGGCAGGTCAGTTGAAAAATCACCTCGGCTGTTGGCCAAAGCAGTGAAACTGAGTTTTTTTTTAGTCTCATGGACTTCAGCTGGAATCCTGTCCCTGTCCATTTCTTAACTATGAGAGCTTGGTCAAACTCCCTCATTCCTCTAAGCATCAGCTTCCTAATCTGTGTAAGGGACTATGAATATGCATTTCCATGTAGTTGTGGAAAGGATAAATGAGATTTATAAAGTGTTCATGCATTGTGCGAGTGCATGAAGTTGCTTCAGTCACGTCGGACTCTTTGCGACCCTATGGACTGTAGCCTGCCAGGCTCCTCTAACCATGGGAGTCTCCAGACATGGATTCTGGAATGGGTTGCCATGCCCTTCTCCAGGGGATCTTTCCAATCCAGGCTTTAGTAGCAAGTTTCAGAAACAAATTCCCAAGACCAGAGAGCAACTTGATGCTAAAATGAACCCTAACAATTAGGGTTAGGACTTGACAAGTACTTGACAAGTAGAGCTACCACTACTTCTACTGGAAGCAGGGTCGAGGAGGTGTTGTTTGCTTGTCCTAATGATTAGACGGTTGTTTGTTGGCATTTAGTGGGTGAGGACCAAGGGCACTGAATGTCCTGCAATGGGAGGAACAGTCAAGTCATAGAAGAACTAACTGGAACAAAATGAACCTCCATTGACAACAGCTTTCAAAACCACCTCCCATGGACCGGCAGAAGGAGTACAGAGCAGTAGTGGGCTGCTCTTAAATGGTTAGTGAAATGCTTCTTATGCTAGGAAGCTAGGTCATAACTACTCAAAACATTCATTTAAGAGACTATCTAGCTCAACTTTTTTTCAGAGGAGGAAAATCAGTTCCCAAAATGGGAAATGGTATTTCAAAGCGAAGGAAAGTTTCTGACAGGCAAATTGGGCTTCTGTCCTGTGAGAAAAGCTGACAGCGCGCAAGTTTGCATGTTCAGTTTTGGTAGGCCCCGTTCACAGTCCTGTTGACTGAGGATCTGGATTGCTCATATAACAATGTTCCGGTGGATGGTGGCTAAATGACTTGAGGAAGGAATGACTTTTTCTAATTTTCACTAAGTCATCCTTCAGACTACAGATGGGATTTACCCGTATTTTTCAGCTGATGTCCAACTGTTATATAATGAGAGCCCATGCACAAATGTCCTAAAAAGGCAAATGAATTTTCCTCAGTTTTATACAGCAGTGAGTAATATCAAGTTATCCTTAAGTACATGGCTTGTAACTGTGCAATAATAAGCCCGAACATAGCCTATTTAGTGGGTTTATGGTTGGGAAATCTTCTGGGNGCCAAAAATAAATGAACATTTTTTCAAAAAGAGTATTTCATGCTTGTTTTTGACATATGTCATAATTTAGAATGTGTCATTGTGTGTAACTAATAAAAGGACCAATGTTCCATCTTGTAGCATTGTACTCCTTGTTAAATCAGTCACTTTGGGAATTTTAAAACATGCACAATGGAAGCAGAAGGCATTAAACGACCCAAAGCTGAAGGATAATACTGAGAAAGGGAGAAAGGGAGTGAGCAAGAGAGAAACTTCAAATATTGTTACTTTTCAATCACATGAATGAACTCATTCTACACGAAAAGACTACTATTAAACTATAAAAATGTTAAAAACAACGTGTGTGGTACGTTTTCATTTTAACCTTCACCTCAAACTAACACCTAGAGGAACAAATTCTGTATCTCTGGATAAACAGTAAAAGAGCTGTATTCTTCTCATTCTGTGTTTCTGGTACAAATAGTGAGAGGCACAGTAGCCATCCTCAAATCACAACCAGAAAACATGCTTCACACTCAACTGCAGCCTGTTCTCAAAGAATACCACGTACCGTGGACAGAAAATAAGAGGCCTATTAGACTTATATTCTGTCAGCAATGCTATTACCTGTCTATCTGTATTTTAAGTAAAGTTTCTTTTTAAAGGTCTCTGTAAGCATAGACTCTGGGAGATAAGCAGAATTTCATAAATGTGCTGAAAATATTCATAAATGAGAAATACAAATACTACTTCCACACAAATACATTTGATTGCTTGTATTCCACCAGCAATTTGTACTATGTTATAAAAGAGATGTCAACATTTGGCCCACATTACCCAAGATTCAAAGATAGCACATTTGGTTGATTCATTCAACTGTACAGGTGTGATTTCAGAACAATTTCGAGTACCTTAATTCATGCCCATAAAAAAGATGGTTAATTTTGTATATTTAAGGGCTCCTTAATAAGTATGGAAAGTATTTTAAGTATGAAAATCAAACCACCATCTCATTAAGAAAATCTAAGTGACAAAGCCATAAAAAATGTGGAATACTTAGCTTATAGCATCTATTATATTCCTGAGCCAATCTTCTACATCCATTTTTAAATTTAGGTTTTACAAACATGAGTCCCTTTCGATAAACATAATAATTTTAATACAAACCCAGCAATTTCAAGGGCTTGTGAAGATATTCCCACAAAAAGCTTGAAAACTGGTAAATCTACCAGCAGAAATGTTTCTTGTCCTTATACATGTATTCTAAACTTCACGGACATTGGTTCAGTGACAGCCACGAATTAGAAGTAAATAGCTTACTTTTTGGAAGTCGTGTGACTCTCAAAGGAGTTTAGGGGGCCCTTTTGTGCACTCTAATAAAACCAAACAGCAATTCCCTGCCCTGAAAAGAATGACAGACCCTGTAGGGAAACGACCAAATCACATTTTGCTCATGGAAAAGCAATACTGTGTGAGTCATTTGTTAACTGGACACAGTTATTATTCATTCTGGTTTCTGGGAGACTCATTTTTTTTTTTTCAATTTTGAGAGCCCTAGTAGTGCATTTTTGTTGTTATTCATGGAATTTTTTAAAATATATATTTCCTTCAAAGAAATCCAATGGTTAAGACACACCTCCCCCAAGTCTGCGGTTTGCTCAAACAGACTTACTCTGCATGCACAGCCCATCCGTGCAGTTCTTGGACTGTAGGACAAGGCCGTCGCAGTCCTTGCCTCCATTCTTGGGGGCTGGTGCCGTGCACTCCCTCCTGCGCCAGTGAGTGCACTCGGTCCCGCAGGTAGACCACTTGCTCCACGAGGTCCACCTGCCATCCACTGCCACAAAAAACAAACAAACAAACAAAAAACCAGCAACAGGTCAGAGAGAGAAGGAGCTTCTTGAAGGCAGAGAAGGGGCAGGGCTCAAGCAGAAACAAAACACCAAACACTGAAGGAGTGCTGCACTCATCTTAACTGCTGGAAGCAGCCCATGCTCACCACACATTCTGCGGGTTCTGCAAACTTTCCTTACAAGAGGTGGGTGATGATCTCTTCACTGACCGTGCAAGGGAAGTTTAATGGGACACACAGAAATCAAAGTTGTCACCAGGAGTTATATAAAGGTAAATCCTAGTAGCGTCCCTTTTTCTAATTTAGGTTTTGGATTGAAAATTAGGGGACCTCCTTATGGATCCAATATTCTCATGAATAGTGCATGTAAATAGTGCCAGTAAACCTCTGTGGGGTTAAGGAGAAAAGGTCAGGAGAGTGGGGAAAAAAATCCTTCCATTCATCTATCCACCCACCCACCTCTAACCTATCCATATATTCATCTACATTCCCATCTCTCTCTCTCTCTCTCTTTACCGCTCTATCATCTACATCTTATACATTTTTTAAAAGTTTTCATCCATGCTGCTTAATTCTGCTAAGATCTTCTGCAATGCCATCTTGAAAATACTGTTTTCCACTTATTATTTGATGATTTCATTCCATTATTTTATTTGATGATGTACACATTTCTATTTTTATTTTAAAAATAATATTTAAGCACATTCTTAATTTTTTCCTGTGATTCAGTCATTTGGAATAGACTCATTTTCTTCTTAATTTTGGTGCTTGACTTGTTAGTAAATTTCAATGATAATGGGCTAAGATAACTCTATTAAAAAACACACACACACACACACAACTTAAACCCTAACCTGAGAAAATAGTAAATTTCACTAAGGTGATACTTTAAAATGCATTCTTTAAAGGTTCTTACATAAATAAGAAGAAAATACCAAAATAAGAATTATATTTTTAAAAAACTTCCCTGAAATCCATAAATAATTATCCAGGAATAAATGCAAGACAGTGGCAAACATCACTTATTGAACATGCACTGTACATTATATGTTATACCTACATCTTGCTAGAAATTAGACAATTTTAATAGTCTGCATAGTTTGGAGAATCTCTGTGATGTCATATTTAAATTACTGTGTAAATATACGCATTATGCACAATGTACAGAGATATAAATATGCCCACATGAAAAAATGATGGAAGTATTAATATTTCAACTGTACAGAGTTAGTTACATAATAACCCCCAACTATCTGGAGAGAAGAGGTTTGCTTTGACCTAGACCATCCCAAAGTACACACACAAACACACATTTCTATTTTAACTAAATGCTTGTATATATACATGCGTGCTCAGTCATATTAGACTCTTTGTGACTCCATAGACTGTGGCCTGCAAAGCTCCTCTGTCCATGGAATTTTCTAGGGAAGAATACTGGAGTGGGTTTCCTACTCCCAGGGATCTTCCTGACCCAGGGATTGAACTGGTGTCTCCTGTCTTGACAGGTGGACTCTTTACTACTGAGCCACCATGGAATCTCAACTAAAAGCTTAGTATATTTCTAAATGTGGGAGTCAGTATGTAGATACAGAACAGTACAAGATAAAAATTACTGAAATTCTTACCCTAGTTAAGTGTCAAAATTTGTCCCATAAGTAAAAGCTCCTAAAAGGGTTCAGTGTGGGATACTGTTTTGATACTTGGAAAATTAACATAGGAATGATAAAATCTAGATTATGGTTTTCTCTCCAGTTCATTTCTCTAACCTGTCTCTGAGAAAGGTTCCACTTAAGAATGAACCCGACAAAAGTTAGGCAAAATAAAGGTAAGTGAGGAGTCTTTGTATCTAAATAATGAAAGTGAAAATAGCTACCCCAATGGAATACACTACTAATAATTTTAGCTTAAATTTTCAATATATTATATAATTAGAAATTTTAGTAGGTTTTGGTTTCAGCAGATATTAACTTCTATTTACCAAAGGATAAGAGCTTGGGACAACATGAGAGCACAGAAAGATGCTCAGAGGCAAAGGGATACAATCCTGTTATAGGTACCATTGCAAATAACTCAAAAAGAGGACTGACATATATAGACATGTTACTGTATTCATGTATAAACTATTGGGTGATGCACTGGGAAGCCTGGCATGCTGCAGTCCATGGGGTAACAAAGAGTTGGACAGGACTGAGCAACTGAACTGAACATGTATAGATAATATCTGACTGCATCATATTTTCAAAATCCATTAGCTCATGTGTCAAAAGCTTAGACTTCCTTTTAATTCATTCCAAATGTTTTATTTGCCCTCGCCCATAAACTGACACCAAATATCAAGTACTTTACCTCAAACACTTTCTAAATTTCAGTTCCAATTAATTTCCTTGACTTTCTGAATATCAATGGTTGTTATCCTAAATGTATGGCTTTCAATGCTGTTTAAATGCCTTGAATTATAAGATTCTGCAAATTTGGCTCCAACAGTTTTGTTGAATAATAAAGAGGGATTATGTTCCTGTGTGTGTTTCATACTATTTTGCATGTTAATGTAATTAATAAAGTGAAGTACTCTTTTTGGGAAAAAGACGTGATTTCCCAGTAATGTGAGCATTGGATGGTATGATGGATTTACATACCACCTATCACACGTTCAGGTCTAGAATAAGCCTTTGTATATATACCCTAAAACATTTCGAGAATGAGAGTATACATTTGGAATGAGGGCGCTGGTTTATTTACCTGGGCATAACGTGGTACAGGCTATTTTTTGTACACTCTGCCCTTCACAGAAGGCACCACCATTGAGCGGAGCTGGGTTGGTACAGGTCCTTGTACGCTTCTGATACCCCCGTCCGCAACGGCTATTACACACAGACCACTCTGTCCAAGTGGACCAGCCACCATTTACTGGAAGTAAATGATAAAACATGAATTAAGTGTACATGCATACACGCAGAGACGCACAAACCATGTATCAAACATAAACAAGAATGTTGTCTCCCAAGTGACCATAAAAGAATCAAAAACCTCAAAGCTGGAAGAGACCTTGGATGTAATTTCACTCAAAGTTTTATTACTACAAAACTGAAATCTAAGCACAGGGATAAATAAAATGAATGATCAATATCTATTTACCTACTCAGAAAATAGAACTGTATTCTCTCCTTAGCCACTGTTGTTTTAAAAAACATCCCCTTAGCTAGTGAAGCTCCAAAAATTATTGATACTTTTGACAACTGATCTCAAATAATATGCTTATATCCTTGTACCAAGGCTGCAGGTGGCTATGAAGCATGGTAACTGATAAAATCATTTAGCCTTTCGTTAATAATACATGATTATTTATCTTTAGCATATATAAACTTTATAACTTTTCAAGAATTTTTAGTTTCATTAATAAGTGAATCTATTTTTTAAAAAAAAGTATTGATAG
Organism: Neotragus moschatus; assembly: GCA_006410615.1. Lineage (NCBI taxonomy): Eukaryota > Metazoa > Chordata > Mammalia > Artiodactyla > Bovidae > Neotragus > Neotragus moschatus. The sequence continues at coordinate 2,514,922 of SJYA01001316.1, read as the reverse complement.
CTGGATTTTTAACTAAGTATCTATTTGAATGGATCAGCAATTAGCTGATGTAACTGCAATGGACACATATTTTGTGTATAAACACTATTTATAGTGTTCGATGGAGCTGTCAGTATAGATGTGATTATAAAACCTACCGTCTAGCACTATGTTTATTATTAACCTCTAGAGATTTCACTCTAGAAAATACTGATATACTTCTCATATCTCAATATACAAGTCCATGAAATTATTATAATTAAGCAATTTCTAACAAAAATTATTTTCTGCCAGTTAAAACATGCTACAAACAGTATATGTATCTACTTCTTGATGGTAAAGAAGTGTGTTACTCCGATACCAGAAACCTATATAGGGACATCACAAGCCCATCATCTCCTTCTCTAGGATCTCATGCAATAGGTAACAATCATGAATGTGTTATACATAGACACATAGGCTATTTTTCAGTGGAGAATTATTTTTTCCTGTATAAAGATAAGAACTTTTGTATGAAGATTTATCTTTATTTTTTTGTATAAAGATAAATAAATGAGAACAATTTGGACATTCAACAATAGGAAAATGGTGAATATACTATGTTCAAGACATTGGCTGCCAGGCAGCTATTAAACCTGATGCTGCCTGCGTACACCCCTACGTTCACAGCAGCAGTATTCACAATAGTCAAGACATGGAAACAACCCAAATGTCTGTCAATAGGTAATGGGTAAGAACAATGAGGCGCACACATACAGTAGAACACTACTAAGTCGTAAAAAAGGGAAAAACCATGCTATTTGCAGCAACATGGAGGCAGCTAAGTGAAGTCAGTCTGAAAGAGAAAGACAAATACCATATGATATCACTTATAGGTTGAATCTAAAATAAATATGACACAAACAAACCTATCTAAGAGTCAGAAACAGAATAAGGGACAGAGAATAGACTGCTGGTTGCTAAAGGGAAAGGACCGTAATACAACTATACTTAAATGAAAGAACACATTAAAAAAAATAATGCTGTAGAAGTCTATTTAGTAACACATGGATATTTCATCATTATGGTTTAAGTAAAAAAAAATTATATCCCTTATTTTAAAATCTTATGTATGTTAAGGAAATATCGGTAATATACATATCCACATTTTTAAAGCTATCTCCAGATGACAAAATCATAGGTTTTCTTTTTTCTTTGACGTTTTTCTTTTTCCCAGATTTTCTGTAATGAATATATACTTTCAACCTAAAAATGATACTAACAACATACTCAAAAATGAAATATTGGTTAAATGTATATGTTTTCCTGTGGTCTTCTAGTGAGCCCAACTTATGAGCCTTGGACAAGTTATTCTGTGAGGCCATGAAAGAACATGCAGAAGTTTGACAGTTGAGTTTTATGTTCCAAAAGTAATTTAACCCACTCAACTTCACGAAACTCCAAATACTGTGGAACTGTCAATATAAATTTCTTACCAACATACTGGCAAGCTGATATTTGGGGTTACAGTATACACGTGCTGCTCTGCTAGGATTTTAGCGAGAAATTAGTAATCATAAACATTTAGAAAAAGACCAGTCTTGAAGATTCTAGGCTTATTCCATTATTTTGTGGGGAAGGAGGTATGTGCTCTGAGTATTGTAATGCTTAAGTGTCCTACTGAAGGTTAGTTAGCCAGAACTAGGCCTAGAACAGAAGATTCCCGAGGCCTAGTGCCACGCTGTTTGCTAAACTCAAAATGCTTTAGCTCCTTGTGTTTGATCCCTACTAAAGGCAATGTTTGGCTTGTGCTTATGGATATTGAGAACATGCTATACATAGGAAAAGAGAGTTGCGTCTATGTAATACATTTATTTAAGAGTCTGCCCTCATTAATCACTTACAAGTGGTGCAAACTGTGATGTACCCTATTTTTTTTTTTTTTTTTATTTCCAGTGCTGTTTATTAAGTCATTCAGAAAGTCTAGAAAAAGACAAAAAGTGGGAAACATTTCACTGTGACTTAAGGAAACTGAAGTTCAGAATATTCAGAGGATTTTTCTTTTAAATGAAGTATGCATCTGCCCTGCAATGAAAATGACAGCATTAAAGCATCGCTACGTTCAGCCTTTCAAACGTCACAGTGGTTTCTGTTTTCATAACATCCTACAGCCTGAGGATGCATCCAGCCAAGTAGTACCACCTGCTGTAAGTGCCACGAGCCACGTACTTGCCAGTGACAAATCTCCCGAAATGTCATTTAACACCAAAGGAGCCGTGAACAGCCTCCTACCTTCTAAGTGGTGGCCGTTATCGTTCTGGTGGTGGTAGAACCTCAAAATATTTCTCAGGGTTGTTCAGTTCCTCTCAGACAATAACTCACCAAGAATATAAAGATCTACTGTGTTTCTAACACTGTAAGAAGCATAAATGTATAGAGTTGTTTCTTTGTCTACCAAGGAGCTTAAAAGCCTCACTGGGCAGATAGAACTACTCATGAAATGAAAAAACTACTGAGTGCTAAAACAGGGAGATCAAAACATCACATGCAGTGGCAAAAGTGAGTGCAGAATTATTTAGTCCTTCTGGAGAAATGATAGGCTTAGAGATGAGATGGATTAGAAAGGGCCAGAGAATGGAAGAGAAACTCTCTGAAGAAGTCATCATGTTGCAGCTTGCTACAGGGTTAGAACTAGGGCTGTATGACAATGGCAGGCCTTGTGTTCAGGTTGGATGTCCTTGATGGAGTGTAAAGCAAGTTCCAGGCAGTTAAAGCTGCTCTAATGCATTTGGAGAACGTGTCAGCTCCAGTTTGCCTGAGGTCTTGCAATCACTCTCCTGAGGTCCACAGAAAGAGCAGCAGGCTGCTTTTAAGTATCTTCATGTCAGCACTCCCTCTAGGTCTCGGTAGTCTAGGCTGAGAAGCGGGGGCAGGGCTTCGGGAAGCAGGGAACCCTCCTGGATTGAGTTCAGCTTGAAATGCACGACATTTATGCTTCTTACAGTGTTAGACCTCTCAGTGGATTTCCTTCACTGTCCTATAAACTGACAAAAGGCTAGAAGTTCCAAGTCCAGCTTTCCTATGAGTATCAGAAAGCAGTGAAACTTCACTGTCCACATGAGAAGCAGGAAGAGAGCTGCAATGGGGACTGAGAAGGGCCCTCTGCACTTGATATTCTAACATTAAAATGAGAAACTGCAGTTTGACCTGAACCAGATTGAGGCACACAAAGTTCACTCACCATAGACTATGACAGTTGCGGTTGTGCTTTTCCTCTTGGCGACAATGTTTTTGGCAACACAAGTATAGTTGGCCGTATCTGAGAGGCGGGCCTGCTTGATGATGAGGTTGTGGTCAATAGTGATATAAAAATTCCGATCTTCAACAGGATCGATGATGTCTTCATTTTTCAACCATTCCACCTAAAGATGCACAAGAGAAGCAGATAAATCCCTGGTACGAATCCCTTGATGGCTGCCAGTCCTGACTTTTTGTTTTGGAATGTGAACAGCACTGTTCCGTGCTATGAAGTCTGCAAACTTGAGGAAGTAACTTTCTGAGGTCATGTTAAGTATCACTCACCTGCCAAACATGCCGATTCTGTCTGTACTACATTATCCTCAAATGTCAATGACCCAATTGGGAAATACAGCGTTCAAATTGTTTTCACTGTGCCCTGCAGGCAGGAAGAGGTGATGTGCACTGCCAAGTTCAGAACCCAATCAAAAATAATGGGCTAAGCATTTCAAACTGAACTCAAACCTTTTGCTAGTTGATTTGTTTACTCTTGGCAACTTACCTGCTGCTTTTCAGAAAAGAATATAAGGACTATTAAAAAAGCTCAAAAGGCGTCCTAGACATCATGCAGCTCAAATAAAACATTTGGATGATTTATGTGTAGTCTTGTTGAAACATATGGATTAAATTTCCCTGAAAATGCACTTACTTTAAAATGTAGCAAACATATTTAGAGATGTATCTAAGCCAAAATACTTAGGAGGGGAAAAAAAAAAGGTTTTCTACCGACTTTCAATATGATCTAAAGAGCATATAAGTCATAGTCAAATCTCTCTTTTTGTCTTTCACTAGCATCAAATCTTTGGCTCTCATGGTTTGCTTCTGGAGAACCTAAGATGTGATTATTCAAAACTACTCAACTATTTTTCCTATGTAAATCTCAGTTTAGCAACAGCAATGTTACCTTTACAGAATGAAAGGAGGGAAGCACATTCTGTAAAGTACATCCTTATGAAGGATAAACTGTTTTTGTCCCATAAATTGCTTTTCTTCCTTACAGGTTTATCCATAAAGCAAAACATACTGATATTTACCACACTTAAACTTTCCTTGTGCATTAGTGTGGATATAGATACAAGTAACCTTTACTTGTAGGGAGTCAACAGTGTTGCCATTTTCAAAATCTTAAGGAGCTTCCCCTAGCACCACAAGAGGTCTGGAAATTAATCTCTAAATCTGTCAGTGGGCTGGATGTTACACAAATTATGTCCAACACTGAGACTCTAAAATAATGCTTCTCTAATCCTTAGAAGAGAGGCCACAATTTAAAGGGAAAACCAGAAATCACCTTGAAGTAAACATAGGAGGATGTAGATAAGAATGACTACCTGTAATAAGTTTTGAAACCAGTTACATTTAAGGATATTTAAATCAATGAAAGTGAAGATGGCTGAAGTCCATTTAAAATAGTGGAGTTTTAAAACAGGCATTTTGTCCTTATTTAAGACAGCACATTCAATCCTGTGCTTAGATACAGCTGGTAAGAGACACACTGGCTTAATCTGGATTTTCTCAAAATTCGGCCCCACGTGTTTTGTAATATGGGCTTTTCAGGTGGTGCTAGTGGTAAAGAAAGATTGCCTGCCAATGCAGGAGACTTAAGAGATGCAGGTTCAATCCCTGGGTTTGGAAGATCCCCTGGAGGAAGAAATGGCAACCTACTCCAGCATTCTTGCCTGGAGAATTCCATGGAGGAACCTAGAGGGCTACACTCCGTAGGATTGCAGAGTCAGACATGACTGAAGTGACTTACAACACACACAATCATGTGTGGTAATACAATCTTGCTGGAAGTGCAAGGGAAACGATAGCAAGATTCAAAATATATATTAAAAAACTGCATACTGATAATTGAAAGCTGACATTAATACCTTCTGAATCTCTATGCAGATTATCTTTGCCACTCGAAAGAAAGTTTAAAGTTTTCCAACTAGAAAGGTACTGTTGGGCTTCCTGGGGGGTGGTGTATGTGTCTCTGTGTGTGTGTGTGTGTGTGTCTTTCAAAGACACATCAGTTCACTTCAGTTCAGTCTCTCAGGCGTGTCCGACTCTGCGACCCCATGGACAGCAGCACACCAGGCCTCCCTGTCCATCACCAACTCCCGGAGTTCACCCAAACTCATGTCCATTGGTGATGCCATCCAACCATCTCATCCTCTGTCGTCTCCTTCTCCTCCCGCCTTCAATCTTTCCCAGTATCAGGGTCTTTGGCAATGAGTCAGCTCTTCACATCAAGTAGCCAAAGTATTGGAGTTTCAGCTTCAACATCAGTCCCTCCAATTAACCCCCAGGACTGATCTTTAGGATGGACTGGTTGGATCTCCTTGCAGTCCAAAGGACTCACAAAAGTCTTCTCCAACACCACAGTTCAAAAGCATCAATTCTTCGGTGCTCAGCTTTCTTTATAGTCCAAATCTCCCATCCATACATGACTATTGGAAAAACCATAGCCTGGACTAGACAGACCTTTGTTGGTAGAGCAATGGCTCTGCTCTGCTTTTTTAGGTTGGTCATAACTTTCCTTCCAAGGAGTGAGCATCTTTTAATTTCATGGCTGCAGTCACCTTCTGCAATGATTTTGGAGCCCCCCAAAATAAAGTCAGCCACTGTTTCCCCATCTATTTGCCCTGAAGTGATGGGACTGGATACCATGATCTTAGTTTTCTGAATATTGAGCTTTAAGTCAACTTTTTCACTCTCCTCTTTCACTTTCATCAAGAGGCTGTTTAGTTCTTCTTCACTTTCTGTCATGAGGGTGATATCATCTGCCTATCTGAGGTTATTGATATTTCTCCCGGCAATCTTGATTCCAGCTTGTGCTTCCTCTAGCCCAGCATTTTCATGATGCACTCTGCATGTAAGTTAAATAAGCAGGGGGACAATATACAGTCTTGACATACTCCTTTTCCTATTTGGAACCAGTCCATTGTTCTATGTCCAGTTCTAACTGTTGCTTCTTGATCTGCATACAGATTTCTCAAGAGGCAGGTTAGATGGTCTGGTATTCCCATCTCTTTCAGAATTTTCCATAGTTTGTTGTGATCCACACAGTCAAAAGATTTGGCATAATCAATAAAGCAGAAATATATGTTTTTCTGGAACTCTCTTGCTTTTTAGATGATCTAACACATGGCAATTTGATCTCTGGTTCCTCTGCCTTTTCTAAAACCAGCTTGAACATCTGAAAGTTCATGGTTCACGTATTGTTGAAGCCTGGCTTGGAGAATTTTGAGTATTACTTTACTAGCATGTGAGAGGAGTGCAATTGTGCAGCAGTTTGAACATTCTTTGGCATTGCCTTTCTTTGAGATTGGAACGAAAACTGACCTTTTCCAATCCTGTGGCCACTGCTGACTTTTCCAAATTGCTGACATATTGAGTGCAGCACTTTGACAGCATCATCTTTTAGGATTTGAGATAGCTCAACTGGAATTCCATCACCTCCACTAGCTTTGTTTGTTGTGATGCTTCCCAAGGCCCACTTGACTTCACATTCCAGGATGTCTGGCTTAGGTGAGTGATCACACCGTTATGATCATCTGGGTCATGAAGATCTTTTTTGTATAGTTCTCTGTATTCTTGCCACCTCTTCTCAATATCTTCTGCGTCTGTTAGGTCCATGCCATTTCTGTCCTTTTTTGAGCCCATCTTTGCATGAAATGTTCCCTTGGTATTTCCAATTTTCTTGAACTGTGCCTGCTACTTTTCTCTGACGAGTAGCCCTCGGGCTCCTGTATGTTTTGCCTTGAAGTACCTAGGGGCTCACAGCTTCCCCTGTGATCTCCTCCTTAGCTATGGCCTCACAGGTGTGGAAATAAGCCTTCTGTCTAATCAGGTTGGAATCTGAGCTGTCACTGTCGAGAGCTCCCTTGCAGGGTTGCAGGCTGAAGCTACCTCCTTAACACATCTCCTAAATTTACATTTTCTGGGTCTCTCCTTTTCTCTCTTGACTAGGCTCTCCTGGGAGCACTCCCATAACCAACCTTTGCATACAGACCTCTGCTTCATGCTCTGCTTCTGAAGAACCCAACCTATTAAGTCAAGATTGTGCAAAACTATGGGTTTTTTTCTATGTACATAATCGATAATGCCAGCAATGCTATCCAGATCATAAATGACATGAAGAGATCCCAAGGGATATTGTAAACCACTTGTTTATTTGAAAAGTTTATTACATGGAATAAAAAAAGCAATCAGCACTGTTGAAAAGGATTTTAAAAGACTTATGTGATTTTGGGGTATGTAATCTCTACCCTCTTATACATGGCTTTGCATTTTCCTCAGTGTCTCTCTTCAACATAAGAGCAATGACTACATGAGATATGGGGTTCTCTGAGAGCTCTAAAATGTGGCAGCACTCCTGGACCCTCTGAGGGATACTGCCTTCTTCCCCTCAGCTTTAACCAGGGAAGCTCTGTATCTGAAGAAACAATGAGATCTACACCTAGAAAATAGTGAGAGGAATGAAGAAAAGAGCCAAGGACTCTGGCTTTTGATAAAATGTCCCCCTCCCAGTCCCCTATGCTCCAGGACTCCCAGCCATCATAACGCCTTGTTCTGAGACCTCATCTCCACAAGAAGCTCGGGTCTGGACTGCAGGCCATCACTCACCTCTTGCAACAGAATCTCCGTCTTGCTCAGCACGTCCCCATCACCCATCCTCCACAACTCTCCCAATCGTTCCACACTTCCTTGGAATGTAGAATCACTGTCCTCCAAAATTTCAACCTCTTTTCAGATTGCTTTCTTAAACTTCCTCTAAATTCTAGCTCCTTATGATGCTGCTGTTTTTTCTAGAGTCCTCTCAAATAGGGAATGTTTGATTTGCCAAACCCAACACACCACCAGGCCTGGGGGGTCCAGTGAGCAGCCTCCTGGATCCTCACTGTCCGCTCCATCTTCTTCTTCTCACAGTGGAATGTGGCTGTGCAAAGCCATGCTGAGTGCCCTAATCATAAGTTCGTGATGACAGAACTCAGGTGGGCCCTAAATTCTGCCCCAAATATTGTACTACATTTTCATCCTCTGTTCACTGTCTCACACTGCTAGACACCTATTTCACACCTTCTCCTCTCTGCTTAGACACTTCCTCCCCTTCTATCCTCCTTTTCAGCTGATGAATGACCAAGATGTCCCAAAGCTCCCCTACCCACCTATCACCTCTGCTCTGCAGCCACCTTGCTCCCTTGTTACTCCTCCGCAGCTCTCACTTGTACTTTGCATCCTACTCCCATTCTCCTATTCAGGACGATGCCCCAGAAATTCTTCTCTCTGACATCATTAATTTTCCCTCTACAGAGTCATTTCCACCAGCATTCAGACATGTGATTATTTTTCACGACTTACAAGAAAATCCATCCCTACTCATTTCTGCCTTCAGTTACCCCCACACTTCTCTGCGCATCTTAAAAAACGCCTTGGAATCTTTGCCTGCACATTTCTCCAGTCCGTGTCCTCTTCATCCCTACAGGATCTACTCTAATTCACACTCGCCTCCACTGTTAGAACTGCTCTTTTCAAAGGCACCAACTCCTTTCACTTTGTTAGATGGACTGCTGAGGTTTTAGTACCTGACTAGCTCAACTCAGCAGCAGCATTTGACTCCATGGGTTTCTCCCTCCTCCGTGCTTGCTTTCTCCAGACAGAGAACTTTCTTACTTTTTGTACCATCTCTTCCCACCCTCCACAGCTTCTCTGAGCTTAGGTCTGTTCTCCCTAGGTAGCTCTGTCCATGGACCTCTACTTTTTTTCTATTTTCTATCCACATTCACTTTCTCGGTGAGCTCATCCATTCTCATGCAGATGACTCCTAAATTTATCTCCAGTTTGACCTCATCCCTGAACTCCAAACTCATACATCCAACTGTCTTCTTGCAAGCCCACTCAGTTGTCTAATAATAACCTCTGCAACTGCCCTCCAAACCTGCTCCTCCCACCACCTTATCTGTCACAGTTAAGGCGAACCTCATCCTTCCAGTAACTTAGAAATCTCAGACTTGAACTTGATTCTTCTCTTCCTCTCCCTTTGCCTATGTGGGATCAAAGAAGCATTTGGGATTTGACCACTTCTTGTTCCTTCAGCACCACTCACTTCTCCATGCAGGTCACCGCCATTTCTCTCCTGGACTGAGTGCAACAAATTCCTGTCTTACCTTTGCTTTTCCCCTTGGCTGTAACATCTATCCTCAGCACAGTTAGAGAGGTCCTTAAACCCTATGTCAGGTTATGCTATACCTCATGTCCAACCTTCCAATGGCTCCCCCTATTGCTTGATGTCAATGCCAAAGCCATTATAAGAACCCACAGGATCTCCTGCAATACTAGGACCCCTGACCTCTCTGAGATCACTTAGTTCCCTCTGTCCATTCTGTCACCTCTTTAGATGCTGCTTCTTATGCATATCAGGACGCTCCTGTCTTGGAGATGTTGAATTTGATTATTCCTGCTTGGAAAAATCTTTCCCCAGTAAGTTTGCTCTCTTTTCTCCTTTCGGGCTTTCCTCACAGGTCACCTTCTCAATGAGCCACTTCATAATCAACCTTTAAATTGCAACATGTCCCTCTGCCTATGCCCCCAATCTCACACTCTTAATTTCTTCATCTCATAAAATCTGTATTTTACTTATTAGTTGTCTCCTCTACCAGACTGTAAGCTTAACAGACTTAGGTTTAGTTTTTTCATCACTGCTATATTCCCATGGCCCAGAAGTAGCATACAGTAGGTGCATAATTAGTATTTCTTAAATGTATGAGCAAAGAAGACATGTAGTAGTGTCAAGTCTGTTAGACACATTTTTAGATCTTTATCACATGGACCACAGCCTTGTCTAACACAATGAAACTATGAGCCATGCCCTGTAGGGCCACCAAAGACAGACAGGTAATGGTGGAGAGTTCTGACAAAATGTGGTCCACTGGAGAAGGGAATGGCAAACCACTTCAGTATTTTTGCCTTGAGAAACACATAAACAGTAAGAAAAGGCAAAAAGATACGACACTGAAAGATGAACTCCCCAGGTCAGTAGGTGCCCAATATGCTACTGGAGATCAGTGGAGAANCTTGGAGATGTTGAATTTGATTATTCCTGCTTGGAAAAATCTTTCCCCAGTAAGTTTGCTCTCTTTTCTCCTTTCGGGCTTTCCTCACAGGTCACCTTCTCAATGAGCCACTTCATAATCAACCTTTAAATTGCAACATGTCCCTCTGTCTATGCCCCCAATCTCACACTCTTAATTTCTTCATCTCATAAAATCTGTATTTTACTTATTAGTTGTCTCCTCTACCAGACTGTAAGCTTAACAGACTTAGGTTTAGTTTTTTCATCACTGCTATATTCCCATGGCCCAGAAGTAGCATACAGTAGGTGCATAATTAGTATTTCTTAAATGTATGAGCAAAGAAGACATGTAGTAGTGTCAAGTCTGTTAGACACATTTTTAGATCTTTATCACATGGACCACAGCCTTGTCTAACACAATGAAACTATGAGCCATGCCCTGTAGGGCCACCAAAGACAGACAGGTAATGGTGGAGAGTTCTGACAAAATGTGGTCCACTGGAGAAGGGAATGGCAAACCACTTCAGTATTTTTGCCTTGAGAAACACATAAACAGTAAGAAAAGGCAAAAAGATACGACACTGAAAGATGAACTCCCCAGGTCAGTAGGTGCCCAATATGCTACTGGAGATCAGTGGAGAAATAATTCCAGAAAGAATGAAGGGATGGAGCCAAAGCAAAAACAACACCCAGTTGTGGATGTGACTTGTGATAGAAGCAAAGTCTTATGCTGTAAAGAGCAATGTTGCATAGGAACCTGGAATGTCAGGTCCATGAATCAAGGCAAACTGGAAGTGGTCAAACAGGAGATGGCAAGAGTGAACGTTGACATTCTAGGAATCAGCGAACTAAAATGGACTGGAATGGTTGAATTTAACTCAGATGACCATCATACCTACTACTGCAGATAAAAATCCTTTGGAAGGAATGGAGTAGCCATCATAGTCAACAAAAGAGTCCAAAATGCAGTACTTGGATGCAATCTCAAAAAGACAGAAAGATGTTTGTTTCCAAGACAAACCATTCAATATCACGGTAATCCAAGTCTATGCCCCAACCAGTAATGCTGAAGAAGCTGAAGTGAATGGTTCTATGAAGACTTACAAGACCTTTTAGAACTAACAGCCAAAAAAGATATCCTTTTCATTATAGCAGACTGGAATGCAAAATATGAAGTCAAGAAACACCTGTAACAGGCAAATTTGGCCTTGGAGTACGGAATGAAGCAGGGCAAAGGCTCACAGAATTTTTCCAAAAGAACACACTGGTCATAGCAAACACCCTCTTCCAACAACAAAGAGAAGACTCTACACATGGACATCACCAGATGGTCAACACAGAAATCAGATTGATTAGATTCTTTGCAGCAAAAGATGGAGAAGCTCTATACAGTCAGCAAAAGCAAGACTGGGAGCTGACTGTGGCTCAGATCATGAACTCCTTATTGCCAAATTCAGGCTCAAATGGAAGAAAGTAGGGAAAACCTCTAGACCATTCAGGTATGACCTAAATCAAATCCCTTATGATTATACAGTGGAAGTGAGAAATAGATTTAAGGGATTAGATCTAATAGAGTGCCTGATGAACTAAGGATGGAGGTTTGTGACACTGTACAGGAAACAGGGATTAAGACCATCCCCAAGAAAAAGAAATGCAAAAAAGCAAAATGGCTGTCTGAGGAGGCCTTACAAATAGCTGTGAGAAGAAGAGAAGCAAAAAAACAAAGGAGAAAAGGAGACATATACCAATTTGAATGTAGAGTTCCAAAGAATAGCAAGGGGAGATTAGAAAGCCTTCCTCAGCGATCAATGCAAACAAATGGAGGAAAACAATAGAATGGGAAAGACCAGAGATCTCTTCAAGAAAACTGGAGATACCAAGGGAACATTTCATGCAAAGATGGGCTCAATGAAGGACAGAAATGGCATGGACCTACCAGAAGCAGAAGATATTAAGAAGAGGTGGCAAGAATACACAGAAGAACTGTACAAAAAAGATTTTCATGACCCAGATGATCATGATGGTGTGATCACTCACCTAGAGCCAGACATCCTGGAATGTGAAGTCAAGTGGGCCTTAGGAGGCATCACTATGAACAAAGCTAGTGGAAGTGATGGAATTCCAGTTAAGCTATTTCAAATCCTAAAAGATGATGCTGTCAAAGTGCTGCACTAAATATGCCAGCAAATTTGGAAAACTCAGCAGTGGCCACAGGACTGAAAAAGGTCAGTTTTCATTCCAATCTCAAAGAAAGGCAATGCCAAAGAATGTTCAAACTACCGCACAGTTGCACTCCTCTTCCATGCTAGTAAAGTAATGCTCAAAATTCTACAAGTCAGACCTTAACAGTACATGAACTTTGAAGTTCCAGATGTTCAAGCTGGTTTTAGAAAAGGTGGAGGAACTAGAGATCAAATTGCCAGCATCCACTGGATCATCTAAAAAGCAAGAGAGTTCCAGAAAAACATCTATTTCTGCTTTATTGACTATGCCAAAGCCTTTGACTGTGTGGATCACAACAAACTGTGGAAAATTCTGAGAGAGATGGGAATACCAGACCACCTGATCTGCCTCTTGAGAAACCTATATGCAGGCCAAGAAGCAACAGTTAGAACTGGACATGGAACAACAGACTGGTTCCAAATAGGAAAAGGGGTAAATCAATGCTGTATATTGTCACCCTGCTTATTTAAATTATATGCAGAGTACATCATGAGTAATAATGGGCTGGATGAAGCACAAGCTGGAATCAAGATTGCCAGGTGAAATATCAATAACCTCAGATAAGCAGATGATATCACCCTTATGGCAGAAAGTGAAGAAGAATTAAAGAGCCTCTTGATGAAAGTGAAAGAGGAGTGGACAAGTTGGCTTAAAGCTCAACTTTCAGAAAACTAAGATTATGGCATCCTGTATCATCACTTTAATGCAAATAGATGGGGAAACAGTGGAAACAGTCACTGACTTTATTTTTTGGGGCTCCAAAACCACTGCAGATGGTGACTGCAGCCATGAAATTAAAAGATGCTCACTCCTTGGAAGGAAAGTTATGACCAACCTAGAGAGCATATTAAAAAGCAGAGCCATTACTCTGCCAACAAAGGTCTGTCTAGTCCAGGCTATGGCTTTTCCAATAGTCATGTATGGATGTGAGAGTTGGACTATAAAGAAAGCTGAACAGCAAAGAATTGATGCTTTTGAACTGTGGTGTTGGAGAAGACTTTTGAGAGTCCCTTGGACTGCAAGGAGATCCAATCAGTCCATCCTAAAGGAGATCAGTCCTGGGTGTTCACTGGAGGGGCTGATGTTGAAGCTGAAACTCCAAAACTTTGGCCACCTGATGCGAATAACTGACTCATTGCAAAAGACCCTGATGCTGGGAACGATTGAAGGTGGGAGTAGAAGGAGACAACAGAGGATGAGATGGTCGGATGGCACATCAACTCAATGGACATGACTTTGGGTCAACTCTGGGAGTTGGTGATGGATAGGGAGATCTGGCGTGCTGCAGTCCATGGGGTCACAAAGAGTCGGACACAACTGAATGACTGAACTGAACTGACAAGAGTTGGTACTTTAACTGTCAATATTACCAACGAATATACATATATATGTATATATACATACAGAGAGTAATTTTAAACATTCCTTCAAGCTACGTTCTTCCAGAGATTAAGAAAACTCCAGTGTTGTTGCTTTTCTTCTTCAGCAGCTAAGTCATGTCTGACTCTTTGTGACCCCAGCACATCCAGCTCCTCTGTCCTCTGCTATCACCGAGAGTTTGCTCAAATCCATGGCCACTGAGTTGGTGATGCTATATAACCATCTATTCCTTTGCCACCCCTTCTCCTTTTGCCTCCAATATTTCCTAGCATCAGGGTCTTTTCCAGTGAGTCTGCTCTTCGCATCTANGTCAGGCTGTCTCTTATACACATCTTATCACCGAGAGTTTGCTCAAATCCATGGCCACTGAGTTGGTGATGCTATATAACCATCTATTCCTTTGCCACCCCTTCTCCTTTTGCCTCCAATATTTCCTAGCATCAGGGTCTTTTCCAGTGAGTCTGCTCTTCGCATCTAGTATCCCAAGTTTCAGAGCTTCAGCATCGGTCCTTCCAGTGCATATTCAGGGTTGACTTCCTTTAGGAGTGACTGCTTTGATCTTCTTGCTGTCCAAGGGACTCAAGAGTCTTCTCCAGCACAATTCAAAAGCATCAGTTCTTTGGTACTCAGCTTTCTTAATGAACCAACTCTCACAGCAGTACATAGACTATAGGGACCTTTGTTGGCAAAATGATGTCTTTTTTTTTTTTTNGCGACTTCACTTTCACTTTTCACTTTCATGCACTGGAGAAGGAAATGGCAACCCACTCCAGCGTCCCTGCCTGGAGAATCCCAGGGACGGGGGAGCCTGGTGGGCTGCCGTCTATGGGGTCACACAGAGTCGGACACAACTGAAGCGACTTAGCAGCAGCAGCAGCAGGTTTGTCATAGCTTTCTTTCCAAGGAGCAAGTATCTTTTAATTTCATGGCTGCAGTCACCATCCAGTGATTTTGGATATCAATGTTCCCTTGATAACTGTTATTTTCTTGAAGAGATCCCTAGTCTTACCTATTCTATTCTTTTCCCCCACTGCTTTGCATTGTTCACTTAAGAAGGCTTTCTTATTTCTCCTTCTTTCTCCTCTGGAACTCTGCTTTCAGTTAGGTATATCTTTCCCTTTCTCCCTTGCTTTTCACTTCTTTCCTGAGCTATTTGTAAAGCCTCTTCAGACAACCACTTTGCCTTCTTGCATTTTTTTTCCTTTGGGATGGTTTTGGTCACTGCCTACACAATGTCATGAACATCTGTCTATAGTTCTTCAGGCACTCTGTATTCCAGATCTAATCCCTTGAATCTATCTATCACCTCTACTGTATAATCATAAGGGATTTGATTTAGGTCATACCTGAATTGCCTACTTTTGTTACTAATAGGCAGTGGTTTTCCCTGCTTTCTTCAATTTAAGCCTGGATTTTGCAATAAGGAACTCATCATCTAAGCCACAGTCGGCTCCAGGTCTTATTTTTGCTGACTGTATAGAGCTTCTCCATCTTCAGTTGCAAAGAATATAATCAATCTGATTTTGGTATTGACCATCTGGTGATGTCCATGTGCAGAGTGGCTCTTGGAAAAGGGTGTTTGCTAAGACTAGCGAATTCTCCTGACATAATTCTGTGAGCCTCTGCCCTGCTTAATTTTGTACTCTAAGGCCAAACTTGTCTATTATTCCAGGTATCTTTTGACTTCGCACTTTTCATTCCAATCCCTTGTGATGAAAACGACATCATTTTTTGTTGTTAATTCTAGATGGTCTTGCACGTCGTCATAGAACTGATCAACTTCAGTTTCTTCAGCATCAGTGGTTGGGGCATAGACTTGGATTACTGTGATACTGAATAGTTTGCCTTGGAAATGAACTGAGACCATTCTGTCATTTTTGAGATTGCACCCAAATACTGCATTTGGACTCTTTTGTTGACTATGAGGGCTACTCTATTTCTTCTAAGGATTCTTGCCCATAGCAGTAGATATAATAGTCATCTGGATAAACTCGTCCATTCCTGTCCATTTTAGTTCACTGATTCCTAAGATGTTGATGTTCACTCTTGACATCTTCTGCTTGACCACATCCAATTTAACCTTGATTCATGGACCTAATATTCCAGGCCACTATGCAATACTGTCCTTCACAGCATTGGGCTTTACTATCACTACCAGACACACAGACCAGTGAGCGCTATTTCCACTTTGGCCCAGCCACTTCATTCTTTCTGGAGCTATTTATTAGTAATTGCCCTCCACTCTTCCCCAGCAGCATACTGGACAACTTCCAACCTGGGGGCTGATCTTTCAGTGTCATAACGTTTTACACTTTCATAATGTCCATGAGGTTTTCTAGGCACGAGTACTGGAGCGGGTTGCAAGCTCTTCCTCCAGCGGACCACGTTTTGTCAGAACTCTTCACTATGACACATCTGTCCCTATCTGCCTTGGGTGGCCCTGCATGGCATGGCTCATAGCTTCATTGAGTTATGCAAGCCCCTTTGACACAACGAGGCTGTGATCCATGAAGGAGAAATTTATACTGCATAAGGTCAAATCCTCAGGGCTAACCTGGCCTCCAAGTGGACTCACTGGAGAAACCATGAGATAGAAGAGGGCCTCTGAAATGATGCTAGGAGACATCCAAATATTTCACTGCCATTTACTAGTATGGGTCTAGAGTGTCCAGTAGCCAATACATTTTGACTAAGTCAGATTTTAAAATCAAACTCCTTGTANTCAAATCCTCAGGGCTAACCTGGCCTCCAAGTGGACTCACTGGAGAAACCATGAGCTAGAAGAGGGCCTCTGAAATGATGCTAGGAGACATCCAAATATTTCACTGCCATTTACTAGTATGGGTCTAGAGTGTCCAGTAGCCAATACATTTTGACTAAGTCAGATTTTAAAATCAAACTCCTTGTAGCCCACATTATACCCATATGTCTGCTGGTGAATTTTAAGGTGCTACAGAATTTCATTTCAGTCAGTTACTTCAGTCGCTCAGTTGTGTCCGACTTTTTGCAACCCCATGAATCACAGCACGCCAGGCCTTCCTGTCTATCACCAACTCCAGGAGTTCACTCAGACTCACGTCCATCCAGTCAGTGATGCCATCCAGCCATCTCATCCTCTGTCGTCCCCTTCTCCTCCTGCCCCCAATCCCTCCCAGCATCAGAGTCTTTTCCAATGAGTCAACATCTACTAGTCACAAAATCTAGGTGATCCCAGTATACCTGAGCCTATAATACAGCTTCTCAAGAACTTTCTATTTCAGTAAACAAAGAGCTAGGCATCTTGTTATTTCAATTCCATTCTATGAACACTGAGTACCTACTGTGTGCTAGGCATCGTGTCAAGTNCTACTAGTCACAAAATCTAGGTGATCCCAGTATACCTGAGCCTATAATACAGCTTCTCAAGAACTTTCTATTTCAGTAAACAAAGAGCTAGGCATCTTGTTATTTCAATTCCATTCTATGAACACTGAGTACCTACTATGTGCTAGGCATCGTGTCAAGTGTTGGACAATAAAGGGACAAATTGAGAGAGTGGCACTCTCTACAGAGGACAAACCTGTGAATGAATAACTACAATATGACTACACCAAGTCATGTGCAAGGATGGGTGTAAATTGAGGTTCAAATTATGTGAGAAGAGGACATTTAAGGAGGAGACATCTGAACTAGTTTCTCAAAGATGGAATTAAGCTTGTTGCAAAGAAGGAAAGTGTGGGATGAAGAATGAAGACAACATTTCAGAAAGAGGAAGCTTCAGGTGCTTCCTCAGGGAGTCTGAGCAGTGGACAGTGGACTTAGTTGCATGGTCAAGAGGAGTGGAGTAAGGATGGAGAAACTGCTTTCAGGAAATTACTGAGGGACTCTAACGCTGTGATCTACTGAAGGGTTTAAAGAGAAGAAACATAATGACACTTTAAGAATGACTATTTTAGGGACCATGTGGATTACCAGGGAGGCACAATGGAAGACGGAAACCAGTTCAAAAGGCTATTGTCTATTTTATATATAGAAGTTTACTTGTGTCAATGCCAACCTCCCTTATTTATCCCTAACCCCCCGCCTTTATCCCCTGGTTACCATATGTTTGTTTTCTACATCTGTTACTCCTGTTTTGTATGTAAGTACATTTGCACCCTTTTTTTTTTTTTAGATTCCACATATAAGTGATATCATGTTTGTCTGTGTCTGACTTCACTCAGTATGACAGTCTCTAGGTCATCCATGTTGCTGCATATGGTATTTTGTTCTTTTTTATGGCTGCGTAATAATCCATTGTATACATGTACCACATCTTTTTTCTCCATTCCTCTGTTGATGAACATTTAGGTTGCTTTCATGTTCTGACTACTGTAAATACTGCTGCAGTGAGCGTTGGTTGCATGTGTCTTTTGGAATTATGGTTTTCTTTGGGTCTATGTTTAGGATTGGAATTGCTGGGTCATATGGTACTTCTCTTTTAGCTTTTTTGAGGGATCTCCATACTGTTATGGAACAGTAAGGAACCATCGTGGCTGTGCCGACCTACATTTCCACCAATAGTGTATGAAGGTTCCCTTTGTTCCACAACCTCTCCAGCATTTAGTTTTTGTAGATTTTTTGATGATGGTCATTCTGACAGGTGTGAGGTGATACCTCAATGGACTTGTATTTCAACAATCAGTGATGTTGAGCATCATTTCAAGTGCTTCTTAGCCATCTGCATGTCTTCTTTGGAGGAATGTCCATTCAGTCTTCTTCCCCTTTCCTGACTGTGGTATATTTTCTCCCATTCTGAGGCTTGTCTTTTTGTTTTGTTTATGGCTTCCTTTGCCGTGCAAAAGCTTTTAAGTTTAATTTGATCCCATTTATTTATGTTATTTTCATTACTCTAGAAGTGGATCTAAGAAATTTTACTGTAATTTATGTCAAAGAATGACCTGCCTATGTTCTCCTCTAAGAGTTTTATAGTGTCCAGTCTTATATTCAGGTCTCTAATCCACTTGGAATTACTGTGTAGCACTGGAAACTATACTCAGTACTCTGTAATGGCTTATATGGGAGAATAATCTAAAAAACAGTGGCTATATGTATAACTGATTCATTTTTCTGTACACCTGAAATTCACACAACACTGTAAACCAACTATATACCAATAAAAATTAAATAAAGTCCCAAACTCCACTACTATTAGCAGGGTAACCACCAGCAACTTGCTTACCCTTTCTAGGCCTTTCCTTCTTATCTGTAAAATGGGCAAATAATAGGACTCACATCATAGGGTTGATGGAGGATTAATTAAATTGGCAAAAAGCTTCAAACAAACAAAACAAATGGAATAAATAAAGAGACTGTCAGAGTCCTGGTGGAAGAACATAAAGAATGAATTAAGGAACGAGCAAAGGGAAGACTGGGGACTGGGGAGGAAAGAATGGATTCAGAAAGTAATTTGAAGGGACAAGGGACAGGGTGGAAGAGCTGACTGTACCTGGAAAGGAGGGTGCAAGACAAAACCATCTTGCTTCTGGCCTGGGGACCTGTGTATGGAGCAGGGATAAAGGAGGCAGACAAGATAAAAGGGCTGAAAGGAAAATGATGAGTTGATTTGCCTGACCTTCAGACAATCCAGGTAGTACTGTATGATTCTCTACAACAACTAAAATGCTCAAAGTTCTCCATTATTTCCATGAAAAGAGTGATTATTTTTCTCTAAAGTTTTGAAATACAAAGTAACAACAATAAAACTCTCATTAATTTCATTTCTTTTAGATCACAGTACTAAGAATGGAACATGGATACTGATAAAAAGGATAAAACAACACCTATTCCCATTTTGGTCAACTAAAAGCTCGAGGAGAGCATGTATGGAAGGGAAAATCATGTGTGAGAATAATTCTGTTTATCATGTAAAAGGTTATCTAAATCAGTAAGATAAATCAATATAGAAGCCTTACATTATATCCTTTTATTTAAAAATATATCCTTTTCATGCACTATTTCCAGAACTCAATACCATCAAATAAAGTGACACTCTTCCATTTGAAGTAATTTCACGAGTCCCTTTATAGGAACTGTATATAAAATTCAAAGAAACAACACAGTATCTTCTGTAATGGAAAGGTACTAGAAATTGCATTCAGTAGTAAGTATTGAATTGTATTTTGCAATGCAATTTATTTTTAAATTAATCGTGGTTAATCAGGAGTCAGTACTTGGGTCTCACCTCTGAATTCCATTCATATTTTGTTCATTTCAAGCTTCTTGTTGACTTCACCCTGCGACTTGGCTTCCTCCCACCCCTTCCATATAGCAAATCATTTGATTTATATAAGGGAGAAGTCTTTCCGAGTTAGAAGTTATTTTTAGCTATGTATAAAACATTCAAGAAGAGAGAAAAATAGGTTGAAGTTCAGAAAACAATAAAAGGCTTTGCTCATAAACCGTAACTTGTCAGGGTTGCAGTGAGGCAAAGCACTGTTTCTGTGCTTGTGGCTCAGTAACTACAGTCTTTTCAATAATCGGGGGGAATATTTGAAGTAATTTACTGAAGTGTTTACAAAGATGTGGGGTTTTATTAACAGGTCATAAAAATAATTATGAGGAAATGTTAGGATATCCTATTTGCATATTCAGTTTTTTGCTGTTTGGTGTTGATTACCCCATTGTGTGTGATTGAAAATCTTACTATTATGTAAGAAGCAGTTCCTACAGTTCCAGATAAGAGGGTTATTCTCAGGTCAGACTGCCTGGGTTCCAAATGCATGTGTGTGCCTCTCTTAGGCAAGGGTCTTTTCTCCTATGTGCCCTTTGGCTCTTATTTGCTACACGAGTATAACTCTAGAACTAATTCCATAAGGTTTCTGAGGATCTAATGTGTTAACACACAAATTACTTAGTGCTTGGCATATAGTCAATATGCTTAAATTATTATTATTGTTAAGCATATTCTAAGGGAGATGGAACAAAATCCAAACAACTCTACAGAAAACACAGAAGTAATGCTCATCTTAGAACAAAAAGGAAAGGAGGAAAGATCAAAATGGCGCAGGAGACTGTGGAGCTCACCTCCCCCCAGGAACACATCAAAAACATATCTACCCATGGAACAATTCCCACTGAAAACAAACTGGAGACTGGCAGAAAGACTCTTGTACTGCCTAGGATGTAAGAAAGATCCTCACAGGATCGAGTAGGAAGGGAAGAGAAGCGATCAGGTTGGGACCTGTGCCCCTAGGAGGGGACACAGAGGAAAAGGGAGATTACAAGGACAAATACCTGCCCTAGGGAGTGGGTGGTTCAAGCCACATATTGGGTGCCCTAGCCCTGTGATCCAGGTTGGGAAACAAGCGTGACTAATGGGAGGGCCATAAGGAGCCTAAACTCTCCTTGTGAAGAGTGTGCACATGCTCGCTTCCTCCTAGGAACAAGGCAAAAGCAGCAGGTTTAAAC
The DNA here is from genome assembly GCA_006410615.1 of Neotragus moschatus. Lineage (NCBI taxonomy): Eukaryota > Metazoa > Chordata > Mammalia > Artiodactyla > Bovidae > Neotragus > Neotragus moschatus. The sequence continues at coordinate 2,493,579 of SJYA01001316.1, read as the reverse complement.
TGTCTGGGCCTCGGCCAGAGTCCCGAGCCTGTCGCAGCGTAAGTCACAGTCTGAGCCCAGGACCTGCTCTGGCCCGTCTTGCTCAACAGCACAGCTTCACACTAGAAGTGCTGCAGCGGCCAAGGAGAGGGCACAGCTGTGCAGGACAGAGCTGACGCAGAGCGAGAATGCATCCGAATGGGGCCAGGACAGCCACTGCTGGTGCTTGCAAAGGCAGCACACGGGGAGCGGTCCAGGGCTGGGCTTGGGACTGGAACAGCCATAGCTCCCACCCCGCTCCAAGCACCCACTTCTCTTGCTCCAGCACTGCTCCCTGCTGAGCTGGGGGTGCAGATGCTGGGAGGGGAAACAGCGAACACACAGAAGGGATGGCGCCAGCTTGGATCTGCCCCTCTGGGCTTCTGTTCCAGCAACTTGGGACCTGCCCCTGCCCCTGAGAGGCTGGTGCTGGCCACGCTGAACAGAGGATGAAGCCCAGCTCACACTTGGCGCTGGCTCTAGGACCTCTGTCTCAGCATCACTTCCCACAGCAGTGAAAGCTGCCAGCACCCCCGAGGGAAGACGGGACTCACGCTCATGGCAGAGCCAACTCTTTGACCACAGCCGCCTGGCACAAACATATCGTATAGGGATGCTCCTACACACTGCTTTAAGACCAGAACTGGCAATGGCTTCACCTAACACCGTAGAAACAAAGAAGGTTAAGCAAAACAAGACAGAAAAGTTTGTTTCACATGAAGAGGAAAATCCTGAAAAAGCAAACAATGAGACAAATAATTTGCCAGATAAAGAGGTCAAAGCATTAGTAGTAAGAATGCTAACTGAATTACAGGGCATAACAGATGACTGCAGTGAGAATTTTAAGAAGGAACTAGAAACTATAAAAAAGAACCAGTCAGAACTGAGGAATACAATAGCTAAAATGAAAAACACACTACAGGGAATTAACAGCAGACTAAGTGATTGGATTTCCCAGGTGGCTCTAGTGGTAAGGAACCAACCACCAATACAGGAGATGTAAGACACCCGGGTTCAATCTCTGGATTGGGGAGATCCTCAGGAGAAGAAAATGGCAACTCACTCCAGTATTCTTGCCTGGAGAATCTCATAGACAGAGGAACCTGGCAGGCCACAGTCCATGGAGTTGCAAAGAGTCAGACACATCTGGAGTGACAGCATGCACACAAGTGCTACAGAAGAACACATTAGTGATCTAGAAGATGACATAATGGAAGTCATCCAATCAGAATAGCAAAAAGAAAACAAATTTCCAAAATGACAGTTTAATAGACCTTTGAGACAACATTAAGTGTACTATCTTTTGCATTCTAGGAGGCCCAAAAGGAGAGGAGCGAGTGAAAAGGATTAAAAATGCAGTTGAGGAAACTATGGCTGAACATTTCTTGAACCTGAAGAAGGAAACAGATATTTAAATACAGATGAACCCAAACAGACCTACACCAGACATGTCATAATTAAAAAGGCAAAAGTTAAAGCAAGAGGAAAAACAGAAAACCGTATATAAAAAGGAACCTACAGAAGGTTATCAGTTTATTTTCCTGCAGAAACTTGCAGGCCATAAGGGTGTGGTGTGATATATTTAAAGTGCTGAAAGGGAAAACTTCCAACAGAGGCTATACTATCAAACAGGATTATAATTTAGAAGTGAAGAAGTGGTAAAAACTTCTCAGAAAGCAAGAACCAAGGGGTTCATCAGCACTAAACCTTACCTAAAAGAAATGTAAAGTGGTCAGTGGAAAAGACTACAATAATAAGAATCTAAAGGAAAAGAAAAATCAAACTAGTAAAGGCAAATATATAGTAAAGGTTGTAAATCAACCACTTAAATAAGCTAGTACAAAGATTAAAAGAAAGACATTTAAAATAAAATATAACTACAACACTGAAGAGAGACAAAGATGTATAATATGATATGAAATACACAACATGTGAAGAAGAGTTAAAACAAAAGGTATTTTACAATGGTTTTGAACTTAAATGATCACTGGTTTAAAACAAGTTAGATATAGTTATAGGTCAATATATATGGATCCCATGGTTGTCACAAACCAACCTATAATATATACAAAAACTAGAGAGAAAGGAACACCAATATACCAGTAAAGAAAATCAAATTACAGACACATGTTAGTTGCTCAGTCGTGTCTGACTCTGCAGTCCCATGGATTGTATGTAGCCCACCAGGCTCCTCTGTCCATGGGATTTCCCAGGCAAGAATATTGGACTGGGTTGCCATTTCTTTCTCCAGGGGATCTTCCCAACCCAGGGATAGAACCCTGGTCTCCTGCACTGCAGGCAGATTCTTTACCATCTGAGCCATCAGGAGAGCCCTTCAAATCAAAAGAGAAGAAACCGAAAGAAAAGAGAAAAACAGAGAACTACAGAAACAATTGAAAAGTAGTAACAGAGACAGAGACGAAACAGCATGGTAGAAGGACTTGAAGTCACTTCCGTCTAAGAAAACCACCAAAATCACAACCAGCTGCTAAACAACCGTTGAAAATAAACAAACCTCAAACCTACCAAAAAAAAGATACTCTACATCCAAAGACAAAGGCGCTATGAGCCACTAGGAGGGGAGCAATCATGATAAAAACCAAACATCATACCCACTGGGTAGGTGACTGACAAACTGGAAAATAATTATACCACAGAAGTTCTCCCACAGTAGCTGAAAGTTCTGAGACCCATGTCAAGTTCCCCAGTCTGGGGTCTGACAATGGGAGGAGGAGACCCCAGAGAATCTGACTTTGAAGGCCAGTGGGGTTTGATCAAAGGAATTTCACAGAATTGGGAGAAACAGAAACTCCGCTATCGGAGGGCTCACACAAGGTGTCTCAAGTATAGTTGGACCCATAGGAAAAGAAACAAACAAAAAACTGTCTTTATAAGAGATTGGACCAGTCCCAGCTGCTACAATTGGAAGCTCCTCTGCAGAGGCAAGGTCAACTCTGGCTAACTGCAAGGTCAAAGATACAGGCAATGGTACTACTGGGAAGTACTCACTGCTGTGAGCTCTCCTGGAGGTCACTGTTTTCTCACCAGGACCCTGCCCCACCCAACAGCTTGAAGGCTCCAGTGCTGGGATACCCCAGACAAATGAAAACTGCTGACATGGTGGAAACAGTCCCACCCATTAGCAGACAGGCTGCAGAGTCTTTCTGAGCACACGGCTTGTCCCCTAAATACATCCCTCGGCACAGCCCAGCACACCAATGGGATAAGACCCTAACCCTAACCCACAAGTGGAGAGGAACCAGTCACACCCAGCAGGAAGCCTGCACAAGCCTCTTAGCTTCATACACCAAGGGGGCAGAGAGCAGAAGCAACAAGAATGACAACCTACAGCCTGCAGAACAGAAACCATAGTCACAGAAAGTCAGACAGAGGGAGACAGCACAGGACTATGTCCCAGATGGAGGAATAAGATAAAATTTCAGAAGAACAGTGAAGTGGCAATCTACCTGAAAATGAATACACAGAGATGACAGGAAAGATGATGCAAGGTCTCAGAAACGCGAAGGCACAGACTGGGAAGATATAAGAAATGTTTAACAAAGACCTAGAAGAACCAAAGAACAAGCAATCAGGGATGAACAAAACAATAACGGAAATGAAGCATACACCAGAAAGAATCAATAGCAGAATACCGAGGCAGAAGAACACACAGTGAGCTGGAAGACGGAATGGTGGAAATAATCGAAGCAGAGCAGAATAAAGAAAATGAACGAAACTAAACGTGACAGTCTCGGAGACCTCTGGGATGACATTAAATGCACCAACATTTGAATTATAGGGGTCCCAGAAGAGGAAGAGAAAGGGCCAGAGAAAATATTTGAAGCAATTCTAGTCAAGAACTTCACTAACATGGGAAAGGAAATAGTCAAACAAGTTCAGGAAGTGCAGAGAGTCCCATGCAGGATATACCCAAGGAGAAACATATTAATCAAACTAAAGAAACAAGAAAGTAGCAAGAGAAAATACACACACACACACACACACACACACACACAAAACCTACAAGGAACCCCTTAAGGTTAGCAGCTAATTTTTCTGCAAAAACTCAGCAGGTGAGAATGGAGTGGCAGGACATATTTAAAGTGATAAAAGGAAAATGCGTACAATCAAGATTACTCCACCCGGCAAGGATCTCATTCATATTTGATGGGGGGGGGGGGGAGAAAAAGCTTTACAGACAAACACAAGTTTAGAAAATTAAGCACCACTGAACCAGCTTTACAACAAATGCTGAACTTCTCCAGGCAGAAAACAGAAAAGAAAAAGAACTATACTAAACAACCCTAAACAGTGAAGAAAATGACCACTGGAAGATCCATATTGATAATTACCTTAAATGTAAATAGATTAAATGCTTCAACCAAAAGACACAGACCAGTTGAATGGATACAAAAACAAGATCCATAATAATATATACCATCTACAAGAGACCCTGGTGCTACAATGCTACAGTAGTCCCTGGTACTATAAGAGACTGGTAGCTCAGTTGGTAAAGAATCCCCCTGCAATACAGGAGACCTCGGTTTGATTCCTGGGTCAGGAAGATCCCCCGGAGAAGGGATAGGCTACCCAGTCCAGTGTTCCTGGGTTTCCCTGATGGCTCAGCTGGTAAAGAATCCACCCACAGTATGGGAGACCTGGGTTCAATCCATGGCTTGGGAAGATTCCCTGGAGAAGAGAAAGGCTACCCACCCCAGAATTCTGGCCTGAAGAATTTCATGGACTGCATGGTTCTGGGGTTGCAAAGAGTCAGGCACGACTGAGCAACTGATTAAATGTCATCTAAGAATGAAATAATGCCATTCTTATTGATTAAAAAGAATGAAATAATGCCATCTAAAGCCACATGGATGGACCTAGAGATTATCAGCGTAAGTGAAAAGTCAGAGAAAGATAAATACCATGGTATGGCTTATATGTGGAATATAAAAAATTATACAAATGAACTTACTTACAAAACAGAAATAGACTCACAGACTTAGAGAATGAACTTATGGTTACTGGAGGGAAGGGGAGGAGGTGGGGGAGGGATAGATTGGGAGTTTGGAACTGACTTGTGCACACTGGTATATTGAAAATAGATAACCAACAAGGACCTACTGTATAGCACAGGGAACTCTGCTCAATATGCTGTAGTAACCTAAATGGGAAAATAAACTTGAAATAGAATAAGCACATTTAATATATATATAACTGAATCACTTTGCTGTACTCCTGAAGCTAACACAACGTTGTTAATCAACTGTGCATGCCTGCATGCTAAGTCACTTTAGTCATGTCTGACTCTTTGCGACCCTATGGACCATAGCCAGCAGGCTCCTCTGTCCGTGGGATTCTCCAGGCAAGAATACTGGAGTGGGTGCCAAGCCCTCTCCAAAGGGCCCCCCCCACCCAGGGATCGAAACTGCATCTCTTATATCTCCTGCATTGGCAGGCGGGTTCTTCACCACTAGGGCCACCTGGGTGGCCCTATAATCAACTATATTCCAATATAAAAAAAGTTAATATTAAAAAACCCAGTATGGAATGGCACAAAAACAGATAAATGGATAAAATGGAACAGAATAAAGAAAATAAACTGGCAAACCTATGGTCAATTAATCTAAGGCAAGAATATACAATAAAGATAATATCTTCAATAAGTGCTGCTAGGAAAAAGGGAGAAGGAAATGGCAACCCACTCCAGTATTCTTGCCTGGAGAATCCTGTGGACAGAGGAGCCTGGTGGGCTGCTGTCCATGGGGTTGTACAGAGTCGGACATGACTGAAGCAACTTAGCATGCATGCACGCACTGGAGAAGGTAATGGCAGCCCACTCCTGTATTCCTGCCTGGAGGATCCCAGGGACAGGGGAGCCTGGTGGGCTGCCGTCTACGGGGTCGCACAGAGTTGGACACGACTGAAGCGACTTAGCAGCAGCTAGGAAAAATGGATAGCTACATGTAAAAAACCGAAATTGGAAAATTTTCTTAAGCTATATAGAAAAATAAATTCAAAATGGATAAGACTGGAAACCATAAAACACAAGAAGAAAAAAGCCAGAACACTCTGTGACATAAATCACAGCACTATTTTTTTGGGTCTGTTTCCCAAGGCAAAGGCAAAAAAAAAAGAAAACCCAAAAATTAACAAGTGGGGCAAGTAGAGGCTCAGCCTAGAGGTGGAGAGGGCACCCTGTAGACTATAATGCAAATCATAACTGTTGGGGGACGTTATCAAGAGGACAGGGCAGCAGCTTGACCTGTGAGCGGGACCTGGGCAATTAAAGGGCCTTCACAGCCTCCCCTGTCCTTAGAATGTACACTCTGCTTGCCTTTCTTGCACTAGAAGCTGCCCAAGGATGCAATTTTGAGCTAATAATGTGATGTTGAGACCATCTTGATGTATACGTGACAGAGCCCATATTTGGGCCTCCATATTTGTTTTGTTTTCCAAAATATTTATTAAAGATGAAAAGGACTACCATAATATTTAACTGGGTTATGTGAAATCTTCATCATTTTCTTATAAAATTGCGGACATAAATTTTGTTCCAACAAACTGCAGAGGAAAGATAAATGACAATCAAGGTGAATACTAAGAAACAGCAAAAAACAGATAAAAATGAGCATAATTTTAGGCCTCTAAAATTCTTAAAGATCCTGGCAAGCAGATGCAGAGATCTACTCCTTCTGTGGCCATCCAAGACAAGTTTTGTATATAAGTTTCCCTGCTTATTAAACTTGCCACCTACCAATCTGGAGTGGTCTGCCTCCTCCTCAGGTCTCTGACCTCCCTCTATGAGAGCCAGTTTCTGATTTCATCCAGGAAGCTCCCCAGGAAGTTGCAGACTAACAGTGACCTGGTTTAAGGAGAGTTCAAAAGCAGAGTGTTTTCCCTCTGCTGAAATTTTCAGGACAGAGAAGGGAGTGAATGGGAGGCAGCATGTCGGCCATGAGTGCAAAGGTCACGACAAGTGGCCGTGTTGGAGGCATTTCAGACACCTAGCTGGGTATATTATGGACATAACCTCTATTCTTCACAGCAGCACTGTGAGGGAGGGGTGTGTATATATACACACACACACACACACACACACATATCTTTCAGATGAGAGAATTGATGTTCACATGTAAGAACTGGCACAGGCTTACAAAGCTTGTGGAGTAAGCATAGATCTGAATAACAACTGCCTTGAGTTCTGAGCCTTTTTTCATCTACTAAGCAAAGAACTGGGAGGAGGCAACTATAGTGCCACAGACTTGTGAGCTCCAGATCATGTGTTGGTAGCCTGGAAGAAGCTGAGACACTGAAGAACACCTTGGCTACTCCAGGACATGGACTTGGGCTAGGTCTGGCTGATGTCCTCCAGAAGGCAGTGAGATCCATCAGAAAGAGACAGAGGATCCACCCTCTGTTACCACTCATACTCTGTCCTGTCTGAAAGGACCAACTCAGATTTACTTTCAGAGCTAACACTAGGACTAGGTATACTTTGATTTCAGGGGCATCAGGAAAACCTCTTTGCTCCCCAAAACTGTCCCCCAAATTTTTGGCAGTGACTTNTCCACCCTCTGTTACCACTCATACTCTGTCCTGTCTGAAAGGACCAACTCAGATTTACTTTCAGAGCTAACACTAGGACTAGGTATACTTTGATTTCAGGGGCATCAGGAAAACCTCTTTGCTCCCCAAAACTGTCCCCCAAATTTTTGGCAGTGACTTTGTATTTAAGTAGGGATGGTTTTAAATTTGCACGTGAAGGTCCTCTTCACGTGCAAATGACCTGAAGAAATAACATCTTAAAATAAATCATATGAAGTATTATAAAACAAGGCATATAAATGTTTAAGGGAAAACTCTTTCAATTTAGATAAAGAGTTTGAAGGTGTAAGGATTTCAAACTGTGATTCAAGTACCCAGCAGCATACAAACTTTTCTAAAGGGTACATACATGAACAAGAAGTATTTATGGAATTAAATATTTATATCTTAAACACCCATATGCATCTTAAGAAGAACTTGCCTTGAGAACTTGTCCTCTGCTTTTCAAAATAAAGGCCTCTCTTATATCCCAATCTTATCATGGTACACTGTGAGGGGGTTAGAAACCCAAGCGCACCAAACAAGTAAGTTATTAGAAATCTAAGTGTGGAAGTTGACAGAGTAAGATACTACAATGATTTTCCACCTGAAAACCGTCAGTTTACAATTATTTGTTTTCATCAAAATTGATGGAGGAGCTAATATGCCAGCCAAGGAGACCTTACCAAAAGACACTTTAGTTTCAAGTTGATGATAGAACACTATGATTTTTGCTGTATAATTCAGAAAATGTATAGAGTTGGGGGACGTCGTTCAATAAAACTCCATGTGTTCCTATTTACTTATTTATGGATGAGAAGCCTCTGCACAACAAAGGAAACTATAAGCAAGGTGAAAAGACAGCCTTTAGAATGGGAGAAAATAATAACAAATGAAGCAACTGACAAACAACTAATCTCAAAAATATACAAGCAACTTATACAGCTCAATTCCAGAAAAATAAATGACCGAATCAAAAAATGGGCCAAAGAACTAAACAGATATTTCTCTAAAGAAGACATACAGATGGCTAACAAACACATGAAAAGATGCTCAACATCACTCATTATCAGAGAAATGCAAATCAAAACCACAATGGGGTACCATTTCACACCAGTCAGAATGGCTGCCATCCAAAAGTCAACAAGCAATAAATACTGGAGCGGGTGTGGAGAAAAGGGAACCCTCTTACACTATTGGTGGGAATGCAAACTAGTACAGCCACGATGGAGAACAGTGTGGAGATTCCTTAAAAAACTGGAAATACAACTGTCTTATGACCCAGCAATCCCACTGCTGGGCATACACACCGAGGAAACCAGAATTGAAACAGACATGTGTACCCCAATGTTCATCGCAGCACTGTTTATAACAGCCAGGACATGGAAGCAACCTAGATGTCCATCGCAGATGAATGGATAAGAAAGCTGTGGTACATATACACAATGGAGTATTACTCAGCCATTAAAAAAATACATTTGAATCAGT